>OX457030.1:20281988-20532701 GCA_949752745.1 Protula sp. h YS-2021
TTTTTTCATTTAACTTTGCTTAAGCAGGTGGTTTACAATGTGCCCTTGTATAGATATTATTTCAAACTCGGGAGAATTATAATTTAACGTACGATTCTCAACCAATAACATGAATTAATATAGTAGGGGCCTATATATGCCTCTACGAGAGGCAGAACTATAAGTCTGGCCTGCAAAATCTATGAAGCGAGACAACGAAAAAGTGCGAAAGGGGCTGGGCTTGAAATCAGAATCGCTTGCTTCATGGGCAACAGCGCTATTAACTAACTCCATACCTTATGACCGGTGAATAAGCGAGCAGGAGCACACTGATTTTTCTACAATTTGACTGGTTTTTGGCCACTACTTTGACCAGCTTTGACCAAATCGCCAAAAAAAAAAAAAAAAAATTTGGCCAAATGTTAAAAAAAAAACATAAGCTCTGAGGAGGATTAAGAAGGAAACACTGATGTCACATTCGACCAAAAATATAGGAAAAGCAGCATTTTGAAAAAAAAACTTTTTGCACACACACGTACACATTATATAACGGACGACGGATACCCGATAGAATGATGGGTAAAGTATACTGGGCTAAAAACGACAATCTGAATTATGGCTTAGTAACTAGAAAAAATGAGTAAACCTGAGCGGAAACTCCGCCGCTGGCGGAGCCGAAGGTCCATGTGATGCTGTCGTAGTTGTAAATAACGAAGGAATTGGTGCCGTCAGTGATGAGCACTGCTTGGAATTTGTTCCTCTCCTGTGAAACAAACGATGCAAATGACTGCTACACGTCTACGCGTCATCAGGCCTCTTGAACCCTATGCCTATTACACGTCTACGCCTCATCAGGCCTTGTGAACCCTATGCCTATTACACGCCTACGCGTCATCAGGCCTCGTGAACCCTATGCCTACTACACGTCTACGCGTCATCAGGTCTTGTGAACCCTATGCCTATTACACGCCTACGCGTCATCAGGCCTCGTGAACCCTATGCCTACTACACGTCTACGCGTCATCAGGTCTTGTGAACCTTATGCCTACTACACGTCTACGCGTCATTAGGCCTCGTGAACGCTATGCCTACTACACGACTACGTGTCATCAGGCCTCATGAACGCTATGCTTGATACATCTGCTACGCGCACCCAGTCTCGTGGATTCTATGCCAGCTAAAAGTTTACGTGCCATCAGGCCTCGGTTACGCGACACCACGGCTCGTTAACGTCATTCTACACATCGACGCGACACCAGGCCCCGTTAAGGCCATGTCCTACACAAGTTCACACGCCATAACGCTTCGTGAACTCAGTGCCGTAAATCAAGTTGGAACACGGATTTCAGTATTCCCAACAGAATACGACTAGCTGGGGATTAATTGCCAACAGCAAACCTAGAAATATCGCTAACCTGGAACCGCTTTATTTCACAGCTGGCGGAAGACAAAAAAAATGATCACAGCGGCAACAACAGTTCATACGATAGTAGGGAGATTCGACAATTTAATGTACAGCTGAACTTGATGATCAATTAATTCGGTGATCGATCAACAACAGATACTGATGCACACTGACATGTTGAATTCGGTGACCGATAGGAAAATCATTACAAATGAGAACGGGACATATGTTTTGTATTGTCTCATTTTTTTAAATTTTATCTACTTGTAAACCCTCGCGATAATTCGAAAGCAACATATCGAAAGTAAAGAAACATGTCTATGTTTAGGATACTGACGGATCCACTGCCCGGGTAAGCGGGTACATCATCCCACGTGACAACAAACGCCCAGGTAGCCTGGAAGTCCGAGTTCACTTGGTTCCGGGGACCAAAGTGAGTGACGATGACATCTGTGAGTTGATTCAGAAGATCTCCCGACGTCACCTCCCTTCACAAAAATAATAAAAATAAATAAATAAAAATAACAGAGAATAAAGCATAATGCAAATCTACATACACTGTCAACATTTCAAAAAAAAAAAAAAAAAAAAAATGATGCATGGACATGAAAAAATATGTGCACAAGGATTGGCTGAATCGTGTTCACAGGACGCACAAGTACCACTCATATGCAGTACAGAACATTTGGCCTTGAATGAGGGACTCAGGGTCACCAATATCTAATCAGCTAGAACAAACCCAAACTTACCGCAGTGTTGAAGCTAAATATCCGAAGTACAGTTAAAGGGTTGAAGTTAAATATTCAAAGTATTCAAAGCCGTGACCTTGAATGACCGCTCAAGGTCACTAAAATATAAACCAAGTTTCATCAACATTTGCGAAACGATTTTACCGAAATCGTGTTCACAAGAGCGGTGCATAGACAGATGGACAGACGTTCGAATCAAAAACATCATGTCCTTCCTCCTGACCTACTCACATTTGGCCAGAAAACAGCACCAGTCGACTCTCTTTGCAAAAAAAAAAAAAAAAAAAAAAAAAAAAAAAAAAAAAAAAAACATACAACAAAAGATCATCGGTGTTCCAGATCGCTTTTTTAGTGGAATAAGAAACAACATTGTTTCCTACTAGCATATCTTGGTCAAAATTAGGGGTAACCACAAAAAATGGCGGAAAACACATTAGGAATTGAAAAGTATGGTTCCGCCTCCTCGCTTGTATTGTCATTTCCCTTTCTATCTCCAATTTCGCATATATTTTTTTTTTCGGCAAAACCTAGAAATGATAAATAACGGATACTGACCTGTAATAGACAGCTCCGGCACTTCGGATGTCGACATCACCCCAGAAAGGGGCGACGACGGGGCGCGAGGCGATGGGGAAAGGCGTCGGTGTGTACGACGATATGCCCGCTCCAAACGAAATGATCCCATTTGTACACACCTAAACAAAAAAAAAAAACAAAAAAAAAACAAAAAAAAAAAAATGTGTATGTGGAAACATTAGGCAAAAACAAGAATGGAAACGACCATCTGTCCCTCTGCCGACCAAGAACCCCTCTCGGTCAATTGCACCTCCCCCCACCCACAAAAAAGAAGATATTTGACCAATAATTTTATACCTCTACCAACCTACGTTTCCTGAATTTTACAATGGTGTTGTAACAAAAAAACTTTTGCTTGTAACACGTGCCATCAGTCCTTTTTATCTAAAAAATATAGAAAAATGAGCAACTTTTGAAAAACTTCAAAGTTTCGATAAATTAAAATTACGGCAGGCTATTCAAAACTACATGCTGACATTTATAAAAGAAATGAATTCAACTTCCCGGTGTATAACATTCCATTTACCGAGATGAGATGGATTATTTTACAGGATCAGCAAAGTATAGCACTTGCAAAAATGAAGATTCAATTTAATGGTGGACTCCCGGTGTAAATGTATATTTTAACCTCCCTCTTGCCCCTGCCCCTGAACAGCTTCCGCCTGGGCAAACTGACATAAATATCACACCCGGTAACGTGATCCGGTGGAAGAGGGGGCGGGGTGGGGGTTGTCTACGTCGGGAAAGGTAACTTGTCTAGTTTCCACCGGCGGGTGAACTGTACAGGGACAAGAAATCCTTGCGCTTCATTCAGTTCAAAAGGTTGTTGCATGAAACAGGATAGGTCGTCAGTGCTTTTTTTCATTTTTCGCACTTGTCAATAACCCCACCACCCCACCCCCCCCCCCCTTACCCACAATGACCCATTCCACGTTCAAGTGAGATCATTAGTGAATCATTAAAAAAAAATTACAAGTTGAGTTTTCTTTTACAAAGGTAACAATGACGCAAACCTGTTTTACTTCCGTTTATGATCACCAGAGTAACCATAATATCACATGAATTACATTTTCTCCATATTGTTAAATATGGACAAACACTCTATTATTTGAAATAAAAATACCATCAAGCAAGTAAGAATTTTGATATTTGTGTCCTGGGCAAAATAAGGCATTTTGACTCGGTGACTGTTCCAGTATAGACTGACCATGCATGCTCTCACTGATATATCACAGAGTATCACAGAAGATTCACGCCCAATAGTTTACCTTACCCTATTTCGGAATAGACTCACTGTGTGAAAAAATGTTTTCTTTCTCATTTGTTTTATATATTTTTATCATAAACTAGACTGGCCAGTGTTTTTTTTAAACAAAAACGGATATGTCTCCCCCCCCCCCCCCCAATCAGTCACGTGGAAAAAAATTCCTTGCTTAAAAGTACATTGGCCAGCCAAAAAAAAAAAAATTAAAAATCGCCAAAAATACATTTTTACAGGAAATGAAGAAAAACTTCGCAGTAGACATTTGTACTATATGTGGGTTCTTCTTGCCACGTTTCAGCCTAATGCAACAAACAGTATGGCAAAAAAACTTAAAAATGAGAAATTTAAAAAATCGCCAAAAATGCATTTTCAATGGAAATGAAGAAAAACTTTGCAGTATACATTTGGGCTATATGTGTGTTCTTCTTGCGACGTCTGAGCCTTATTCAACGAACTGTTTTAGCCTGCCAAAGTGCAAAAAAATGCACGACCACCCCCCCCCCCCTCCCCGCCCCTGTTCAAAAATTTGCCAAAAATAAAATTTTTGAAGGAACGAAAAAAAATAACACGGGCATCATCTCGACATGTACCCAATATATATTATGTTTTGAGAAAAATCGACTCATTAATTTTATAAGAACTCACTGCGTACGGACGGCAAGACGGACAGACACACCAAATACTTTATATGTCTCCCTTAGGGGCAGACATATAATAATAGGGTGTTAGACAAAATGATTGGGCGAAGCGGAGGTGCTTTCTGACCTGATGACAAACATCCGGATTTATTTACAATAGTAAAATCCTTTCCCACAACGCAAAATAAATAAATAAATAAAATAAAATATAAACAAGCCATCACCGAGAGCACAGCACCCAACCGGAAACGGCAATGAGTTGGTTTAAAATTAATGTACGATCCGACTGCGACACTGTGAATAGTATAAAACGATTTGTTAAAATTCAACCTGACGGGGACTCCGGTCGGGACGGTAACTTAAACCAAAGGTTTAAGTATTGTCTAAAACACGTCCAAACACTAAGACCATCGTCAAGCCTTTTTTCATTCTTCTTATAGCATTGCCTTTTGAGTAGCACAGTTCGAAGAACGTGTCTGTGAACCACATCACACCTACGTAATACGCAACCCCAGTTACCATGCTTCGGTAGCATTCGGAATTCAGTTTGAATCACAAGGTCACCCCAATCTAATCAAGTTGTGACACCTTTTACATACAAGTTACAGACAAATTTTGTTTAAATCCGTCCAGACGTCCTTGAGATATGGTATCCAAAAGGAACAGATGTGCAAAATTTGAAAGCCTCACAGTAATCTTGACCTTTAACCCAAGGTCACCTCAACTTAATCAGGTTGCGACACCTTTTACATACAAGTTACAGACAAATTTTTGTTGAAATCCGTCCAGCCGACCTTGAGATATGTGTCCAAAAGCAACAGATGTGTAAAATTTCAAAGTCTCA
Organism: Protula sp. h YS-2021; assembly: GCA_949752745.1. NCBI lineage: Eukaryota > Metazoa > Annelida > Polychaeta > Sabellida > Serpulidae > Protula > Protula sp. h YS-2021. The sequence continues at coordinate 20,287,444 of OX457030.1, forward strand.
CAGTGACCTTGAACTTTCACCTAAGGTCACTCAAAGGTAATCCGATCACGACCCTTCTCCACACAAGCCACATACCAACTTTTGTTGAAATCCGTCAGACTGTATATTTGATATACCGTGTCCACAAGAAAAGCTTTACACACTTTACAATCAAGCTAAAAAATTGTAAAAATTCGCCAAAAATCCAATTTTTAAGGAACGGCCAAAAAAATTGGCGTGCACCAAGCTACGACCATGGGGTGAGTTCTGTAAACTATCGGACCAAATGGCCTACACACCTAACAGGAATGAGTGGTAACGGACGGACGGGCGTTTTTCATTGCAAATGAAACATTTTACATTGGTACTTCAGTCTTAAAACTATCCATTTACAGGCACAACTTCAAAATATTTATTATTTTTTTCTTCTTAAGTCCAGTTAGATCATTTGAAATATCAAAACCAAAAAAATTTTTGATATATTCAGTAATGACTGACAACCACACCCCGTCCCCGTCTTATACTTACGTAAAGGGCAGAGTGTTGACTGGCAAAGAACACGAAGGGAGTGCTCAGCGATATTTGCGAACTGTACCCGTCATCGTTGCGGTGTAGAGAAGCATCCCCCACTCCGGTCCCGTAGTCAAAGAGCAAGTCTTGAGCACGCGCCGCGCCAGCCGCGCACAGCAGTGCCAACATCAGTGCAGACCACATGACTGACTGCAGATCTTCAGCACCACTTGGTTTTTGATACACTCCCAGCTTTATGTGTGAATTAAATCTCACTGTAATTAATCTCACATCTAAGTACTTGTATTCCACACGAACGTTCCCTTACAGATTGCCGCGCGCTAGACTTTGCGCGGTTTTAATACTCCATTAAAGCTTTAATTAATAAACATTTTTATCGCCTGAGCAATAAGATCCAGCACAAACATTTAACAAAGAAAATTTGGCTGCCTATGCAGGAATAAAACCCTTTGTATAAATATCTCGCAGGGAGCCAGCAGCTTTTGTTCCACAGATTATTTTTATTCCCCAAACTGGAACCTTCTAACTTTCTTAATTGAAAGAACTGTGTTGACTGTTTGTTGTTGGCATTGACTCTGAGGATAAGGCATAAGGCTGTTCCAGAAATCCATGACCCTTTTTTCGGATCGGCGCAGATGTTTACTGAAAACAGCAGTCAGCAGTGGAGACGCTGTGGGTGAAAATAGTTGTCCACACTATTTTAGCTGTGAGTAAAAGCAGCCCTCACTACTGTCGTAGCTGCGAAAACAGCTGTGACTACTGGCGTAGCTGTGAGCGAAAACACCTTTGTATACTGCCAAAAGCGGAAACAGATCTATCTGGGAAGGAAATAGCTTTCAGCACTGCCGTAGCTGCGAACGAAAACAGCCCTTACTACTATCGCAGCTGTTAGCTGTTAGCGTATCGTCGTGGATTTTAGCGAAAATTAGCTGTCAAATCTGTCACAGCTGTGAGTACAAGTAGCTGTCAACATTCTCGTAGCTATGATGGATAAAAAAGGCGCAAAAAACACTGATAAAGGTTGTGAAGAGAACTGTCAGCATTGCCACAGTTCCCGAACAGCTTTCTACACTGTCAGTGGGAGCTGTCCTCTCGGAAATGTTGACTTTACAGAATGAACAGCATGGTTTTTCCAAGTACTCCACTTCTCCTGGAACTCATGCGTTCTTTTATTCACCAAACCCCTTCCTCCCCACCCCAAAATCCCACAGTCTCCCCAATGTTCTTTCTGATTTCAAAAACTTGTCAGGATTTCTATTTCTAGTCCACCGCATAATATCGTTTGAATTTTTCTTCCGAAAAATTTTGGGCGGCAGGACAGTTAGAATGAATTGGAACTGATAGACTCACCCTCGGTGTCATATCCCTACCCCGATGAATAATCTATGCAGAACAAATTCATTGCTGCACCAAATTAGCACTCTTCTATCAGTTGAACTTCAATCTCCTATTTTTTTTTCTTTACTCAAAGCTCAAAGCTACAGTTAAAATATATACATGTATTTTAAAATAATGATAGATCAATGTCTAAAAACACGTTTTTATAGCATGACACTTTAATACCATCCAAATACATCGTCGTTAGTTCGTATTTTATTTTAGTGTTTCTAGCCCGAAAATGCCAGCTAGCCAAAAATATTGCCAAATATTTGCTGCTTTCGGGTTCACAACTTTATTTATTTTCAAATTTTTGACACCCGGTCGGTCTCCCATCTCATTTTTTTCTCCATTATTTTTTAACCCGACCCAGTTATTACTTTTCATTTCATTTTTTTGTCATTTTAGTGACCCAAAAGACAGCTGAAAAATAAAAAACAAGCATGTCCAAGGACATGACCCAGTCCAGTTACCAAACAAGGAAAGAGAGAAAAACTCCGAAACGAATACTGTTAGGCCAAAAAATGTCACCTGTCACAGTGAACCTTTCCTTGCACATTCAAAGTGACACCCTACGCGCAGGTGGTGCACCCTGCCACCTGTCACTTTGGACCTTTCCTTGCACACTCTCAGTGACACCCCAAGCGCAGGTGGTGCACCATGTCACCTGTAACGGTGAACCTTTCCTTGCACACTCACAGTGACAATCCACGCGCAGGTGGTGCACCCTGTCACCTGTCACGGTGGACCTTTCCTTGCACACTCACAGTAACACCCCAAGCGCAGGTGGTGCACCCTGTCACCTGTCACGGTGAACCTTTCCTTGCACACTCACACTGACACCCCATGCGCAGGTGGTGCACCCTGTCACCTGTCACTGTGAACCTTTCCTTGCACACTCACACTGACACCCCACACGCACGTGGTGCACCCTGTCACCTGTCACTGTGAACCTTTCCTTGCACACTCACACTGACACCCCATGCGCAGGTGGTGCACCCTGTCACCTGTCACTGTGAACCTTTCCTTGCAAACTCACAGTGACACCCTATGTGCAGGTGGTGCACCCTGTCACCTGTAACAGCGAACCTTTCCTTGCACACTCACACTGACACCCCATGCGCAGGTGGTGCACCCTGCCACCTGTCACGGTGAACCTTTCCTTGCACACTCACACTGACACCCCATGCGCAGGTGGCGCACCCTGTCACCTGTCACGGTGAACCTTTCCTTGCACACTCACACTGACACCCCACGCGCAGGTGGTGCACTCTGTCACCTGTCACTTTGGACCTTTTCTTGCTCACTCACAGTGACACCCCACGCGCAGGTGGTGCACCCTGTCACCTGTCACTTTGGACCTTTTCTTGCTCACTCACAGTGACATCCCACGCGCAGGTGGTGCACCCTGTCACCTGTCACGGTGAACTTTTCCTTGCACACTCACAGTGACATCCCACGCGCAGGTGGTGCACCCTGTCACCTGTCACGGTGAACTTTTCCTTGCACACTCACAGTGACAATCCACGCGCAGGTGGTGCACCATGTCACCTGTCACGGTGAACCTTTCCTTGCACACTCACACTGACACCCCATGCGCAGGTGGCGCACCCTGTCACCTGTCACGGTGAACCTTTCCTTGCACACTCACACTGACACCCCACGCGCAGGTGGTGCACCCTGTCACCTGTCACTTTGGACCTTTTCTTGCTCACTCACAGTGACACCCCACGCGCAGGTGGTGCACCCTGTCACCTGTCACTTTGGACCTTTTCTTGCTCACTCACAGTGACATCCCACGCGCAGGTGGTGCACCCTGTCACCTGTCACGGTGAACTTTTCCTTGCACACTCACAGTGACACCCCATGCGCAGGTGGTGCACCCTGTCACCTGTCACGGTGAACTTTTCCTTGCACACTCACAGTGACATCCCACGCGCAGGTGGTGCACCCTGTCACCTGTCACGGTGAACTTTTCCTTGCACACTCACAGTGACAATCCACGCGCAGGTGTTGCACCATGTCACCTGTCACGGTGACGGCACGCTACTGCTGCTGCTCATCACCACGATCTGCAGTGTTGCCAAGGCCTATGGTAATTAAATGCCATTTTTTGAACAACCCTTATCCACACTATCAACAATATTTGAAAAGCCAACTTGCTCAACACCGAGCCTTGTTCCTCAAGGTATCTCTTTTTATTATATCGCCATTGCATTCAGTTTTGGTATTATTAGATTTACCTATTTCTGAAAGAAAAGCACATGATATCAACTCGAAGTATACAGTATCTTTTTAGGGCACAATGTGTCAACATCTCAATTACCCATACAGAACCATTGAAACAATCACAAAGAGTTTATTTACAGGTTCCGAACCACAAATAAAGATCCTGATATGAAAACATAGACATGACGAAACTCGGATCAAAATTCAGCCATGGCAGCGAGAAAAAAAGTAAAACGGAGATCAAAACATATAATGTATAAACTCAACTTTACTTATAAATACTTTATCTGCGAAAAAAAAAAAAACTTGAAGTAAATGACGAATGTTTAGGTCTTGCCAACTTCGTGCAGAAACCTTTCGGAACCATTACAACATCGGTGATTTAGTTCCGAATGAAAAAAAGCCTTTACGCTCTGTTTTTTTAAACATAATTCATTCACATTTTCCAAGCCATTGCGCCGTACCATATCTGACTGAAAACAAAAATCAACATTGTCCATAGAAAATAGCCCAGCTCACGAATACTGATAACATGTCATTACAAAAAGTTCTTTCAAGAACAGAATTGAAGGGGTCCATGCATAAACTTGATAACTCCACTTATCAGGAAAATGCACTATTACCACCACGGTATTTCTTGGCCTCTGTTCTACGGTATTTCTTGGAGTCTTACACCTCAAAACCGATTAGAAGTTGGTATTTTTTAGTTAAATGCGATGGGAAAAACCTATGTTTGTTACTAAAATTTCAAACTTTAAAAGCGTTTTTCTCCACTGCTGATAACTGCAGTTATCAAGTTTATGCATGGACCCCTTCAATTATTTTCGAGGTGTATTTTCATCAACGCACATATCCGGCACCCAGACATATGCAATCCTCGCTTAAACATAAAATACTTAAAGAAGTAGACTTCTGTCTTTCGTAACATCTTCTAGTACCACAACATTATTCTTATTATTATTCGCCTTTTTTTTCTTTGGTACCAGTTTATAAACCTTCTGTAATGGATATCACGTTTGAAGGTTTGTCACTCAATCACATCCTTCACATACAATTCAGAAATTCTATCAAAGATTCCAGTCAACAGTGTCTGAAAAAAATCAAACAACAAATATTTTCTTGCACATAAAAGAAAGTGGCATGTTGTTAAAGAGGATCACCCTGGGAACACTCATAATAAGTGTAAATATATTTCGGTCAAAGCTGATATGTTTTACTTTATTTGATAATTATTTTCGTTACGGCCACCCCTACATGTGCGAAAGCAAAAAGGAATTAAGAAATTTCGTGCAGGACAAAGAAAAAAAAAGAAGAAATATTTCAATTTTTCTTAGCTTGATACATTCTTATTTTAAATAATAAATCGTTCTCAATACATAAAATAATGATTACGGGGTTTTAACCTTTACAAAGGGATATATGGAATATATAGAGAATAATAAAAATTTGCCTATTTAGACACTTCATAAGGGCTCTAATAAGCCGCTGGTCTGTACAAACCCGAAAATGTACTATCAACTGACACAGCATTGGTGAGCTTCCACTACCCGCCGATCGATATCTACGAAAGCTTCATCGCTCAATCGTCTATGCTTCCGCCAACGAAATATACATAGTTTGGGCTATATCACTTCCTATTTTCTCGTTCCAGGTTGAATGAATCAGGATTGGAAATTTCTGTGATCAAAATTCTAAAACACTTCTTTTACAGCTGGTTGACGGGAGTTTTGGTTGCCGGGTGCCCAAACATCATCCGCTAGTTTTTTTTTCTTAGATTTTATGGGTCATTAAAAAGTTTTATTTCAGCAGTAATAAGTCTTAAATATTTCCATTGCGCAATAATGTGGTGGAAAAGCACCAATAAATTTCAGTGATTTTTGAGTTAATCAGCGTCGGGGGTTAGAATAAATATTGTGCATTGAAATCTTCTGTGTGAGGAGAAATAGTAGAGCACTTGGCCAAATAAACAAGCGTTGACGCTCAATCGAGTGAGACATCTTTGGTATTGGGCAACAATGAAGTGTTTAGCTGAGAGAAAAAAACGCCTAAAGGCAGTGTAAATAGTTTCTCAAGACTGACGGTTTTTGTCCTCTTAAATCTCTTAAATATGTCCCCATTCGCAAATTTTTATTCAAAGACCAATCCAGTGATTTCATCCGCTGATTTCTTAACCGTGAGAACATATCAGCCAAATAGGAATGACAGTTAATAGATCCAACGACAGCTGGGAATGCCTGAAGTAAGACTAAGGGTTAGGTCAAGGTCAAAGGTTGACTCGAGCACTGTTCATTATCAACGGCTTTTAGGCCATGGTTTATGGTTGACGATGGCTAGGACATAGTTTATATTGTCAGGGGTGGCGGGTTGGGGGGGGAGGGATTAACAGAAATAACAGTGAGTAGGGGGTTCGGGTGGGAGTGGGTTACGACATGATTAAAAATTTACTGGCCTGTCAACGTACAAAAGACAAAAAGCAATTTTTGGGGAACAGACTTTTTTGAGCAGGACTCTTCCATTTATAGGCCAATTCATTTTAATTCGAGACTTAGTTTCTCACAATAACAAACGAACAGTTATTGAAATTTCACTAAAAAAAAAAACAAAAACCAATATTCATGTTGTTATTTTTATTATTATTATTACTATAAATAACAATTAATTGTGGTAATAATAATAATATATTTATTTTTATTACCATTACTATAACTGTTGTTATCATTTTTTATTATTATAACTGCTGATTAGAATTCACTCATTATATCGTAGACAAAAATGAGAAGCTTTGGTTTCAAATGACGTCATCTCCTCTGTTATGTTTCTGTTTTTTTCAACAAACACTTCTTGCGTTTTCAGGTCATCCAAAAATTTGGCGGTAGAGCACCCTTAGGTGGGTCGATACCTGACCTCTGTATGACCTGTTCCAGGAATCCTTCTAGCCTAGTGACCGGTCCGCCCGCCCCTTTCACGGCCTTGACCTTTGGCATGTACTCGCTATATAAAATCTTCAGCAGCTTGACGAACTGCTTGCTGTAGGTCTTAAACAGCGCACTTCCGGTCACCTGCAGTAAGTCATATATGAGGGTGGCTGTAATGTCCGGCCTCGGGTCAAAGTTCATGACTCTGGCCAGCCAGAGCCAAGCATGCTGAATGCCATGCGGGTGCGGGTGGCCACGGGGTGGCACGGATACGAGCAGCGAGGCGTACAGGCGCATCATGCCGGACATGCGCCGGAGAAACTTATCCTGCTGCTCCACCTCACCACCATTGTACGAGTAGCCCAGAGCCCTGAAACAGTCACACCCAAAAATGCTGCATCAGTTATTTGAAATATACGACAAAAACAGAGATGGGAAATTGCTAAAGCTCTTATTTTGTCTCAGCTTTGTTTCATAAGACAGCAACTACCTCCCTTCACGTTTTCTCAGATAGGCACTACCTCCTTTCGTGTTTTCTCAGGCTATCTTTCACATCCTATCGTTACTTATTGTGGGCGGTTCAAGAGAATATGTACCATCATTGCCTAATCAAACACATCATTTTTTGTGCCCATACGAACACAAACATCAAAGCTCATATTCAAATCGAAATATTATACGACGTCACACAACTTATATATATATATATATATATATATATATATATTCACTGTAGCAACAATCAAAAGCCAGGGTTGAATCGCGACTGAGATATCGCGTGCACAAAGTTGCACTGTAGGCAACAGAAATACTAAAAAAAAAAAAATGCCTATTTTCAAAAAAACGTCATTTCGTCATTTTCTGGTCGAATCGAAAAATAATGCGACGTCGCACAACTTTAATATATACATATTTTCACTTTAGCAACAATATCAGAAGCCAGGGTTGAATAGCGGCTGAGATATCGCGCTGTAGGCAATAGAAATACTAACAAGTCGTCATTTCGTCACTTTTTGGTCGAATCGAAAAATAATACGACGTCGCACAACTTCAATATATATTTTCACTGCAGCAACAATCAAAAGCCAGGGTTGAATAGCGGTCGAGATATCGCGTGCACAAATTTGTGCTTCCAAGTGTTGCCAGACAGACAGACAGACGGACGGACCCGAATATTATAGTCCCCCGCTCCGCTACGCCGCGGCGGGGGACTAAAAAACAGAAAAACGTTGTGGTTTGTAAAAAATGGTGTGTGACATAGCGTAGTTGTCATTCTGAAACGGATTGTGGTGTGTAAAAAGTGTGAGTAGAATGTCATGCGCACAGACTGAGTTTTTTTGATAAAAGTTTTGTTCCAAATAGAAACATTTCTTATTATTTCTTATCATTTCCAAAGAAAAAAACTTTAAAAATTAATGTGGGCTGATTTGGTTGGTGGGATGAGTTGACTTTCATGGTGGGCTGAGTTGGTATGTAAAGTGGGATAAGTTTACTTTCAGCATGGCATGAGTTGGCATTGTCGTGAGTTGACCCAAGACCTTTACAAAATAGTCAATGGTCGGAAATCACCCCTCCCCCCCCCCCCCTCCCGTCCCGAAAGAAAAATAATAATTGCAAACTATTTAAAAAGCCACTGCGTTTCTTCCACCTTAATAATACATTGGATAATCGTATACAAAACTGAAGTGCATAACCTAAAAAAAAAAAGACCTGTTCCGATCGTACTAGATTAAGGAAGCACATACAGAAATTTTGTCAAAAGCCTCAGGCTTCTCAGTAATAAGACCCTAATGTAAGCAAACTGACAGTCTAAGGAACTTCCACAGCAAGAGCTTAGCGCTATAAGGCACGGTATGAGGGACCCTTTTTTTTTCATTAACAACTTCGCACCTTGCAAATAAAATACAATCCCAAGTCAAAACAAACGCCAAAAGAGAAACGTCAATACGGCGAATTCCCAAAGCAAACACACAGCGAAAAAAGTTACTGCAAATAATTTATGTACCTTTTTTTTCTCTCTAAAACTCGGAATCAGTTGGGTGTAGGCCAGGGAAAACAAAACGATGCGTCTCTCATTCGCTTTTGGTCAGTCAGTTTAAAAGTACAGTGCAACCTCGTTAGGATGAAATTATGTCGTTATATCTGATATGTCGTTGTAATTGATACTTTTTAAACTGAGTGAAAATTGAGTGACCTACCAGCACAGTGCCGTTATAACGGTATCTACTGCACGAACATACACCAAACTCAATTTAAGCCACCCCCCTCCCCCCTCCCCATTAAAACTCTCCCGATTTATTACACTGAAACATCACTTTCACTCCGTTGAAAGTTTTTTATGTAAATGTTTGCGCTGTTAACACTTTTATTCGTTTCTAGGGTCGCATTTTTTCGCCTGAGAAACGACACTGTATACAAGGCCTCAACAAAAATATTTATTTTTGCTGCCAGAAATACAGAGTATGTGCAAACAAACCTATAATTCTTCGAAAAAAAAAAAACATAAATAAATATCAGACAAATAAACGAAGTTAGACAATATATATTGACAAATTTGCGAACACTTCACAAGCAGAACCAATTATACCCATTATACCATTTTACACACCACAGACTGCAATAAGCCAAATCCACAGCATGTCCTGCATTTATTTCCTTCCCCCTCCCACCCCCTACCATAACAAAACTGTATTCTAATTGAAACATATCAAATAAATTTAAACCAGAAGAGAAGACAAAAGGAATGTATCATTATTTTATGTATTTAGTATAATTTTGTCATTTTTTTCTTCTTCTTTTTTTTTAATGTCCATTCAACACAGAGATACATTAAGGTACTAAACTTTTACTGCCATACAAAATGATCGTTATCGGATTAAGTTAACCCTCGGGGGCGTAATTTAGGGCTTTTATCGAAGTAATAACAACTCAGAAATAAGCAATTTTCACACCCAGGAGTTAAAACTGGATTTTATTTATTTATGTTTTGGAACAGCGGGCAAAACCCCAACTCAGTAAATTCTTACCTTAATAACATTTTTTTTCATTATCCGGTGGGAACGTTTTAAAGTCAACCTTCGGGCCGATTTCTCAACTTCGGTCTAGACCTGATTTGGAGCAAACTTAAGTCTAGACCACGGTTAAGACTGGGTTTCAGACCATATTGAATTACACAGCCTCGGTCCATACCACATTCATATGTGATCTTTTATGTCTTTATCACCTGACAAATCTAGACTGGGTTTGAACCTGGTTTCAGACCAGGTCTAGACTTAAGTTGTGAAATCGGCCTTTTATGTTGCAACACTGACCTATAATATTCCTCCGCGGATTGTCCATCTTTCTTGGGTATGTAATAAGGCATCAGGTACGGACAAGCTTGGTAGAAATGCGCCAAAAGTAGTTCCCCTACGTCAGGGAACTCGCACCAAACCCCGAGAGCTACGGCCGCTATAGGAAAAGCTGAGTCGTGATTGGATGAAATCTGATCGTCGCCTTGTTTCTATCGTAACATAAGCCAGCTTGCCACATTTGATGCAGTTTGTTGACTGAAGAATTTTTTTTCAACACTAGCAGTTTTATTTTATTTCAAAAGAAGATTCTTAAAGTTATGATTATTTTTGTTATTATTTTAAAATTTACCAGACAAAATACAGATATTTAATTTCGAGGCCGTTAATCGCAGAAATTAGTTAATTAATACAATTTTAAATCCCTTTCTTCTTATATAGATAACGCCAAATACCCCCACTCCACCCCCGCCTACAGCCTTCCCCCCCCCCCCCCACCTACATTTGTTGAAAATTTGAAGGGGGCGTAATTTGTTTTGGCCTTTCTATAGATGAATAAAAAATAATAACATTCAATCGAAAGTTAACGCGTAATGATACCAACCAATCACAAAAAAAAAAAGATTCTCTCGAAAATTCACGACACAAGTACACAAGCACAAAAAGAAACAGCAACAAAATAAAAAAATAAAAAAAAAGAAAAAAAAAAAAGAAATAAATAAAATAAAATACACACAAAAAAACAGTGAATTCTTTTTCTTATTCAACCCATGCATTCACAGCATTTCCCTTTAACCGCGAAAAACATGAAAACCAGAGCAATTAAGCCAGCACCTGCCCTGTGAAACTTGGCAAACAAAACCAAAAAAAAAAAAAAAAAAAAAAAAAAAAAAAAAAAAAAAAAAACAGAACAAAAAAAAAACCAAAAAAAAAAAAAAAAAAAAAAAAGGAGAAAAATAAAAGACATAAAAATCCTAACGTAATACTAACGACGATTTTCTTGGCAAATAAATCCTTGCAGAAGTCGTAGGCCGCTGGGTGGGACGCTGCGCTCACTTTCTTCGTGCCCACATCGACCGGTTGGCGTGACAGCAGGTTGCACACCTTCTGCAGCTTGTCCCGCAGGTGCGCACCGCTCACACGAGATATGGCGTTGACTGGGATATTTATAGCTTTCTGAAGGTCAAACTTGTATTTTTTCACCTGAAATAACGCAGGGAGTTACAATTCACGTCCTTTGCCAAAATTTTATAGTAATGCCTTATGATCAGCGTGAACACTGTCTGAACTTGTCTTAAAATGAAGACAATCTTTTATATGATTTCCCTTCTTTACGCAATACAAGACTACACATGACCTCAACTTGATCTTTAACTTCCAGAACAAAGTTAACCTTAAAGGTCAACATTCTTCAAATTCCGTTAATAATCAAACAAAAGTGATTCTATCTCTCTTTGCTTATTAGTTTCCGAAGCTGATGACGTAATAACAGGTGACCTTGATTTGTTTAAATTATCACACACGTTTTTTTAATTCTTCGACTGATCTGTTATCTGCTATTTTGGGAAACTAAACTAGTGTGCCGCTATAATATTCGGGATTGTCATGAGCTGTACTGACGCTGGCATCCAGGAGGGGCTCGTACGACTTTTGGGTTCTCTCCAGCAGGTTTTGGTATTTCGTGAAGGCGTTCGCGACATCGTCTTGACTCAGCACTGAAATAAGCACATTTTATATTTGTACAATTTAGAGATACTTATTGTTTGTTTTTGTTTCCATTTATTTATTTATTTATTATTTACTGCTGTTGTTTTTTTTTAACTTTTGTTGTGTTTTTGTTCATGTGTGTGTGTGTGTTGTTTTTTTTTTTGTTTTTGTTTTGTTTTTTTTTTTTGTTTTTTTGTTGTTTTTTTTGTTTTTGTTTAGCAGAAGTGGAGTCGGAGTCTCTGAATAAAAGTAGGGTTGAAATAACCTTTTAAAAAAAAATACACAAATACGTTCTTGAAAATATGTAACCTTCCTGTGTAAATACGTTATACCTTCATGTTCACAAGTGTATAAAAGGGTAGAGCCAATCCTGGGAAGAAAATTGAAAGACTACATAGCGAGCTAGACGGGTTCTGTCACTCACATTACAGTCTCGCCATCTTATATAGAAAAATCAAACCTGCGGCTTGAGCTTCAGCAGCTGCAGCCAGTTGCTGCTGCTTCTGCTGATCCAGCTGCTTCTGCTTTTCTCTGGCTTGTAGCTCTTCTTCTCCTTTTTTCTCAGCCTCATCTGTCAATCATGTCCTGCCTTAATTGACGTACTTATGTAATCATATTATCTACTTTTCCCCTTTTTTTCTAAAACAAGAATGTCCAGGAACAGTATGTCCATCTTGAGTTACCTGTTAGAAACTTAGAAAAAATCCCTTTTTATTGTTATTATTGTTTTATTTTTATTATGCTTATTGTTATTATTACGTATTATTATTATTATTATCTTTACAGCTCTTTTCTTCACAACTGTAACGTAACCTTTTCCTTCCCTTAACTAACATGTAGTAAAACTAATTTAAATTAAAAAAAAACTTCAAAAACCTTCCAGAAAAAAAAGTCCTACATACAGTATGTCGCATCACGTAATTGTTTAATGACGAATTCGTGCCCTGACGAATTCAAACACTAACGTAATTGCTTCGTGACGAATTCGTGCATCTGCTTGGCACTGGCCGCCAATTCATCGACCATGGTCACATGACTCTTCTCCGCCTCGTTCTGAGATGCCTCGTGGATGACGCGCTCCACTTTCTGGCCGATCTGACCAATCACAGCCGTCGAAGTTTTGATGCTGTCGCTCAGATGCTGCTTGAATTTAAAATTGTCCACTGCCTTCTGTAGGGAGAGTGCTAGGCCATTGACTTGTGCCAGGCGCTTCGTCATTTCTACAACCTTTTGCTGAGATTCTAATTCCCTAAAAGTACAAACAGCCTACTTTAGTAGTCTGTCAACTCAACTTAAAAAAAGCAGCAAGAACTGAGTCAAATTTACATCAAACTCGTCACTTCAACAATAAAATAAATGTATTAACATGATTATATATCTTTTTAAGGAACTGTCTCCAGTCACAGGTCAGCAAATAGGGTTTGTTATTATTTTCATTTGTTTGCAAATTGTCATCTGTATGGCATTTTTATTTTATTTACTTAATTGTTTATTTATTTTTTCATTTTATCATTTTTTATTTATTCACTTTTTATTTATTTAATTTAATTATTTTTGTGGGGGGGGGGGGGGGCAGAAAAGAGCCCGTGAAGGTCAAAACGCCAGATTTTACCTCTGTTGCTGCAGGAGCTCAGCTTCTTTCTTTTTACGCGAAGCTTCTTGAACTCGCGCGTCCAAATGCTACAAAACATACAAATCAAGCACACGCTTCGAGAATACAGTAAAAAAACTTGCTGATTGCGCGAACATTGTATGAAAAGACTCGAGATGGAGGGTGCATTTTTTAATGAAGCACTCTTATCACAACTAACCACTTCACCATAACCTAACGTACTCTTAAAATGCCGCTTCATAAGCCATCATTATCTCGCCGGTAGCATGTAGCTACCAGGCTCAAAAAACAAGAGCGATAATAATTCGTGTTATACACGAGGGTAGTAATAGTTTGGTGGGAGTAAAAAACAACAAAAAAACGCGAAATAAAATAAGGACTAATGACCTGTCAGCCCTACACGAAACTTATGTACTTTAGTCACTACACAGAAATATGGTGTGCAAAATTGGTACTGTAACTGGGGAGGGTAGCACTCGACGAACTCGCTAAAATCGTATAATGGGAAAAATGAGGAGAAAAAAAAAAAAAAACTGTTGTCCAAGAATCACACCACATACATAGGCTTCAAAATTTGAAAAGTACCCTTCGAGCTGGCACAAGACAACTCTACTTTCCAAGGCATTTCTTTGAGTGGGACACATGTTTTAACATTGCCGCATTTTATTAGTTATTTCCAATTTCACAGGTTATAAACTCACGGCATTTGGGATTAAATTATTTTCAATCTAAATTTTCTTCGGCCGTTACTCCCATCCAATTGCAAAAAATAATAAATAACTAAATAAACAATCTTGGAATTTTGGATGAGGAACTATTTTTCTGGCTTCGTCAGTCATATCACTTTCTATCAACCGTCTATTTCACCCCAACCACACTCGGGTTAGAGTTGCAAAAACTAATGAGCGATAATATAGTAATTGGTATTACTATATGAGGGACAAAAAATAAACAAAAACTGAAAAGATAAAAAGGACTTGTGCCTGGCGAAGGTAGACAGCCACAATGTATTTAAAAGTCAAATTCACGAATTGTGGTGTGTAAATTGTACAAGTACCGAAAATGTGAACATTAGGAATGGTAGCTCTCTCCTTATATTTAAAGACGTTCTTATTCTTGAGATTACATGGTTTAGCCTAATTTTTATCCTTATTTTTAAAAAACTTTGTTCAGTTTGAGGATAGAGCAGAATAGCTTTTTTGCCCTTACTTTTTAAAATAAGGACATCCTTAAAAATAAGGACAGAGCAGAATACCACTCCAGCTGAGGACATGGATTCAAAAAGCAATATAAACATCTGTCAACTCATAAAATCAACTAGAAATTTTAGTCTTTTACTCTTCTCTCCAAACTCGCCCATGTTTCAGTTAAATTGCACAAATAATGCTTAACTTTAATCACCCAAACTCACAAACCGAGCAGAGCGCTCACAAACTTTCCACTACATTTTAAAGTCCACTTTGTTTTGGTATTGCAAGGATCTGGCTGTAAATCGCATTCGAACAATTTTCTTGTGATGAAAAAGTAAATTAAATGCTGACAATCGCATGTAACGTTGTGTTTGAATTTACTCCGGAAACCATGATGCTGCTACATTTTAAGTGCTGATATTGTTTATAACCACGGGGAAGTTGTGTTCTACTTGTTAGTGACATCACATGGCTTGGGATACAACTACATAGTGTTGCCCACGGGGAATTTATTGCATAAGGATATTGATGAAGATCATGTTTGAATGTAAGTGTGACAGTAAGCTAAATGAGGCAATAAACAAACTGACGTCATTCAAGTTAACAGAAGAAAATGGTGGATACATATTGAGAGAGTGAAATCAAAATATACGAACAGAACAGACAAATTTTATTGTATAATAAATTAAAGTATCAATATAATATACTTTCGGGAAAGGAAGGATTACACACAACCAAAGAAATATTTACTCTTTTTTTATTATTATTATTAATTTGCATTTTTAAACTCCAGCTAAGTCTCTGGCCATCTTTTCTGCTGCCCTAACTCTCCACCCTACTCCCCTACCTCTACTTCACTACACAACCGTTCCAGGACTTGCTGCATTGGCCGAATTTATTGCATTTCGATATTCCTTCCAAAAATGTACCAATTCACCACTAGAATGAGTCTCGAAATGCCAAATAAAAACATCTGGCACGCATCCGGCTTTTTAATTATGGTATAAAACAAATAAATAAAAAACAAACAAATAAAAGAAAAGACCCGTCTAAATCAAGCGCACAGCTTCTCAAGAATATAACTGCCAGCGGCCGTATTCACAAAAGTTAACTGTACAGTTACAAGGTCCGTTAACTGGCCCTGTAGCTGACAGTATTTCTGAAAGTTGATCGAGAAAATTACTTTTTATATTAAAACAAATTCTTATAAAAACTGTATGTATATTTTAAGTAAATTAGCTGATTTTCCTCGTGTAGTGTACAAGTGTCTGCGCAGTTAACTTCTATGAATAAAGATGGAGCGGGTTGATGGGTGGAGCATACCTTTGCATGCTGTTTGTGATGCTCTCTCAGTTTCAGCTGTTTTTTCTTCACTTCTTCATTTCTGCCACAGATAGACATGTATATGCTAAATGCACATATTAAGACACTTGACTAAGCTAGTCACTTCACCGAGGCTGTGTCAACCACAAAACCCAGCAAAGTGGGAACAGGGCGCCCGAACACTGCCACACAAGTTGCACACCACTCTTATTATTACGTTTTTTATTTACTTTTAATTCACTTTCATTTATTTATTTATTTTTTTTATTGTTATTTATTTTGGGTTGTATGGATTTTAAAATAAGTGTACCCTTCCGATTTTTATGTTAACTATTTCCTTCTGTAGACGGATCATGCCCAAACAATGATAACACTTAATATATATTTATAGGACAGGATATATGGTGCCCAGGGTGTTGGATCAACTCGGCCCCTTGCCAACTCGGCCCTTTTTGGTGTAGTCGGCCCCGCAAACTCGGCCGCTCGTGAAAGTCCACTCGGTCACTCAGTCCTTTTTTTTAAGTGGGCCCTACCACACATACTATTCAAACTTAAAATACAAAAGTCAATGATCACTGCCCAAACGTAACTGAAAATTACAGGGTTTTATCGTGTGTCATCTCGGGTACTCATCACAGACAAAATGCAATTAGTAATTACAGGACTTCTGTCGGTGTTTAAGCTCAGGGATCACAAATATATTATCAGGCAAAATGCAATTAGGCTTTTACATTTAGTATTTTACACACCACAATTTGCTTGTTAAATCACAGATATCGTCCGGGTCATCAGTCACTTGCAATGTACTCAGATTTAGTGGTAAATGGAAGAAATTGAAGAAAAAACAAGGGCTAACTTGTCTGAAATTTGGCAAAATCTGTGTACAAAAAAAAAAAAAAAAAATGAAGTAAATAATTTGTCAACAGAAATAAGAGAGTTGTAGTCTGGAGTAAAAAATTTGATTAGTAACTGTTATTATAGCAAAGGTTGCAGTACCGAATAGGGTATGTAAATGATGTGCTAATTGTGGGTAAAGTACGTCTTAAATTGTGTTATTGTAAGTGTGTTGTTTTTCCAATAAAAATAAATAAGGCAGAATTATCCTGTATGTTTTATCTGAATAACATGTAAACACCAAAAATATGAACGTCCGACTTTTTTAATAAGGGACCGACTTGACTTTCACGAGGGGCCGAGTTGGTAGGGTCCGACTTTGCAAGGGGCCGAGTTGACCCACGACCGTGCCCAGTGATATATAAACGACAGGCTTTTTATAGACGTGCCTTTCGCACATGAAAGTTTTTTCTTCAAAGAAAACAATTTTTTCAAATCAATTTACTTAGACAACTATTATATATTTTTCAATAAAGATAGTTTGAAAATATTTTAGCCTTTGGTTAGGTTATTGAGGTTTTGATTTTCGATTTAATTCCATTCCCATATCGCTGTGCCATTTCCATATCGTTTCCCTCTATATATATATATATATATATATATATATATATATATATATATATATATATATATATATATATATACTCAACAAAAAAAAGAAACGCAACTTTTTCAAATGGCTGTTATATTGTCAATACTGGACAGATAACAACAAAATTTTAGGTATAGACTCAGAATCAATAGATAATTTCATTTCTCTAAAAATTCAAAGCTACATTCTTATCGTTACGCTGTAATGCTTACGTAAACTGAAGGTATCCGAAAAGCAGTTCACAAGCCTAATGTCTCGTGTGTCCTAATAGGGTTGAATAGGGTGTGACAAGCGGATCTGTCGGTCCTGGTCTGGGGTCGCTGACCGTGGCCTGCCCATTCTCGGACGATCGGATGTGGACCCTGTTGTATCTAATCTTATTCTCAGGCGAGTAACCGTCGATTTGTGGACGCCAAACGCCCGCGCCACGTCAGTTGCCGTTTTTCCACTTTCCAGCATGCCGATCGCACGCTCTCGCTGAATTGCGGTTAACCGTGCCATCGGTTAGGATCGTTCCAGAAACTTCAAATTTTGTACAACGTGCACTCTTTTCTTAAGGGTTGAGACTATGAAAAAATAATTCAATAACTCTCAGCGGTTATTTCACAATGTGCTAAACTACCAGTTTAGGTCACGTGACTGCTCGCTCCAGTTGTAAGATAGAGCGGGGAATGATTTTGACACATTGTTTGGACAATCATTTTCCAAGTAATAGAATGTACAAGAAAAATTAAATATACTAATAGAAAAAAAATTAACCCCCTCTATAGGTGTTGCGTTTCTTTTTTTGTTGAGTATATATATATATATATATATATATATATATATATATATATATATACACACGAGGCCAAACGTCTCTCACACATACACAGACGCCTCGCTCGTTACCCGGACGGCGTGGCACCTGTGTATGCGGCATATTGAGCCTGTATGTACAGCACGTGCACTCTGTGTGTGCAGCACGTGCCCCCTTGGCGCACCTGAGCTCCTCCAGATGGCGCTCTTGTCGCAGTGCGTTCTCCATCACCTTCTCCTGGCGCAGGTAGAGCTCCATCAGTTGGTTCTCGGCCTGCTGCAGCAGCATGCGAGTGTGGCTCTCAAACAGCGTCTGGCGCGCTTCCACCTTCTCCTATCGCCAATCCACAGAAATGTACAACAGTATTAGGGCATGGCCTTCAAATGCTAGATGCCACCACCGTTCTTTCAAATGACGATACAAGTACCCCGCAGTACACAAATAATATGCCAGTAAAGACTGAATACCGCACGTTTAAGTGCTTTAAGGCTCACGCTAAGAAGACGAGGCAATTCCCAAAACTGTGGCTACATTCATATGTTACACAACAATCAATCTTCATGGAAACGACCATTTTTAATATATTTAAATAGTGTAAAATGATATATATATTGGCAAGTGAAACCTACTTTTGCAGTTTTGCTGTACAGGGATTCGACTCCACAGATCATTTTATCGACGGGCGTGACCTTGATCGACACAGGACTGACGTTGGGCGTTCTATCAGCGACCATTTCTGTGACGGTGACATCTTTCTCTCCCTCAACAACCACCCTTAAAATTAAAACAAAGACGTGATAGTCTTCCAGTTCAAGGCAACTACCACATGAATTATTCAATTTGGAGACAGACACAAAGCTCGCGGATAGCACAGTTGAAAGACAAAAAAAGGAGGGGGTGAATAGCGGATGAGGGATATTCTATTTATCAACTGTTACATGTTGCATGGATTCACACATACATGGACGACATACAAATATACGGAGACGGAACTTACATATGCTGTTTGGACGGATGCACATATGCTCAATCATGGACGGACATACGCGTGCTACATCACTGACATACACGTGCTGCACGAACTGACACACGCATACCGCACTGCATAGGACATAAACATATAGCATCTACTGACTTACGGTTTGCCTGGTTCGTTACTCCGACTGACAGCCGAGCTGTTAGGCGATAACGGTTGTAGCTGTGGCGTAGCACTGCACTCCTCCAATATCCTCTACATAATCAATGAGATTTTTCACATATACATATAAAATATTCCTTATGGTGAGAAAACAGACATCAAATCTGAAACGATTGTCAGAGCTTCTGCATTTTACCGCAAAACACTGTTAGTTCTTATACACATACACACCAGTTTTGCACACACAGACATCTTTCTTCCAAAAGTGGCGGAACTAGCCTGCCAGAGTTGAAGCAAATCGCTGAGCAATCGCAAAAAAAAAAAAAAATCGATGGGTGAACTGCATGTAATTTTGATTTTTTTTCACAAATAGCCGGTTTAGATTCCATACTGAAGCACACAAGCACCTGTCATATTGATTGTGCTGAAGTTGAAAAATAGTGCCAACTCAATCTTTACTCAATTTCTGCCCTCCGTCATGAAATCCACCCCTTTTATAATAATCTGTGAGCGAGCATTGAAGGTGCGAGCGAGAAAAATTGTAAAATAAAAGAAGTGACTGATCAGTGAGTACCTATATCCACCACTCTTCCCGACACCCCCCCCCCCCTCCCCCGCTCCATATACTCCAAAAATGTTGTAGATTTCCACTGACTTCAAACACCCCAAAATCCCTGAAAAGTCGGAATCCCGGAAATTGCAGGGAGAAAATATGTATAATGAGTATGATGCAATCAATTTAAACTCATAGTTTATTATAGAAATTGGACGGACATCCTTGAATTAAACACTGATATAAATGTAACATTGTACCTAATAAAAATATTTAGGCACTTTCGTAACCAGGTAAAAGTTGTTTTTGGTATAACTCTTCAAACTTAAAACAATTTTTAGCAGCTTTGATATTGCAGTCTAAGTCGTTCCAAAGGTTAAAACCAGAATAGGAGCAGATGCACAAAATCGCCTGAACATCAAAACGAATTCACCATGTTGCCTACTCGTAGTGTTATTATTTCGTAGTGTTATTATTGTTATTTAGTTTAAAAAGTCTAGTAAGCCTTTCAGGTAGCATATTATTTTTTGCTTTGTATGTTACAATACAATTGTTAAGTTTAACAATATCAGTAAATTTTAATAGGTTATACTTATTAAATATATTGTTAGCATGGGCAAACAACTTAATATCGCCCACACCGAACACCGCTTATAACAAACCTTAATATTTCCATCTTCGAACCAAGATCTATCATACTTAAGTCTACCCTTTTCAGAGAGTGAGAGTGCTTTTAACGCAGCTCGATCCATCACAGGAGAAACTTTATTAAAAAATCTGATCGTTTGGTCGCTAGAATTGGCTATTCGCTGTTTTGTTGTATGGGTTACACTGAACTTGTCAAAGCAGCGAGATCATGATCTCGCAAATAATTCAACAAAAAAAAAGAAAAAATATAAATTCAGCAGAGAGATTACAATCTCGCTGGATCATTTCATCTGTTCTCCATCAATTGTTCCTTTTGCTGGTTATCTGGGTTAAGGGGACGGAAATTTGAATGAACAATGGTACATCGTTGAACGCTTCAAAATGAAGACAGTAATTTGACAGACAAAATATCGAAGGAAATGTATTCATGAAGCGTAGCAAAAAAAAAAAAAAAAAATTGCAAAGGAACGCCACAGACAGCGTTTGCATGAGCTATGTGAACTAGATGTCTCACCCCTTTATCTACCCCCAACAGATGACCTTTTCTTTTCTTTGGGAGTTTTCCACATGAAACTTTTTTTTTTTTGGGTGAAGTTTTGATTGTTTTCGTTTTGGGGTTTTCATAACCTATAGTTTGGTATGTTATTTCACATGTACTTAAACAACATTTGGAATTAGATGGTGAAAAACGACCTTGCTCTATTTTTACGGATAGCTTATAAAATCTTTACTTTTTCAATTCTTCGCCTTACCAAAATAAAAATGACTTTCGACATGACCAGGCTTGGATGGGAGATAACTCTCTACAGCGCAATAAAAACTCCATGGAAATAGTGTGTATGACAGGTTTTGTTAACTGTATCTTATATCCATCTAGTCGTCCTTTGGCAACCCACTATGAAATCCGGGGCCTGAACAGCACAATTTACTGCTGGCATGATGTATAGCTTCGTATGGGCCAAGAAGCAGGATAATGTTAAGCTAATATAAACGTCTAAAATCAGTACCAAAAACTTGAAATTGTAGTTACATTATTGTCCGAGATTTCGTTCCAGTGAGTATGGATCCCTAAAAAGTGTTGTGACATGTGGAGCAGTGTCTTAGAACACAAACGTAGGGATACGTGGTGCTGTGCAGCACATACGATCTAATACATAAGGATGCCTCGTATTTTTTGGACGATTGCAGATTATCGTCAACAGCTTAAGCCTCTACACTCTACAGCTCACTTTTGATTTCTTAAATCTTTTGAAATTTGACGTTAAAACAAGGCCTTATAGTCTACGCAACCTACGATCAGCCTGTCTTAATGATTTTAAATAAACATCAGGAACAAAACACTACCCGTAGTCAACTCTTATGAATATGTTCAATATAATCCCTTAGGTGCGAGGGAGGTTACAGTTAATGGTAACACCCCAGCCCCCACCCGAGTATGACTACTCATGACATTCATAGGAATGTGTTTAATTTCATACGTACTGACAAGGAAAGAAAGTAATGAGCAAATGTATAGGAGCGCCGATAAACTCTTGCACAAACTTTATCAAAGAGTGTATAGGATAACTAATGTAAATCGGGTGACATAACCTAAACGGGAAGTGCAGGTATGAACTGAGCAAAGGAATACCAGGAGAGTGTGTAGGTGGACTGTATGTGATCCGATAATAAATCCTGGATAAGAAATGGAAGCGTGTGTAAGCAGTGACGAATGTGTGTATGAGGTCGACCGAAGAGTTCGGGGAGAAAAAAACAGGAATGTCCCGGTACATTGTGACTACCCAAGATCTAGTGAGTCAATGATCACTGGGCTTGTATCGTCGCAAAAAGTGGTAGTCAAATTTTTAAAACCCGTTAATCAAATTTTTCAGACCGGGAGACCACCCACGGAACATTCCTTCATAATATCAAAACGATTGGAGCAAAACTGTAGGAGTAGCATTTTAAAGAAAAAGTTTAACATACGTATATACATTAAAGTCCCATATAGTCATACGACTAACCCAGCCCGACAAAGTTGGCTGGGTTGAAAAAAGAACCCTTAAGCTTTGAAACGGCGGTATGAGGCCATTTTTTAAAAAGAAAACATCACATGAACAATATTCTAAAAAATTCTACCGCCAATTTTTGACAGATCGCCAAAAATTCTTCTCGAGAACCATCTGTGGAGCAATCGTACAAAATTGGACAGGAATCCAATCAAACATGTGCGAAAACAAGCATTTTGAAAATTTGTTAGCAATAAATGAAAATATGCCCCGCCCCCATCCATTCGGTCAATTTTTGGTGGGTCGCCAAAAACGCAATTTTTAAGAGACGTTTTCTGAGAACATTTGTTCAAAATTTAAAGGAAATACGAGGAAACTTGTGGGAGAAGCATTTTGGAAATTGATATCAAAAAAATTTAAATGCCCCTCATATGGCCAATTTTTGACGGATTGGCAACTGCACCCCCCCCCCCTCCCCCGAAAAAAAAACACTTTTTCAAGAAAGGCCTGGTCATAGTACATCCGTACAAAATTTGAAAGTAATCCGATCAAAACTTAAGAAGCATTTTAATTCAAAGCTAACATACGTACACAGCGTATATGCAGACGACGGATGACCCTCTTCTGATGTGACAAGAGTAGCCCGACGAAGTCGGCTGGTCTAAAAAGCGATCGACAATGCGTTTGCGAATCCCGGTGAATGGCGCCATGTAAATTCTCAAATTATTTTTGTGAAATACGATAATCAGCGGCGGACGGGGAACATCAAGCGCAGATAATCAAACACTCTTCTACTCGTTTTCTCTTTTATTGAATTTCCTATTTGGAGAGAACATTGCTACTCCGATAAAAAATCTGATCTAAATCTGTAAAAATAGCCTAAACCGTTTGCCAAAAATATGTAAACAATATATTAAAATTCAGATTATAGTCTCAAACGATGCACGTGCCGCTTTTATTGGCAATGAAGCACAAAAAAGATTTAATCACTTCGTAGAAGAAAACACTCCGCAATGTAAGTCAAATCTTGCAACGAAGACTTGGAAAATACTTTTTAAAACTAAAATTATGCGAACATTCTTCCTCCGCTTCTGCACCCAGAAGACTGATTTCACTGGTTTAATTTAAAAGTCAAGTCTCTGGGCTGACAACATTCCTGCTGGATGACAAAATGAGAACTTTCCCTTGGTTATTCTCTAATTATTCACAGTAGTGGTTAAATTTTAAGTTTTTCCATCATAAATTGCGGGTCATTTACACCTATTACGAAGTGTCATTTTTTGTTTCATTTATCTTGTCAAATTATTTCAAGTATTCTTTAATTTAACATTATTCAACACAATTTTTGACCATTTAAAAAATCCGCCTTGTAATTTAAAGTACTTAACATATGAAAAGCATTAACCAAGAAAGCATGAACAGCTCCCCGCTCATATTCAGTCACTGGATCATGATAAGTGACACAAATTAAGTTTTAAAAGGGGAACTACTATGAAAAACATACTGCCAAAAAAATGGTTAGGACATACATACGGACGGCGGACAAACAGTGACGACACCACCTCTGGCCGACTCAACTTGGTTGACCTCAAGTGAGAAACAGTAACACCAGATCTAAATTTTCACTTGCCCACTACTCTCTAACCACCGGGTAATCTGCCTCCGCGATCACTGACAGCGAATTCCTGCCATGTTCAGGCTCGTGCGTCCTCGCAAAGGAGCCACCGATTTAATCTGTATGCCACTGGTTAACAAAATCCGTACTTCTTGGAACACAGGAATAGGAATGCTTCATTGCCACTTTGATACGCATTTTCTCAGGACCGGTGATCGTGGTTCTGTTCTTTTAAAAACGTTGCCGGGAGCAGTGCGGCTACTGCAACCATACGGTGAAGTTAACCAATTGTAGAAAATGATATCTATGGAAAAACAAACGCTTGTCACTCAAGGAAATTCATACGCACACACGTAAATGGCACGCAGTTGTCACCAGAGAAAAACTGCACGTGCAAATGACGCGCACTACACATTTGAGGACAATGACACGTACAGATGGAGTGCACTCCCCATCTGAGGAAAACGACACGTGCAGATGGCGTGTATTCTAGGAAAACGACACGTACAGATGGCGTGCACCCGTCACTCGATGAAAATGCGGAAAACCGGACAGTAGCATACATTCAAGTCATCAAGCAACCAGCTGACAATGCGCCGCCTACATATTCAGAGCTTAAACATGTCACTTTGATCCAGATGAAATCACTGGTGCACATAATTCAGTGGTTCCTATTACAATGCATATACGCATATATTCACTTATATTCAGCGTATTTTTATCATAAAAATCTGAAGGAAAATGTCGACAACTGCTTATTGGCTTTAGTTCACACTTTGGGATAAGCGACATTAGGGTATAGTCCCTATGCTGCAAATCACACAAATGTTAGAGATCAAGAGGCAACAGACACATAGCTAGAAATCCGCAAACAGGCGGAAAACGTCACAAATTTCAGTGCCCTGCACGGTGTGTCTGCCAAGTTGGAAAACAAATAATATAAAAGAAAGAAACACTTATATCAAGACATGCACAGTGCTATGTAAAATAGAGAATAAGAGCGACACGACCCCCCGTGTAACGCGGATGGAGATATGTTCAATTTCGCAGACAAACGCGAAGTTTTAGCAAATTTCAAAATACTGCCATTTTCACAATTTTTCATGAATACAAATACGACGTTGCACACATTCAATATGTGCTCAATTAATAAGTTTTGTGGATTCAGCCTGAATCCGATTTAGAAAACACGCTAAGTTCCAATAATCGGCAAAATACTGTAATTTTTCTTGAATCCGAACAAAAACATAACGTTGCAGACCTTCAACGTTGTCTATTCGTATCCGTTTATGAAATTTCAAAACAATCCGAGCTATAGTTTCGGAGTTATAACAGGGAAACGCTCCTAACTATATCCCTCCGTTACACGAGGGATAATAAATTATAACACTGGCGTAACTACAAGAACACGTCAAGGAGTTTTATTCGCTTACAACCAATGACATCTCGGCATAAAGAATTTAAAAAAAAATCCGCTGAAGGCAAATAATAGGAGATGTGTGAGAGAGGTGTGGCCATTCCTCAAGAGATACTGATGCGTGAAGGCGACGAGATGCCAAGACCAAGCCCTTCACAGCGTTACCTCCCAACACCTTTGTGTGTGGTAGTCAATTCTTCGTTGTTATAACAGAGCTGACCTCTTTAGAGGTCTGTCTGTCAAGTACCAACATGAAACGTATGGAATTTAAAATGCAAGAGTCATTCTTTCAATAAGTAATACTTCCGCGGAATCTCCAGTACGCCAGCGGAACAGGGTCCAATACACAACAGACCGAACCGCCGTAGAGGTTGCTATTGGCTAACAACGGTCAACACAACGAGTCTGATGACGCCACACACGAAATTCGAGGGCATGAGACCCACAGACGAGGGCTTAATCTTCTACTACTACAAAAGAAAGCAGCGAGTTGTCTGGTGCAATAAGTCAAATTGTGGCATGCTTGCTCGTGCGCACAGACACAAACACTAAAGTCAGACTTTCCAGTAGTTCTCTGTCACTGTTCATCCGACCTGGTATTGCAAATGCTTAAATACTGCAATGGTTTCCTGTACACGATACAGAAGTTCGACGCGCGCTGGGCGATATACGCTTCAAGAACACGACAACTTGGGCCGCTATCTCGAGTCAAGGGTTTCATACGACAACCCCACTGTCAACCGCCCGACGCATTTCCCAAGAACCCATCTTCAAAGAATGTAAGAACATTTCTAAAGATGTCACACAAGTCTTACATTTTTAAAATCTTTTTGAAGTATTAAGTCGAAACGGACCGTTCCCTCAAAATGGCTAACGTAGTTATGTAAGTATCGACAAAACTCTGTGAGCTTAGATAGCCTAGATAATAATAAAAGTAATAGGCATCGTCAGCATTTGAGGCCCACTCACTCAGCATCACGTGACACGGATATCGCAGTCGCCATGGAGACGCACGATCACATGACGCTGATGTAACGGTCGCCTTGCATACACTGATCACGTGACAAGCCTAGAAATAATGCCAGGCTAACCAGTAACCGCAGCAATCGCACCCACAATTTTGACTTTAGCATTAACCTTTTCTTTTTCAAATTTATGTTTTTTTCTGTAAATTTCAGTTTCATACTATATCAAACTCCGCACTGCAAGCGAAGAAAATAGAAACAATTCCCGCATGACTACTTGTAATTAAGACATACGCGAGACACGTTTCTGCTGCTTTCTTGGTTTCGACGCGTGTAACAACACGGGGCAAGGAGTGTACCTCGCCCCACCCCCCATCCCCCCTCTCCACTGCCGACAGGAGCCCCGCCCCTATCCACTAACCGTCTACTTCAAATCTACATAATTCCCGGGTCACTCAACGGCTTTTCCTTACTTGATAACTGTCACCGTTACCATTCGGAAGGAAGAAAATCCCTTTGGTATTTCAGAACCCTAATCTACGTGTAACAATAGGAACTCACACATAAATGCAAATATCTTGAGAATTTCTACGCAACATAACATAGTCCTATTCCTTCGCATAACAATTAACTTTAACATGTGGACAACAATCAACATCCTTTCAAAGACAATGCGGTCTCCCCTTAATTCGATATCACCCATAAATCCATTTCACACATGAACCAGTTCGCTTGGCAACCCCAAAAAAAAATTCTTTTAAGGAACAAAGTGAAGACTGCTGCACACGACTCTACGCCCAGGATTGCGGCAATGCATCGGTAAAGCACCGCTCTCGGCATTTACCTAAATGTCACTTTCCTAAAGCCACTAGTATTATCACTATTCACGCAAATAATGCGCGCACACCACAAATGACGCGCGCTACAGCTCAAAATGTCGCCCTACTCACACGGCCTGTGACTGACTCCCACTTTCTGTGTACTTGGCAGGACTGTAGAAGGTTACCTTCCCTGCCACTAAAACTGCTAAAATAAATTAGGTTGCCTGGGGCAAGTTTATGCGCGATAACTTAGCAGCTACGAACAAGACACGCACCGGGTATCTCCCAGGGATACGTGGCCATGACATTAGCGGTGCAAGAATACAAGCCTTGGCATCCTCCCTCCCTCCCATCCCCACCCCCTCCAATCCTGACCCATTCCATAACCATGTTTTTCTTTCAGCTGGGCATAGGCACGAAATGTGTCCCATTTCTCGACTCACTGAGTTTTCACATGTTTATAAGTATTCTCTGTGGAAATCATCTATATTATAGTCATCAAAAAGTGAATAAATAAAAAAAAACAAAAAAAAAAAAAAAACAAAAAAAAAAACTGTCAACGACGCTCTCGGTCGCGTGCCAGGACTTCCTTTTGTCGCCCTCAGTCACTCGCGGGTACCTGTCTCAACCACTTGACCCGTTTCTTTTTTGTTTACCACGTGACCTATTTTCTCACCAATCATCTTGCGCCGCAGTCCCGCGGGCTGCATCGCTAAAGCGCTTTCTCATCATCAAAGCGTGACACTGCCACTCCGGGTTTAGTAACGACTGGAGACACTGCACAGATCACTCAGAAGTATGTACGCATTTGAAAAGAGA
Organism: Protula sp. h YS-2021; assembly: GCA_949752745.1. Lineage (NCBI taxonomy): Eukaryota > Metazoa > Annelida > Polychaeta > Sabellida > Serpulidae > Protula > Protula sp. h YS-2021. The sequence continues at coordinate 20,315,846 of OX457030.1, forward strand.
GTCACTCCGACAAGTTCATAATAGACTTGTGATGCTATGGTTGTATTTATTACATGGGTAGAACGCGTTATATACTAATACTCGGCATGTGCTACTTTTAATCCCGTCGTTGCGCAAGAACTAATCATATAAGAGTGTATATAAAAGCTCGCTGTCCCTCTCAAAGTCTGTTGTTGCTCCGTTATATAAAATGATACACGAGTTTCGTCATGAATTCCATACGAATGTCTCGTCGGAGTCATGGGGTGTTTTTCTTTTCTGCCGCCTCATAATAAAACAGCAGTTGCAGTGCCCGCCTCGTACACTTCCGGAGAATACCTGCAACACATCAACGCTTTATCTTACATACATCAACATCACGTGCCGATTTTCTACAACAAAGAACATTCTTTTAACGAATCCATTAGATGCAAGACACTGGCGTTTGCGAAAATGAAAACTTTCTTTTTTTTTTCTTTACAGGTGTAAACAAGCGTTTGACCAGTGTTTACCTTTTCTGAGCCGAGTTCGAATCCTTCACTGGTGGTGAGGGTAACTGGGCGGGTGCGGCTGGGATGCCACTGAAAAATAAACAATACATTTCTCAAAATAAATAAATGTAATAAATAAAATCACTATTCATTACTTCATCAATTTCAGGATCAAATACTGTATCTTTCCAAGGAAAGCAAAAAAAGAAGCCAACGTCTTCGCTGAAGAACCGCCATTAGTTTGTATTGACTAACACCCATGATGCGGAGGACACGGCACTTACTTTGTGCTTGGTGCATGAAATGTACGGGAGGGTGCATATTTGAGGCCTGATTAGGGGTTACTTGGTGCGGCGTGGGCATCATCCCCTGTCCAGTCATCTGACCTGCAATAATATATTTATGAATGTTTACACCAGCGGCAGAACAAGCTCTGTTCTGACACCATACCACCACACAATAAAAATTACAACAACGCAGTAAAACTCCGCACAAGTAATTCAGCCGGACTTTTATCTCCTTTTTTATCTTTACAAGACTTCTCCGACCCGAATGCGAAATCAATCCTTTGCAAAATCTGCACCAAAAGTTGGAATTGATAAGGTAACCCGGATACTGAAAGCGATAAAAGTAGTTATTTGTGTGACAATGGAATAAATCACGGCGCGACATACACATTATAACTAAAATCCTACCTTAAATACGAGAGAGTAATGGCTTAGGCACTGGGCCTGCCCTGAATACGGCAGTGGTAAGGATTCGAAATGAGAGAAAACTAAGACAGTGGAATGAGATAGCAAAGTTAACAGGACATTCACCTTGCATGTGATGCTGGAACTGATTATGCGGTTGCATATGTGAGGGCTGTGGCGGTGGCGGGGCGCTGTTGGTGGGCGTGGGCGCCATGGGCGGGCCCCCTCCTCCGCCACCTCCGTGGGGCTGCGCCATCATGATGATCTGCGGCCCCTGTGGAGGTTGCGCCTGCGGCAGGTGCGTGTGTTGCTGGTGGTGCGAATGTGTCACCTGCCAAAACCACAAACACCCATGACTTACCGCAATACATACGCAGTAGCGGGGCCAACAAAATCATGTTTACCATTTACAACGATATTAGTATTCGAGTTTTAACATTGTATGCATAAGTACATTGCTCTATCCACCTCACTTATTTTTTTTTTTTATCAAAGCTGTGAACCAATTACAACGGCGAGTGCACAAGTTACATAATAATTATACTGTACGTAATAGCTGTAGATGAGTAACGCACAAAAAGGTAAATTACAGCCCATGTAAAAATAGTCATGGATCGATAGCTATGTTGCTACAGTTTCATTTATTCTAAAGAATGCAGGCATACTTTAGAATGTTCTGGAAAACGCTGAAATCCCCAGCGTAGTTAACAACTACGTTTAGTTACAAAACAGCCGATACAAGCAGAATATATCGCTTAATCATTTTTACGCAATGACGTCATACACCTTTCTTTATATTCTTTACGAATTTATCGTTTAACAAAAACCGTGCGTATTATCCAAGGAATAACTTGGACCAAGTTTAAATCGATCCGACTTTTCCTTCTCGAGATATCTTGCACACATTTTCTTCAAGGCAAACTGACACACGCAAGTACCTATGCACAGAACGTACAAACATGACTTATCTCCCCTTGAGTGGGGGCGGGGAGGACGCTGTGTTACCTGCGTGCTGTGCGGCTGGCTGTGTGCGGCGTAGGACACGCTAGGCTGCATGGCGCCTCCAGCCCCCTGCTGCTGCTGCTGGAGGTGGCTAGCGCCGTACGACTGCATGTTGAAGCCGACGCCCTGTGGGTACATGCTCTGCGGTGATGTCGGCGTGTGCGGGCTGGGCTGCAGCGGCGGGTTCTGCTGCCCGTTGGGCCCCATGGGCGGCGCCCCGCTCTGCTGGTATACATACGCCGGCTGTGGCGTGCCAGACGAGGGCGGCGGGTGGGAAGGAGGAACCTGGTGCTGGATGGGGCTGGGGGAGGGGTGGATGGAGACTTGCTGGGGTGTAGAGTGTGGTGGCGTGTGCTGGTGTGGGGCGATATGGGCAGGCTGAGAGCCCAGGTGAGGAGCACCCGAGCCCATGTTTGCACCCGACGGCTGACTTTGATCTACAACATAGACATCAATGCAACGTGCTTAACAACTTGATGGTATACCTGCAAGTACAAAGGTGGCCATTACACCTACGTAACTGTCTAAAGTACCAACCGCAGGCAGGCTGTTTTGTATGTGTGGGCATGGGGATGGACGAGAGTGTTGGTGGTTATGTCGCATACTTACAGTAAACTGTCGTCTGAGTGGGCTGTCCCTGAGGGTGGAAATGTGTTTGTTCGGCGCCCTGTTGCTGAGCTGTGATCATACGTGGAGCAACCATCATCTGTAACGAAAACCGGCAACATTCTCCTGCATAGTCGTATCTCATGCCTTTATCTTATACATAAACTCGCACCGCATCCCCACAATTTATAACCAGCAATATATTGTATTGTATTGTTCTTCAGATCCCTTTCAACTGCTATGGTCATGTCGGGATCCTCCTGCCACATTATAGTGAAATGGGGCATTCCAGCCCTCCTTCTAACCCTTACATGTGGGGTGCCTCACAGAGTAGCAAGGAGGAGTCCCAATTTTAAAGTCTTAGGTATGACCCGACCGAGGTTTGAACCCACGATCTTCCAGCAACTTACAAACTTGAAGCAAGTGTCGCCATCACCCTCCCCCCTCCCCACCCCCCGGCGGATACGTACCTGCGGGGTATACATCGGCACAGCACTCTGGGCGGCTAGGTTGGGGACGAATGGCGAATATGGCATAGGTTGTCCCGGGGCCTGCGCTAGCAACGGCTGTCCCGTCACCGCCTGTGCCGCCACAACCACTGCAACAAACGTCAGACTCGCACTCACTTCCTTTTTTCTCCCTTTCTATCTCTGTTCTTCTTTTAGTTAAACATTTGGACAAGAAATGCTAATTTTGAATAAGAAGTGACTTCAAAATTGTTAACCTGCTGAAACATACACAACAGAATTTTCATTTTACAGAATTACATAGCCCACTCATCTCCCTTCAAACTGGAGTTAAGGTGACGCCTGCCAACGTACCTCTGCCGGAAGTGTTGGGCTTGGGCATGCGCGTCTGCTGCGAGGCCTGCATGAAGGGGTGCCCGGGGTAGTACGTGTAGGCGCCGGCGGGCATGGACTGCGGTGCCAGCATGCCCGTGGCCGCGGCCGGGCTCTGTGTGGACGGGCGCGGGGGTGTGGCTGCAGGCACGGGCTGCTGCTACACGGACAAACAAAACAGTACAAGCATGTCAGAGCGGGCTTCTAGCGAAGTTAAGCTTCCTATATTCTACTGCTCTGAGAGAAATTGCTTTTCGCGTTAAGACATTTTCTTCTTCTTTGCGGTCGGCGACCAAGTTTTTCTACTCACCATTTTGGGCACGAAAGGCGCGGCGTTGGGGTTCGGGTTCCATTCTTTTGCATTCGGATTTAAGACAGATTTTTTTACAATTCTGAAATATAAAGGTAACATCGATGCCAAAATGGTGCTTTAATAATCCCCTTCCCTATATATTAAAAAATAATTTTAAAATCTTTTTAAAAACTGCACATAATTCAAAACCTGTCCTCATCAGACGCAGTACAAAAACACAGAAGGCACGTGTGGATCGACACAGGGCGCATACAGCAGGACTTAGATACACATATTACACAACTCTCGGTACACATACACCATGATTTGGGGCACGATCCGGAGCGCACATAGAGCACGATCCGGAGCACACATACGGCACGACTTGGGAGCACACAGAGCACGATCCGGAGCACACATACAGCACGACTTGGGGCACACAGAGCACGATCCGGGGCACACACACAGCACGACTTACTCTTCTTTCTCGTCTTTGGGCGTGGTGACGGGGGAGGGCGACGATTGGACAGCGGCCACCGACACGGACGCACTCGATGACACCGTCACCTGCAACGACATGACAGCATCACTGAGCACAACAAGCTCTTTCCATTTGGATTTCTTGACTGGGTGTATTTTTCAAATAATTTGGCACGCATCGTTGTTCTGTCTTGAGTCACTATCAATCCTTGAACCGGTCGGAAAAAAAAAACAGCGACGGAGTCGCACAGACAAACCATGCTGCGCACCGCCATAGAAAAATCTCTACAAGAGTTACAGGTTAACTCCTCACCTGACTCGCGTCTGATGTAGCAACGGTGGCTGATTGGGAGTGAACCGGCACGGCATGTGGCTGCGACTGGACAGGCACGGCTTGTGGCTGTTGATGAACAGGTGCAGCATGTGACTGCGAGTGAACCGGCACGGCTTGCGGCTGCTGGTGGCCCGGCATGCCTTGTGGTTGAACGGGTACACCTTGCGGCTGTGAATGGACAGGCACGGCTTGCGGCGGCGGGTGCACAGGTACGGTGTGGGGCTGGGAGTGGACAGACACGCCTTTCGGTATCTGTGACTGTACACGGAGCTGCTGGGCTGATGCATGTGCTGGTGGCTGAGCAGGTGGCTGACTTGCCGGTTGTGTTTGGGGGGAAGATGACGGTGACGACGATGACTGTAAATGGGCTGACTGCAAACCAAAGAAAACGCCTGACATGACACGACACAACGCCTGACATGACACGACACAACGCCTGACATGACACGACACAACGCCTGACATGACAGCAGCTACCATATTTCGCAATCAAATCGACCAATAAGTTGCACAAACGTTTTCTTTTCTTTGTCCCAATCGACCAATGAACCTGTGATTTACAAGCTGCCTTCTGGGACAGAGAGTGGAGGGTGGGGGGGGGGGGGGGGGGCGGAAGAGGATGGATGTGACTACCTGAGCACTTTGTGACTGCTGGTGGGGTGACTGTGGGTTGTTGCGCGGCGATGACTGGTGGTGGGGTGGTTGTGACAGTATAGCTTGATGCGGTGGTTGTGTGGTGGGCGGCGGCGGGTTGCTCGCCTGTGACACTGACACGGTCACCTGAAAACAGTAAACACAACTCAATATAGAAGTCGCACAATAATCGACAAGTGCCACAAGCCCAATCCAGAGAGCGAGTGGGTAGACACTCGGATCAAACAGAACATTAAATAGTGACAATATCGGGTAAAAAAAAAACTGAGAATGACGAGCAGAGCCAAAAAGGCGGTCGGGTTTATACGACTTAACAATAACATTGTGACGTCACCTGCTGCGGCTGCGCTGATTGCGTTGGCACTGATTGTGACGACTGTACAGGTTGAGGTTGAACAGGTCCATCTTTTCTGCTCTCCGAAACCTCTAACTGTCATTAGTAAACATCAAATCTGGTTCTTCCTCGTTTGTTTATTATTGCTCTCACTGTCATTATCTGCACAATTATTTTTTTTCTCCAACAACGCTTTAAGTCATTAAATAAGCACACGAACAAAATAATTTCTTTAGCGGAAAACACATTGTAAGTTCCAATTGCTAGACGATGACCAATTTCTTAATACTTACCTTAAAATTGGTGCTAAATTCCTTAAAGTATTTCGTTTGTTCATCTCGTGCTGAAAATAAATCACAGAAACATCAATGCACTTACTTTGGAAACTGCCGAGTTATTCAGTCACAAAAGATTTTATCACCATTTCATTGTGTGTGTGTGTGTGTGTATTTTTTTTAAATATTATATATGCTATATTACTGTGCACAGAGGAGAGAAGAAAGGAGGAGGTGAGGGGGGGGGGAGGGGGTGGGTATGACGTGGGTCTCATTGAGGCAAAACAAAATGTACTACGCGTGCCTCAAAATCTATTCGTTATATCAACAGTAGTATGTTTCATTCAAACAACAGCCAAACCTATAGTTTCTCAAATACGAAGTCATTGGGAATATGTAACTCACACCGCGGGGGCTTGCTTCCCCTGAGATCAGGTTTCTGCTGCGCGCTGTACGCGGCCTGCGGGTTCTTGTCGCGCGGCTCCTCCACGCGCGCTGGGTTGTTGATACTGACCATGGCGGTGGCACTAGCCGGCCCCCTGTCCCCTGCGGCGGCGGCCTCAGACGGCGCGGGGCGCGACGCAGCGGCGGCCTGGCTCAGCTCCTTGCTAACCTCTTCTACATGCAAACAACATTTAAATAAGAATATCCGTGGACATTGCACCCAGCCATAAAAGCGAAGCTATGACAAAGACGAAAGGAGAAACCAACGAATTTTGCCAAATTTAGATCTGGTAGAAGGCCTCATAGGTAACAGTGCTATCCAAAGTAATCGGACAGGATCTGTGTGACGAACAGCATTTTTTTGTGTTTCTCTTGTTTAAGCTATCCGTTCATTTGACAAGTATGTGTGGAACCGATAAGAAAAAGTACAACTCAATTGAGTATTATCACGCATCTTTCGAAACACTAAAGACACAGCAGACAAGCAAAACACACACACACACACAAAATTGATTCTTCACTTAGGCTTAAACTTGTGACCTTTCGCTTCGCAGCTGACAACGCAAAACACTGGCTTCTATTTGAGGCAGAACTACAAATATTACCTATAAAATCCACTAACGGAAGACAATGGACAAAAATTCGCCTTCAGCGGGGTTTGAACTTCCGACCTCGTGAGTTTTAGTCCAGATACGTCTCCGACGGAGCTATTTGGGCAAGTAGTGAGGGAATTGGGGAAGGGCCATCAAGATTACAATTTTTTTTTTTTTTTTTTTTTGCAAATTTACTGTTTTTGGCCAGGATTGGCAAGAAGCCTAGCATGTTTTGTGTTTTTCAAATCTGGACAAATCGCAAAAAATAAAAAAAAAAAAAAATTAATAACTAAATAACTAAATGCAGAAATGCAGAAAGAGTAGCATTTTAAGTGATGACAATAGTCGGTTGGACTAAAACAGCATCAAGCTTTCATCACTATGAAATTACACACTTTTTTTTAAACATTGTGTGTGCAGTTCTAATATCTATCACAACTTAAAAAGTGACGCCTGCTTCATCGTTAGAGAGAAGTGAGACGTTGCACATCATGTTTCTGGTGTCACATCAACCGGAAGCTACCACCTTAACCCAGTGAAACAAATCGTTGCTGTTACGGACACTCACCATGTGATTTTGATTCGTTTGCTTTTTCGTCTGTTGGCGACTGAGAGGCGTGCTGTCTGTTGTGGGCGCCAGGCGGTGCTGCCGTGTGCGTGGGTGGGGCATTGTTCACGTGACCACGCTGTTGTGGGCGGCCATAATTTTGATTTCTGCGTAGATGCGGCGGGACGTACCTAGAAGCAAACCTTACATTACAGCCACTTCTATCATCTTCTTATTTTCACATATTAATTCATCAACTGAGTTAAATAATTATGTTTAAAAGGTTCAGAATCAAGAACAGTCAAAACTTGACCACTACGAGCAAAGCTCCACATTCACATATATATTCGCGAACGGGTACACTCGAGGATCTTACTTGCTGGTGCTCCCACATTCTTGCTCGCTGGTATTTCTAATCACGGCGCTATAACGCGATTCTTCGTCCCCGTCGCCGTTTTCTAGTTCCATATTACGCCGGTAGCTTTCGCTGCCTTCAATCTCGCGTGCCAGCTCCAGCGCCTTAGCCTCTTTTTCCTTCCATTCAGCCGTGTTCTCCCTTCGCAGCTGTGTCCTGAAAACACCAGCGAAAAGCACATTCAGAGGTCGATGAACAACATGAACGCCGACCTCAAACACCACTACTTACTCCAACAAGACAAACTTTTGTTGCAACAATTCTAGCCCAAATTGTAAAGCAATTCACGCGAATAGCATACTCACGTGTATTGAGCCAAACTCGGATCGTAAGTAGACTGTATGTTGAATTTCCGCTTATTCGTGTCGAACATTTTCTCCACATCCCATCCACCGTTCTGAAAGCCAACGCAGCACCAAAAAAAAAAAAAAAAAAAAATGACGTATCCACTACAATGATCATAGTTTTCACAAGAACAACACGTTGCCATGGCTCCATTCATAGCTGTTCCTTTTTTGAAGTTGCTTAAGTTACGTCATTCCTTTTTTTGTTTAAATATTTCACCTGCAATATAATCTCCTTTATGTAGGTACATTAAATAAATGGATTTTGAAAACCACCAGCAAAGGAAGCAGTTCAAAAGAGCCTACATGTTCTAGTGCTTCGCCGGGAGGCAGGTCAGGGTCTGGCTCCCAAGCAGTGAGCTCCTTCTCCACGATCGCTCCATTCGCGTTCACCTTGCTGCTGATGGCGCTGTCCGTGAAGGTGTCTGTAAGACAAGTACCACATACCCAGGCTTGACACGCGCGCATCGCACGACGCGCAGCACATGGCCCGCGTCATCACACGATAACAAGCTCGTGTTATAACATGTACGGACATCGTTAAAATAAAACAGGGAGTGAGCAATCCGCAAAGACCCGAGCGTATGTCACGCTTTTCTTTTTACAAATTCTTAATTTTAATCATCACTCCACGGCTTAAGACCCGGAAAGACCCTCATAAATCACACCAATGTAAACACTATCAACCTAATCCGTTTTAATGGTAACAGGACAATTTTCTCAATTCCAGAAGCTTACCTTTATTGACATAATCTAAATCTACATTTCTGGCCGCTATACACACAACGTCCTTCATTTCAAAGATGACTTTCTCTATGAGCAGGTCCTTGGAAGGCACCATGCCATGATTGCTCTCATCCACTTTGTGCGCCATCTCCAACACAAAGTCCATCTGCCATGAAAAAGGTACAAAATGCCGTCTCACCCAGCCGGTAGTTTTTCTTTGCTTATTATTTATTTTAATATTATTATTTTTGGTAGTTTTTCTTTGCTTATTATTTATTTTAATATTATTATTTTTGGCTAATTTCCGGCGCAAAAAATAACACTGGGTGAGGAGTGGCCACAGGGCCAACAGGCAGAGACCAGTTTTCTTCCACCGACAAAGACGACTTTCAGACGTTTTGTTCACGGTCGTCACGCCTGTCAGATACTTTTGTTTCATTTCCTCACCTTTGATGAAATAGTTCTAAAAATGCCTTCATAAACACCACCGTTTCGTACATTCACTTCTACATTGCAGCCCTGAAAGGCAAGCAGACGTAACATTATGACATTTAAGTGAAATTCGCAGGCTGGGAATCACAGGGTGACTTGTGGCTTAAGGCCCCGGAAAATGCGGATTATATAGTCATATAAATCTCCCCTTACCCCATCCCCACCCCAAGATCACTCTTTCGGGGCCTGATGTACTCCAAACATAGTATATTTTCAAGCCCTGCATCTAATGTGTGTTTTTGTTTTTCATCTACTGTGTATACTATTTCAATTCCCTCCTCATATTGAACTGAACTAAATTTCTCGTATCTTCTTCCGTTAAAACGATATAGAGTACAGCAACTAAATAAGGACGTAGATAGCAGTACTTACAATTAACGATGTGGCAGCGTGCATTAATCGCGAATTGGCATACACTCCTTTTTCCTGAAGAAAAAAAACAAAACAATAAGAGTCTCTTGAGACAGCATCCCCTGTGTAAGGTAAATTACATACAGCTAACCTGCATTGATGAACACCTCTCAATACTGAACACCTTCTATAATGGACCAGTTGTCTAGGTCCCAAACTGCCCCATTCACTTTAGCCTGGATATTTTATCCGAGTAACCTCTGTTTCCAGCTAACACCAAAGGAGACAAGTTGTCATTTTATCTATTTTTTTACGGATTTCAACAAAAATGATACGACGTTGCACACCTACTAATTGTCTATTTTCACATGTACAAAGGTTGCAGGTCACTACGATAAATGGTTATATGCGAATTGGTGCGGACAAAATATCGCACAATTTCCAAGTTCAACGTAATTTTTGACAAGCTGTCACTTTGTAACTTTTCCAGGTGATTGCAGGTGACTACGGCAAGTGGTTATATGCGAAGTGGTGCGGACAAATCATCGAACAATTGCTACGTCCAACGTCATTTTTGGCAATTTTTGTCAAGTTGTCATTTTTTTTCAATTTTTCAAAAATAATACGAACTTGCACATCACATGTATTTTCACTGTATAGAAAAATCACAACCGCACGTCAAACAGTTCTGGAGAACTTGCGCGGACAAAAACCATGTTTCCAGCGGACGGTACAAAAACACACATATAAACAACAAAAATTTGCGTTGATGCTTGCATATTTTCGGACCTGATGAAAATTTTGTGGTACATTTACTCGTTGTCGGCAGGTTGTTGAGAGAACGCCCAGGCACGTTTTCACGAGTTAAGAAATAAACTGTTCACTTATCTCGAACTGAAACTTAGAACCTCAACGAGCACAGAAATTGCTACCCCCATTAGTTTAAATTGCAATTACATTCTTGCCCAATAAATGTTCTCTTCCACATAACAATATGCGCAACTGGTTAGGCCTACCGCTTCTTTTCACTGCTGTTGTAATTAGTTTTCAATAGTCGATGAGACGCGTGTATTACATAACAGATCATACACATTACGGAGTGTTTACCGGGCGAATAGGGAGGGGGTTGGGACTACTCGCCCCTTTTGCACAACTCGGCCCCCAATCCTTGGGACGACTGGGCAATGCGGAAGATGACTCGGCCCCTAACTACAAACTCGGACCCTAATTTTAAATATTTCTCAAATGAAGTCAATCACCTTTTCAACAAAGAGTACACCTAAGATTTACATTAAAGTGAAAATTAACTGCAACTTCCGGATTGGTAATTGTATCTGAATCATTACAGGGACATGAAAGGCTTTTAAAATTTCCATTAAAATGCAATAATTATTATCACACGAATAATTAATTGCAATTTTGATATTGGTAATTTCTGAATCATTATAGGGACATAAAAGGCATTTGAAATTTCTTCTACTGTGCAATGCATATGCTCACAAAAGGAATACCTAATTGCAATTTCGAGAAATTACATAAAAAGGTTTTTGAAATTTCTTTTACTGTGCAATGCACATTCTCATAAAAGGAATACTTAATTGCAATTTCGAGAACTGATTCGATGTCATCGAGAATGTTGTGCTACAACTGCAGTTACATGGAAATGGTTAATTGGAATATAAATAAAGAAGCTTCGTCCTTACCTTAATTGCAATTGGTAATTGCATGACTGATTTCATTCGTCCATTATTCCTCCAGCTGGGTGTAATCACTGCCCATTATACCGGAGTTAATCAAGTTATTCCTTTTAACTCATTGTTAAATTTAAAATAATTATATAGGTAGGGGCCGAGTTGGAAATTAGGGGCCCAGTCGTCTTTCAGGTAGGGCCGAGTTGCATGACTGTACAAAAAAGGGTCGAGTCGTCTTTCAGGTAGGGCCGAGTTGGCAAAGGGCCGAGTTGTCCCAAGACCCAGAGAGGCAGTAGGAGGGTTTTTCTTACTTAACCCAGGTAAATCTGCCAAATCAAATTAGCGAAAACTGGAATAGTTGACAGCAACATATTAAAGAAAGAGAAACCAATATATTTATCATTTTCACCCAACAATGAAGTCGAGGAGGAAAGGAAATTTCGAACTCTGTTATTGAAAGAAAGTAGCAAACACTACTCAAGAATTAAAAGCCTAAAATCAGCATGCAACCGGAAGTTTTATGAAAACAATGCCCACTTACCAGTACACTCTTATCTATCTTGTTATTCCTCCTGAAAAAAAGTAATTTGGAATAGTTTGTAAGCTTGATATTAAACAACCTCATTCGCATACATTTTTTAAACATTAACAAGCTCATCTGGCACGGGTCCATCGATTCCAGATTATGTACTCTTATCTCGCAGCAAAATGTTCGACATTATTAGAAATTATTAAGAAACTGAAAAAAAAAACAAACAAAACGAAGCTTTTCGTTTGAGAGTTCTTCAGATGCAGTGATGGAATTCATCTACTATATTAACGCCAAACACATAAAACTGCAGGCATTACATTGACGACGCCCGTGATTCATCTGGCCTGACAAAATCCAACGTCTAGTTAAGTTTCTGCATAAAAATTAAATTGACCCCGACAACACTGCGAACACTGTGTAGGGGTCTAAGACAACAACCAAGTGCCCCCGCAGGACTATTCACCCAAGGACGACTGCCCGGGCCTTTCACAACTTTCCACAAATTAAATTTCGTCCACACTTTAGGCGAAATTGCTAACATTTCACTTTACCAAAATTATTCGTGAACATGTACAAGCATCTTCTCACAAGTACCTTTTTTTAAAGAATAATTGCGTTGCAATTAACTGTACAAATGTCACTTGTGATCAATGTTACCAATAAAAGTGTTGCGTTTCTGATGTTTTCATAGCAATTCGCATTGTAAAATATAAAGTGTCAATGTTAACTATGTATGATGACGCAGGCACATTGAGATCAACCGAAGCATTTTGACAACTGGCCACCAAAAATTTAAAAAGTCTTGATTTGGCCAATTTGTGGCGGACTACTCAAAAGAGTAACCTTTCAAGAGACCAATTAGGGAATTTTCATGCAAAGCTTAAAATCCTATCCAATCAAAACTGAGGTGAAGTAGCATTTTAAACAAAATTTTACATGCGTAAGTACAGCTGCCACATCCCTCCCCCTATCCGTAGTTGTGTGACTAGACCGGCAGGTGGTCTAAAATAAATAAAAAAAAAAGACTGCAATAAATTGGCAGGGGCAATAGTCCAGGGGGTCCGGGAACAGTTATCTCGGGGGCAACTGCCCTGTTCTCCTATGGGGACCGGATTTGGGAGGGTTAGCAATTTAAACATTGGGTCTAAAATCACCTAAGAGAAACATTGACGTTTAATTTCATTCACACAAAACGATACCATTTTATAAAAGGAAGTCCCGGTGGACTTCTTCTCTCTTCTCAGGACAAAAAGGTCCCAGGAATCATCTAGGATCAGTCAAAGCGCCTTCCCTTGACACAATGGGGCACAGATGCGACAATTCAAATAACCATAGATCTCAACTTTCCAAGCTATAAATCTCCCTGCACACGGTACTTGACACCACGGTTCAATACTTTTTTCTTAAAAAGCACACTGAAAAGACCCATGGCGCATTATTTATGACCTAGACTACACTCCCAAACCTAAGCACCTAATAATTACACATTCATTGTTGTCGCGGGCGATAATGCGGTTTTCGACACCCTGACACAAGAAAAAGTTTTTCTCAGTACAAAACAGTTATCTGACCATCACAACAATACGCCATAATTTATAAAGGATGTGATGCACCCCTTCTAAAATACAGGCATGTAAGAAAAAAAGTCCTACAATGGTTCTCAACAGCAAAATGTAAGTTTTTAAAATATGATGACGGACCGTCATCGATGATGGCATGGGCAGAAACATTTAATTAGGTCAAAATGCATTACAGTCAGAAACATAAATCAGCACTTCCATTTCACAAGACTCAATGAGAGCAAGTTTCAAACCAGAACCCATTTCTTATAGGCCAAATATTAAACACTTAAAAAAAATTAAAATCAGGTTATCTCTTTGAGTACAATTTTAAGACCTTTACCGTCTGACTTTGGTTTGATTTCACAAGACAAAATTTTTTTTCGAATTCCTTTAAAGAAACATTTTTGCCAGTTCGAAATCTTTCTAAAAACTCCAGCCTCAGACAGACGCGATCCCCGTGTTTTTAAATTTCCACCAAAGCTAAGCTTTATGTAAAAAAAACCAAAAAAACACAAAATTATTGGGCCAATTTCAACATTTGTTTAATCAGTGTGTGAACAAAAATGCGTCGCGGCACATCTGCAATACGTGCTCTATACGTGTATGAGAATAATCGAAAAAATCCCTCATTTTGCAATTTTCATAATACGAATCATACACGACGCTGCAAATAGTCCATATGTGTTTTAAATTGTAAAAAATTTCAAAACAATCCGACCAAAACCTCCGAAGATATAACGCGACGTTCCAATCTGCGGACAAAATTACCGCATACTGGAACCAATCTTTTAAAGTACTGTCATTTTGCGAATTTTGTCACGACATGACATCGAAAATAGGTGATATTCCAACAATCGGAAAAATGTGGTCACTTTGACCATTTTGTCATGAATCTTAACAAAAATACAACGTTGTGCACCTAAAAAATGTGCTCTATGCGAGTGTAAAATTTCGAAACAATCCGATCATATCTAGCGCGGGTACGAATCTACAGACAAGCTCATTACTATATTGCTTACGTTACAAGGCGGATAAATATTGTACTAATGAATAAAAACAGCTTTGCAACTTACTCTGAGAAACGGCATCGCTCCCACCATCTCCCCCCCACCCCCCACCAAGAAGTGTGCGTAACTGAAGCGAGTACTCTACATGAATATTCAATTAATTAAAATTTGCTTATATGCTTGATAGAAACGGCATTTTCATGCGCAGCGATTAGCAAAACAGGGTTGGTTTTCTTCTGGGAAAAAAGGTATTTCTTCCCTTCCCTGGGAAGAAATGGGGAAGAAACGGGAAGGAATACCTTTTTTCTGGGAAGAAAAGAAAGAAAGTGGGAAAAAATGGGAAGAAACCTACTTTGTCAAGAAAACATCAATGCAATGTACTATCTGTTTATCGATTTTACAGAACCAATATTTAGTGTGTTCTCATGTACTATCAAACAAAAAACGAAAAAGAAACAAACGAAAAAATACATGGTAACACAAAAATACAATAAAGAAATAATGATCTTGCAAATGCCCCTTTAATCTCAATCCTTAATCCCCCTATTTAAGGTAAGGTAAACACAGCCTTTATCTCTTGTTTTCGCCGACACATTAAGAGCAAACAAAATGATACACTACCGCAGGGTTGAGACTTCGTAAAATTTTCTGGTCGCCCGAAGGGCGACCAGCTTTAAAAAGTTAATCGCCCGGCACAAAAGTTAGTCGCCCGGCGCAATTTTTGCAAAATTTACCTGAACATACAAAAGTTAGTCGCCACTCGGGAGACCAACTCCAAAAAGTTGGTCGCCCGAGCCAAAAGTTGGTCGCCACGGGCGACCGCGAAATCTCAACCCTGCTACCGGTGATTTCTCACACAAAGTCAAAGTTTAACACTTGACCAGAAGTACTCAAGCAATTTACAGCGTACCCAGCTTTCCAACACACAATTGAAACAAGAGTCTAAATTTCTATAATTATAATTTGCCAGTTTATGTGTGGATTCGTGTTCCCTCTGTTTTCTTTACATGAAAGAAAAAGATGTGGATTCGCGTCCCTTTCCAAATCGCGTTCGCGCAAAATTGCACATGTTTCCGGTGCACATAAAAAGCGGAGATGATGGCACCCACGACCCTTTATCTAATCCCTATTACTCCTATTTTTACATAGAAATTTGACATGTGAATTCGCACCTATTTAAGAATTACTCCGAGTGCACCTTAAGCAAATTATTTGAAAGAAATTCCAAATATTACATCTTTTAAGGTTTCTTCCATTTCTTCCCTGAAATTGGGCGGAAGAAAGTATTTCTTCCATATGCGAAAAAAACCGGAAAAAAACCATGGTTTTTTTTCCTCCATGGAAGAAACATGCCAACCCTGTAGCAAAATTGACATCAATGGCAAATTCTATTGTAAAAACTGCGACTCGTGCTTGCTCATAGGAAGGCAGTCCTAGATGACTCTTGCGGACTTCCCATAACTGTCCTAGGGAGATGGAAAGGGTCCGCTGAGACTAACAGACGATCACAAGAGCTATCTTCGAGTGGAGAAGAACGAATGGTTACTGCAGATCCAAACTGATGAAATGAAAACCTTCCTTAGTTGAAAATAATGTTCACTTGTCAAGCATCGCAAAAATAAGGAATGTATGATCATCTGGCTTTTTAATTGAGTTGGAATTGAATATTTTGTTGTCACCAATTATGATCGACTGTAACCAATTTTATCTCCTCTCCCTCGTTGGTAGCTCCAAATAATGGCTCGCTACTTGAGTTTAACGTAACATCTGAAGCAGAGAGATAAGAAGCTACAAGGACCGCGACAAATGTCGATGCTGCAAGTCATAAAAATCAGTCTAAAAATAAATGGTACCTCGAAGTTCGAGCCACTCGCTTCTCCTTTCCACGGTGTGCACTCATCTTTTCTTTTCGCTACGTGACGCAATTTATCGCACAAAAGTTTAAAAGTTTTGATGTGAAACTAAAATGTTCACAGTTGTCAAACCGACCAGCCCACGTCGGACATGACACACAGATAGACGGGGTTCACTTGGTTGTTAGACAATGATTCCGGTTTCAGACCAGAAACAAAATGTGAAATATATATCCACTATATATTCATCAAAAACGCAATAATCAAAACGTCGCTCTGGACAAAAGTTTCCTTGTATTTCCTTCCACTTCAGTGCAAGAAACAAAATGGCGAAAGGAAGTGCACTACTTTCTGTTTTATAATGATGTGTCTTGAAATAAAAACAACAGAATTATCTTTCTTGGCAGCAGTTAAAAAATAACATGATTTTATATAATATAAACCTTATGTCTTTTAACAATTATTCATTTTATATCAGTACTATAAAGAATTAGCCACTGGATACGTGAAACAAAGTGAACCGGTTCCCCCTGGCGGGGTGTTGACACAAGGTGATCAAAAAGAGACATATGTAAATAAAATCTAAAAATAATACAGGTCAGTCGTTATTTGGGTCCGAGACTTATCCCTCACAGTTGGGTTTCAATATTTTGTTACTTGTGAAATATTTTAATCATATTTAATATTTTGTTTACATCGGCGCAATAATTTCGGACTACAGTAAAGGCTACATGTTTATCCCTCTTACTTCACTCTGATATAAAATTATGAAGGATACAAATTTGCAAGTGCTAAATTTATACCTCTTACGTTATTCTTATATATTTCCTGATATATAACTAACTTGATAAACAGTATAATGAGGTAACTACTATGCCCGCACAACAATTAAATTTGTTCAGTTTAACAGAGTTATATCTTTTGGTGTATGAATGAATTACACAAAAACTATTTATCATCAATTGTTTTAGCTTACCATTCCTTTCCTTTTAACAATTATTCATTTTATATCAGTACTAAAAAGAATTAGCCACTGGATACGTGAAACAAAGTGAACCGGTTCCCCTGGCGGGAAGTTGACACAGGAATAAAATTTACAAAAAAAAAAAAAATCCATTTTAAATATACAGACAAACATTTTATTACTTACCGATCTCACCTGTTTTTCTGTGTATGCGTTTTCCTCCTGGTAGCTCACATTACTTAATCAGGGTTTTACCTCAACTTCAAAATCTTTGCATCCTAAGAACGTCACGCTTTCATATTTTTGCGTCCTCCATGATTTTTTGCGTCCCCCAATTTGCACCCTGATTTGTTTGTGTCCCCTTATTTAAATAAGCACTAAGAGTGTGTGTTTAGAGGGGGGTAAGAGGTAATACGTACAGTTGCAGTTCACACTATCTTCTATTACTAAACCAAGAAAATTATAGAAGCAATGAATTTTCATCGAACCAGGCCTGCTTTTCATATTGTTAAACAATCGGGCAGAGTCGGGAAAATCAAATTGTTGTAAGACTGGTCCTTTCAGTTAAATGAACGTTAAAAAATGTTCAACCGTTCAGGGTTTAGTTTGTTTCTGTTTTTATTGCGTTTTAAACCAAAAATCTTCTTTCACGTGGAACAAACTAAACCGGCATAACCAGGGCCAGTTTGCACAGCAACATATGGAGCATTTTTCCAAAAGCGGGGTTCGAAATTAGCTAGAGCCCTGGGGCCCGAGGCCCCATAATTTCTGACCCCACTATTTTCGAGACTTGGGGGCCCGGCGTGCCCCACGATTTTTCGGAAAGGCCTATGTTGATCGGCAATATAAACGATTTTCGTCGAAGAGAAAATATGGGTGTGGAAAAAACTCGGAGTAAAAAAATAATAAAAACAATAAAAAGACAAACTTTTTATTACCGGTAGGTGTACAAATAGTTAAGAGAAATAAATTACATTTATGGGAATATCGTCATTTTTCTAATATATAGCCAGATCTATCCGCGCAGCAGGATTTTCGGCCGGGCCCAAAGAAATTTGGTAAAGTGGTTAATTTCGAGCCATCCAAAGGCCTCAAATGTCAGCGTGTTTTTGTAGGACCATACAAAGTGCTTAAAATGTAGATAGTTTTTTTTCAGTTATAATGCACGCGTGAAGACAGATTTTTTATGCGTCCCCTGGGATGCAAGCCCCAATTTTTTTTGCGTCCCGGGCCAATTTTTTTGCGACATTGACAGGCAAATCTGCGTCTCGTAAATCCCTGCTAAATAATACTGGAATGATCTATTACTCAGGTAGCAAAAATGCATGGGAATCTGTTCGTTTTAGAGACTACCACGACTTTTTAGATAAAATATTTTCAAGAAACGGAGTTTTTTGCTGTTTATTAGCTTATGGTTGTGCAACGATATTGCTGATTTTAAAATTTTTTTCCGAAGTAAATCCAATACTTGCTGATTGATGACGCGTACAAACTTATCACAATTCAAAAATAATATTTTTAAATCACTTTCTCTATCCGAGTAGAATTAAAAAAACTGTTCAGACTGATTTTGGTTAACTTTTCCGCTACAAGCAAGCCAGTTTTGTCGGATTCTGAAACTTTTCTAAGAAACCTCTTTGCCAGTATAAAATTAAAAAAAAACAAACTTTGCTACTTACTCTATAAAACGGCATTCCCCCTCCCTCTGACCCTCATCAGAAATTGTGCGTATCTGGAGCTAGTTATATGTGGATATTCGGTTTATTTAAAATAACGAGGTAAGATTTTGCTTCCAAGCGTCGTTTTTACAAACCCAACACATATCACATATCACAACACAAACTCAGCGCATTTAGCATATGATTAAAATGACAGTAAAAAGCGAGGGCAACAGCTGCAGGTCAAATACTTCGTATTTGCGACATTTGATGGTCCCAGGGCCAGTATGGTAGAAGTAGTAAAGACAAGTGGCGGATCAGTAAAGAGACAAAGGATCATCCGTATAATTTCAATATATTCTTTGCAAGTCTTCGACTTTAGAAGTGTTAATAACTTTAAAATAAAAAGCCGACGACTATCACTACGAGCGAAATATACGATAGAGATAAAAATGTTTGATACAGTAATGTCAAGACTGTTTACCTAATTCTACCCCAAGCAAAAAACATCAAGCAAAGCATGTGGCGGTTAAAATATTTTAAAGCAGTTCGGACGTAATGGCAAACTACAGAGAAAGTCCGTACGTAACGGAAAACAGCAGTTCATAGGTATAGGCAAACCGCAAATAAAACCGAGCAACCATTTTCGGTAAAAAAATCGACCCCACGGGTACGAGTATGTTCACACGCTCACAGCGGATACGGCGGACAAGTCAAACTAAGATAGTGTTAAACAAATAGTGTTAAATAGTCTAAGCGCACAGTGGCAAAATTGACATAAATGGTAAGTTCTGTTGTGGGAACTACGAATCTTGCTCTCACAGGAAGACTGGAGTCGCCTGGGATTAAGTTGTTCTAAGTATGAATTATTTTTTGCAATAGCTCTTATATCATTTCTTTACCCGGCTGGCTTGCAGTGCAAATGTAAAAATTCAGATGCGGGTTCAAAGTATACCAAAGTGCTGGAGTGGTATTCTGCTCTGTCCTTATTTTTAAGGATGTCCTTATTTTTTAAAAATAAGGATAAAAAAGCTATTCTGCTCTATCCTCAAACTTAACAAAGTCTTTTAAAAATAAGGATAAAAATTAAGGATGAACCATCTAATGTCAAAAATAAGGACGTCCTTAAATATAAGGACAGAGCAGAATACCAGTCCAGGGCAGAATACCACTCCAGAGGGTATGATTCTCAGCAACTTTTGTACTTATACCTAGTTTAGTGTCTTAAGTGTTGATTAACTATACTTTTAGTGAGTCACTGTGGGCTATTTGCAGGGTACGTCACTGTCATGTCATCCTTGTGAAAGTCCAAAGGGGGATATATACAGAGAATGTGCAGATATTAAAATGCACTGTAACAAATTGAAATTTTTGCGTAATAAAGGCTGGTTGTTTGGCAGCAACTTTGGCACAAAATTGAGTTCGCAAATGCCCGTTAAGGTTCCAGGTAATCCATCCTCTATAAAGGGTCCTTTAAAACAGCCCCCGTCCTAATACTTGTTCACGAGTACTAAGTAATCCTCCTCTACCCCCCCCCCCCCCCCCACACATATATAAACGCACACATCCCATTTTCTTTCTGTTGAATGCATGTGCTAAATGGTTGAAGGACTTGAGTCGTTTCGATGTTTGGGCCTGATGGAACGAACTAGACCATCTTCAGGCAACGATTTAATGCATAGCAATATGCGTGTGCCCGTGATACTGCCATAACGGATGCAGGAGAACACATTTCTGCCAATTTTCGACATTATATCGGAACTATGATTTGAGCTTTTACCGTTGCATATCGAACGCTTTTAGAATAATGTTCATTTGTATTCTTTCAGGAAAGAAAAGCTAACAGACAAAAATAAAATACACTGCTCATATATTAGAATCAACAATGTTAACCACAAGGCGAGGACTCGCGCGGCAAAAGCCTGTTGTCGCTGCAGAACCGGTAAACCACGCTCTTGTGTATATATATATTCAAATGTAAAACAATATATCGTACCGACCGACAGTTACCTTTCACAGGGACCAGAAACTGATATCACTTGGGCGGTAGTCCGGGCTGGTAATCATGAATTATCAATATTAAATATATATGTTACAGGTAATATTGGGATTGGGTATTGCCTAAGCAGCTAATTCATTATTTGCCTGAAATTGCAAATACGTGTTTTGCCTACAAAAATAACTGAAAAAGAAAATATTTCACAAGTGTCTTTATGTTGTTTTAATGAAATAAATACTCCTGAAATATACCTGAAAATACAGCAATAGCTGGTCTATTGTGTGTAAAATTATGCGCCATATCAATAAATTTTTGTGCTTTTGATTTGACCTTTTATTCAGGAATTATGGTTATTCCGGTGATGCCATTATTTAAAGCCAAGAGGAAAATAACAATAGCCATTCTGATTTAAAAAAAATAAAACAAGTGAGCGATTGCAAAATAAAGAGAAATTAAAAAAAACACACACACACACACAACTGTCCTGTTCAAAACATAGTGACATTTCGAAATGTAATTGGCGTGCTTGTCAGGAAGAAGAGAATGAGGCGAACGACCTGGGCGAGTATGCATCATCACTGTTCAACTTCAAGACGCAAGCCCCCAAGGTCAAGACCGTGCTGGCTGATCTGTCGGTCGGTAAGTCAGTTCCAAGATATTCTTTGGGCATGTGATTCACGGTCAGATCGCCATTAAAGTACAGAATGGTCGCTTCTAGGAATGTGCTTTCAGGTTTAGTTCACGAAAGTTGTGAAAATTGTGTAGTGTGAAGCCTCGAGTAGGGGAAGGGGCAGTCACGTCCCAACTGGTTACCATGCTTGTTCATGGCTTTCTAAAATTACCCCTAAATGAGTGAAAAAGTTTGACATAATACCACCTTTTTTAACCAACACGAAGAGCAGCTCCGAAAGAATCCGTCTTATGTGGGAAATGGTGAGTTCTGAAGGACAGTTATCTCCTTTTTATCCCCCGCCGCCCTAGCTGGGGTCGACGGATATAGAAATGCCTCGTGTCTGTCCGTCCGTCCGCAATCCTCTTTGTCCAGGCTGTATCTTTGTTACTATTCACCGTAGACCAGTAAAACCCTGCAGGCAGAAAGTATATAACGTGTAGTTGTGCAGCGTCAGGTTATTTGTCGATTTCTTCGAAAAGTAATTTTGGCGATTTTTTGAAAATGTGAACTTTGTCGTTTTTCAGAACAAGTTTGTACAGACTGTATCTTTGTTACTATTCATCGTAGACCAATAAAACCGTACAGGTAGAAAGTATATGAAGTGTAGTTGTGCAGCATCAGGTTATTTTTGATTTCTTCAAAAAATGTAATTTTGGCGTTTTTTCAAAATTTAGACTTTGTTGTATTTCAGACAAGTTTGTCCTGGCTGTATCTATATAACTATTCACCGTAGACCAATAAAACCCTGCAGGTAGAACATATATAACGCGTAGTTGTGCATCGTCAGGTTATTTTTCGATTTCTACAAAAAGTGTAATTTTATCGATTTTTTTTTTAATTTGGACTTTGTCGTTTTTCAGAACATGTTTGTCGAGGCTTTATCTTTGATACTATTCATCGTAGACCAATAAAACACTACAGGTAGAAAGTATATAAAGTACAATTGTGCAGTGCTAGGTTATTTTTTGATTTCTTGAAAACATGTAATTTTGGCGATTTTTTGACAAATTAGACTTTGTCGTAAATGAGCGCGGCGGGGGATGTGCAATCTACGATTGTCTTGTTATATTAAATTGGCACTCCCAAATCATTCGTTCTCTTTCTTTCTTGGACGCGCATAGTAACACATGATATAAAGTACCACCCCCTCCCTCGTACCAGGGTAAAGCCAGCATTCGAGTTTTCAAGCATCCATAGTTATCCCCCGTGAAACGGAGGGATATAGTTATGAGCTGGTCCGTCTGTGTGTCCACTAAAAGTACTAAGTTTTGTCCAGAAGACTTTTCATAGAATTAATTGTCGTAGAAACCTAAAAACCTTGCATGGTGAAAATATATATATTGAAGATGTGCAACGTGGCATTACTGTCAAAATCGGCCAAAAATTGACGTCGTGGGAAATTGTCAATTATGGTGATTTTTTGGCTTGAACTTAGCCATGAGGCGATGTTTTGTCCGGCCGACTTCTCATGGAAGGGGTTATCGGAGGAACCTGAAACCTTGCGGCGTGACTTGACTTCATTTTACTTTTACTGCTTCACGGAGGATCCTGTCTTACTGAGGCTCTAGTTTAATGTTGCCATTTCCTGGTGTCAAGCAGTTTTGTTGGTTTACTGCAGATGAGGGTGACGCCGGTAGCTCGAAGGAAAAGGCGAGGAGATGTGGAGACGGCGGGGAGAAGCTGGAGCCCTACATCGCACAGTCCATCGAAATCCCGGACGACCATCCCGATGACGACACTCTGGATATCAGTGAGCACAGGTAAGAGAGCGCGATGAGGTCATTGCCTGTAGGCATGCGCTGCGAAAACCTTCTTTATGTAACAATGTATGCCCCATCACTGGAAGGTTTTTCTCTCTTCGAAAACGTGATGTGTGAATTTCTTGACTTTGGGTGTCATGTTGTCTTTCACCCTTTTAAAGAAGCCGATTATGCCGGGTTGGACCGTGCGTGCCTGCATACATTGACTTATGTGTGGACTTGTGCGTGTGTATGCACATCCGCTGTGTGTATGCGTGCGTGTAAGCACGCTCAGCCAACGAGGTAAACTCATTGTTGCTGACAAGACTCAGTCTGTTTCACCGACAACTTCTTTCCAGTTATATCCTTGCACACTGTCACTGTCCATATGGATTTCTGTTACAGCGAGTTGAACTCGTCGCAAGTGTTGCCCCCTACGCCTCCGGAGTTTGACGTGCCGGTGTCAAAGAAGCCAAGAAGGATGAAGCGTGAGCTCAAGTCTGCTATCAGGTCTCTTCTTTACTCACGCTCTCTGCAAAGAACTTGGCGGAATTTGTGTAGAAGAGATTTCGCGATTGGCCCTGGCAACAAAGTTTGTCTCAAGCGATCACCTTTTAGGAGATTCTAGCTGAGAAGGGACGAAGTTTAAAAAAATATTTTTAAGTAAATAACGTTGATTGCTTAAACTTTATTTAGAGGGATGACTGGTTCGTCACCCACGTGAAAGTAATGCCCATGTTGAATTGTAGCAAATTAACTAAAATCCGGAGCCGCCTAGAGAAGGATGAGGTGGAGCGGGACGTTTCGGTGATAGAGAGCTCTCCTGGCGAAGGGACGGCCGATGAGAGGGGCTCAACAATGTCCGTCAAAGTTCGGACACCCTCGGGACTGCTACGATTTCCCATGCTTCCGGTGAGTTTATCCTGTCTCTGGCAGACGTTTGTGAACCCAAATTATTACTATTACAAAAGTAATTATTTGCACTAAGTTTGTGTGGATCTTCTCAGACAGATCCCTTTGCGTCGGTTATGCGGCTGATAGCGCAGCAACAAGGCGTGGATGAGGACCTACTCTTCATGTTCGTAAACGACACGACCATACACTCGTACGACAGCCCCGCCTCGGTCACCCTTGGTGTGGCTGACATTATAGGTAAGCCCATCTCACCATCAAGCTTAACCTAGTGATATACAACAGTATTTTCAGTTATGGTCTCGCAGTTCACTGAATATAGCCTCTTCTGGGGATTTATTTGCATGTGTCGACCTGTCTGTGTATCTAACAGTTTGCTATTTAAACCAGCATAAAAATGTCGAATTTCCTGTAAGCAGTGACAGGATTCTGAAATAATTTTTAAGAAGTCAAGTATGTGGACGTTTTGGCCAATGACGGTGTCTTAATGATGCAGACTGTCATGTACGTAACCCGGCGGAGAAAGAGCGGTCGTGGCATGAGTGTACGTCATTGCTTGAGGGCGACCCACAGGCGATGGCACTACGCATACAGGACAACGGCCACCTGCCTCGGCTCACCGTGTGGGTCAAAAAGGTACAGGCGCTTCAGTAGCAATGCCCACGTCGCGCCGTGGTTACTGGGCACTAGTAGAGTCGATCAGATATTGTTAGCATTCGCTAACGTGCCTTGGTCGGAAGCATCAAGGCCCCAATTTCTGTTCTGTGTTTATCCAATGGTAGGGGGGCCAAAGCTGATTAGTATGTGCGGTGTGAGCTTTTAAACCGGAAAGAACGTGCGGTATGAGCTGATCAGAACGTGTGTGCCAGTCAATTTTCATGTCGATGGCTAGTTTGTTGTAAACGGCCATGAATGTAAATTATGTGATATTTTCTAAGAATTGTGTCGTCTTTTTCTGTATTTTTAATTTAAATGATAGATTTTTGATAAGTTTTAAAAACCCCAAAGGAATTAAAGATTAAAATAATAAACTTTTTATATTCATTTCAGCATGAGCCACTGGAGCGCGCAATGCGAGTGTTCGCGCGATACCGAAACCAAACAATAGAACAGCTGGAATTTCAGTTCGATGGGGAAACCGTACAGCCAGGCGACACGGCGGAAAGCTTGGATTTAGAGGATGGCTTTTGTATAGACGTTGTGCCCGCTTGCCGTCAAAAACCGCCCACACAAGATACAGTCATTACGTTGGTATGACGTCACGGTCACGTGACTATTGCGACACGTGACGTCACTGTTGGAACATGTAGTCGTGCATCACTGGCCCGTGTGAACTTGGATTGTGTTCGCCGGTCTACAGCTGCAGCAGTTGATGTCACGTGACTGGTCCGTGTGAGCTGGGATTGTGCTCACCGCTCTACAGCTACAGCACGTGATGTCACGTGACTGGTCCCTGTGAGCTGGGATTGTGTTCACCGCTCTACAGCTACAACACGTGATGTCACGTGACTGGTCCGTGTTAATTGAGATTTGTGTTCGCCGCTCTACAGCTACAAAAGTCATGTCACGTGACTGGTCCGTGTTTATTGAGATTTGTGTTCGCCGCTCTACAGCTACAAACGTCATGTCACGTGACTTGTCCGTGTGAGCTGGGATTGTGTTCAACGCTCTACAGCTGCAACACGTGATGCCACGTGACTGGTCCGTGTGAGCTGGGTTTGTGTTCACCGCTCCACAGCTACAAACGTGGTGTCACGTGACTTGTCCGTGTGAGCTGGGATTGTGTTCACCCGCTCTACAGCTACAACCCCTGAGGTCACGTGACTAGTCTTATTTCTATTGTCAAGGTCGATGGGTTTACAGCACCCTCAATTGCCTACCCATTACACGTGATAACTAGTAACACGAGGTGTAAACAATAGTAACTGTAAGACTCGATTTTGATTGGCCGAGAGGTGACTGTTGCATAATATGATTAACATAACCGTGTATCATCTATGGGTCCATCTTTGATAGCTTTTGGCAAGGGATCGTACTGGGTATTTAGTGTGATGCAGTTATTGTAATAAATAAATCAATAAGAAAAAAAAAATATTCAAGTGTTTAAATTTTTCTTTCCGATTTTACCAGTCCTGCAATCTACCTGAGGCCAACACCTCATCTGTCGCTAAAACTCCTACTGCTATAAAAAAGCGCATTATTCGATGAAAGCTGTTCCTCCGAGTAAATGCCCATTTTAGGATAGTTCACAAATGTTGATCGTCCCTCGCTGGAATATGCTGAAATACTGGCAAGGTTAGAAGTGACATTAGAAAAGGCGCCAGCGTTCAAGTTTAGAGACGTATAGTAAAAGCGTTCATTTTCAAATGGGCTTGCACATTATATCTTTCTTATTTTTTAATACAAACAATAAAATGCAAAGTTGCTTCACTTCACTTTATTTACCAGTCGCTACATAGAATGCTTGGAAACAATAACATTTTTGAACCAACAAAAATGCGAGTTGTGGCGCTTTCATCCAAAAGGGAACAAAGCTACAAGACTTTCGACCATTTTAAAGTGAAATTACACCCATCCCTATCAGTCCGATCCAGTAGTTATGCAAACATGTTACACACATGCTTCATGAAAATATCTTTGCAGTGTAAAAGATAACTGTAATAAAAATATTCTGAAACTGGACACCGGAATGAAGGTATTTTTTTTAAACTGCATTAATAGATTTGTGAGGTACATTTGACGCCCCAGAGATAATACTTCACATCTGGATGCCCACCGAAACTACGCATCCCAGGACGCCATCTGTTCCCCTATCACCCTCGGCTACTGCACGCGTACTTCCTTTAAGTGCGTGTCATGATCGCCCTACCCCCCCCCCCCCCCGCGAGTCTGTAACGTCATTTTCCGCTATGTAAGTCACCAGCGCATAATTCGGCCTGAAATTTCTATCAAAGCACTTTTCCTCCCTGGGAAATGAAAGAATAGTGATGGCTATTTATTCCCCAGTAGTTTTAGGGACAAACAAGGCCATTTACTCCTTGCTAATACAGAGACGAAAAAACAGTCTCTTGAACACAAAACGGATAAACTGTCCAGCAGAGCTTGCGAGTCTCCAGCGATGTGCTGACGTCAGCACCACTGGCATCCGGTGTGAGGCACTTCCGTCATATGGGTGTCAATGAGTTTGTTGACATTTTCACCATGACGTCCCCGTGTTGGCTAAGCGTCGCATTCGCCTGGAAAACACAACACACCAATGTGCCTCATAAATCCCGCAGGTCACCATTTGAAAAGTTTCGTAGCAGCAGTGAGTTTTAACCCTGCCCAAAGTTACACAATTACTTCACTCAAAACGCTCGCACTAACAACTTAAACAAACTTCGAGAAAGCCTACATAGATTTCCTGTTTTGGTCACATACTTCCATTGGTCATGTTCCTGACGCGTGATTTTCTTGCGTGGGTAGGACAGGGTGGGGAGGGCGTGGGGAGGGGGTGGCGGCTGTAACTCAGTCCACCTGGTGTTTCTATCTTGATCTTGTATCTTGTTCGGTCGAGGGATTGGTGGAAGTTTCGCGTATTCTCAGACAGCCTGCCTGGTGTTACGTTACGCGTATTTTCCTCCGGTGGATAGGATGGGGTGGGGGTTGGGAAGGGTGCAACTCAGCCCACCTGGTGTTTTTTCTTGGTCGCGTATTTTGTTCGGTCGGGCAGGGAGGGAGGGGGTCGCATGTTCTCAGACAGCCTACCTGGTGTTCCTATCTTGGTCGGGTATTATGTTCGGTTGGGCAGGGGGCAGGAAACGTCGCATGTTCTCAGACAGCCTACCTGGTGTTCCTATCTTGGTCGGGTATTATGTTCGGTTGGGCAGGGGGCAGGAAACGTCGCATGTTCTCAGACAGCCTACCTGGTGTTCCTATCTTGGTCGGGTATTATGTTCGGTTGGGCAGGGGGGAGGAAACGTCGCATGTTCTCAGACAGCCTACCTGGTGTTCCTATCTTGGTCGGGTATTATGTTCGGTTGGGCAGGGGGGAGGAAACGTCGCATGTTCTCAGACAGCCTACCTGGTGTTCCTATCTTGGTCGGGTATTATGTTCGGTTGGGCAGGGGGGAGGAAACGTCGCATGTTCTCAGACAGCCTACCTCGTGTTCCTATCTTGGTCGCGTATTTTCTTCTCCATCTCGGCGTCGGTGAGAGTTTCTAGGTAGGGTGCCCACATGTCCACGTCCGCCGGGTTCCTGATGGCCACCTCCAGAGCCGGCAGCGGGTTCTCGCTTCAAACACAGAGCAAATGCATTACTTTTCACTCCTTCTTTTTTTTATTAATTTGATTAAATTTTTTACTTACATTTCCAAAGAACCCGCGCGTTATTGTTGTGCTTAATAATGAAGTACAGTCCGAGCTCCTTACCTAAATGCATACGTGCGCTGATGCCAGCTCAACTGACCGCGTATGCTGTACGAGATCGCCGTCACAAACTCGCCTCCAAGACCTGCAAGAAACACCCTCGCCATCAGGCACAGTGACGAGACCCATTCGACTCATTTGTTCTTTTTCTCTGTACGCACTGCTTACTTATAAGAAAATGCCCGCCAAAATTTGGTCATAAAACATTCAGATTTCCCCTATCAAGATGAAGCTAAAACTTAACACACGATACGTGTTACAATCCTCATTCTTCATTGGAAATTTCCATTTTCATGTCGTAAACAACAACAAAAGTAATGGAATTTACCCAGCTCGCCACAGAGTTTCACTGCGAATTGTTCAGGGCTGTTTTCTTTCTCCGACATGTCCCACTCAAACTGGTCAACCAGGGAGATGTTGCCAACATGAATATTCAACTAAAAATAAAATAAAACATGCAAATTGCTTTTAAAATGCAACTTATTGCCTGTTGCGATGACTACTCTGGGGGGCGCTTAAGCTTCTACTTGCCAAGTGGCATGTGTTTACATGATCTTCAGTAACGGGGCACGCTAGTACAACCTGATACTAGTATTCCTCGACTAGTTTGTTGCTTTTTTTTCATCCCGATCCTGGAAGCTCGATTACAGTCACACTCATGAATTGCAATAATGGGGCATACTGTCGTACACTTTTATGAAATGCAATCATGTAACAATGTTGCCGTCCATTTTCACAACTTGCAATCGTAACACTCCTAAAGACTGACCTTGATGATGACTCGTTGATCTGTGTTCTCTTCCACTATTGGCTCGGACGGGAAAGCATCGACCTGCAACCATGGCAACCACAGTTTTAACAACAAGCAATGTGTAAAAATTAACAAAGACTTTCTGGGATCATTCGTATTTACGTGCGGATACGTGCAAAGCCTATGTCGGGCGTTCTAGGGACAAACATTATCTAATGAAGGCGCAATAAGATATTACATTTGTCATGTTTTATGTAAAACAGAGACTAGGAATGGAGCATGTCGTCTCACCTGCTGGCGGATGGCTGAGGCGATGGCCGGCACAAAGTTCATGGCATTCAGGTCAAGGTCATCGCACAGTATCTCGGCGAAGATCTCGGGCGTTATCAGCTGCTCTGTAGCAACAGACGAGAGCATGCTTCAGATAGTAGCGAATGACTGCAGGGACCAAATCCCCCTCCTCTCGCCTTAGATGGTAAGGAGCCATGGTATGGACCAGCCCTCCCCCCTGAGCCTTAAATGGCAGCGAGCTATAACAGAGACCAGACTCACACCCATCCCCCCCCCCCCCGCGCCCAACCACATTTCCCCTGACACCAATTCATAACACTAAGACACCTGCACGTTTGTCTATTCTATCTGAGACGTGCACAAAGCCGCACCGTTTTTATTCCACGTGAAGCAGTCCCTCAGCTTCTGCCCGTCGAGCTCCATGTCGAGCCTGACGGGCACCAGAGCCTCCTTCTGATTGGCGTTCTCATGGATCAGGGCCGGGTCAAGGTCGTCCAAGCTGAAATCAAGACAGGATAAACGGGCATTGCAACAACAGACAAATATTCACAAATTTTAACAGACTTTGTTTCAAAACTTCAACCATATTTTTTTCTGGAAAATTGCTTGCAAATTATGCCTCTGATTATTTTAGCCTTTACACGCGTCGCATTGTGTAAAATGTGCGCCGACATCGCTTCTTTACAGAAATCAACCACACGGTCAATGTGCTGCACCAGCGTGGCACTGACCAGAGTGGGTAAGAGCGTTTCTTGTCTTTGACGACGCGGTTGCGGTTGATGGGCGTGGAACAGGGCACGGCGTCGAGGTGGTGCGAGCTGGCAGGGATGCTCGGAACCCACGCCGTGCTGCGCCGGTTTCGCTGGCTCGAGTCCCGACTACAACACACAATTTGTGGTTACTAATATAAACTCACCTATCAGTTGTGTTCACAAAATACCTACAATTAATACTGTTCAGAACAGCCCCCCCCACCCCCGTCCCAAAGCAACCTCTTGAAAAGTGCACAACTAATCTAACGTATGTGTGAGTTTTTCATGTTTATTTACCGAAGCGCAAAATGAGAGCTGAAACGAGAACAGCTCTCCTCGCTTATAAAACAATTCATCTGTGATAGTGGCACCCATGCTAGACGGTGGCAGTGGCCTTCATGGGAAACAGTGACAGTGGCATCCGTAGGAGACGGTGACAGTGGCATCGGTAGTGACATAAGCGCCCATGGGAGACGGTGAGTGGGGAGAGTGCCACCGAGGGAGACAATAGCACACGCAGGAGACGGTGGCAGTGGTATCCCGGGGCAGAGAGCTGAGCTCACCTAGACACAAGCTCCACTGTGGCCGTGGTGGCCTTGAAGCGCTCGTCGTGCCCAGCGAAGATCTCATCCACCTCCTCGGCCTTGAGCAGTGTGATGTTAGTGACAAGGCGGCTCTGCTCGAAGCCCACTGCAGGAGAAGACGACAGACCACAATCAGCACACCCGACACTCCCTTAGCTCTCACCATGTTTATATTCATTCATTTTTAATCTTATAAGCCTGACGGCCATTTTTTTTATCATTTACAAGTCTGAATTGTACCACGATGAATGTTTCTTTATATATTTCTACTGAACGCATAATTCACATTCTGAGTTATCCTTTTATTAACTGTTATTCCAGAAAATCACTTCCAAACCACAAAAATGATTAAACTGCTATTCCAAACCACACATTTCCTTTCAAATATGTCTTAAGATGTAATTCATGCTTTTAGACCAACTTCGTTAAACCACTAATTCTAGTTATTAATTCAACCGTTTTAGGAAACACACAACAAACCCCTAGGCACATGCTTCATAGTTTGTGAATATGTATAAAGCTCCTCGTATGTCGTCTTAACGCTGTGTTACTGCACAGCCTAGACCCTACCGCTGTGCCACGGAAGCGCTGACCGGGTAGGCTTGTGGCAGGCAATAGGCATCAGCAAGCTTCGGCGTTGATAGCGGCGATTTAGAAATATGGCATGGTGATCGGGTTAAAACGGGGAAGGATGGAGTTTATACGCAGGATGAAAAAGGGAGTGTAATGCATAAATGTATATCACGTTTGGCAAAGGGGGGTTTGGGTCACTTCTGAAGTAAGGTGTGAATTAGAACGGTCAGCCAAGAACTTCTGACTGCACTATGCACATGTTTCAGCCTTACTTTTAAGAAGGTTGTCCAAAGAAGAACGGTGGGCTAGATTTAAATGAAATTGGATAAGTTGGTGCCGAAGTTGGCGAATAAAGTATTTCTGATGGAAAAATACGAATAACATTAACATATCACAAAGTATCACTTAATTATTTGTTGCACACAGCAAAAGAAAACTAGCCTCAATACTCACATCGATGTTAGTATAAAAACCATGCAAATATATTTACTTTCATTACCACGCTGCTCCAGTTTGCGCCGCTCGTCCATGGTGATTAACCGTCGCCATAGCGCTGGGTACTTCCGGTAAAAAGTACCCCTGAACATGCGCATGTAATTGCCCACCTAGCAACACGTAGCAATGCAGTGATCACGAAAAATCCCCGCTACCTGGGTACAGGGGATTGGAGGGGGGGGGGAGATTCAGTGGATGTGGAGCTTAACGGCTACGTGTACATGCAATAAATTAGAAAACGATACACTAAATTGACAGAACGAAACTAGCATGCCTTCAATATCGCAACCACCCCTCCCTACGCCACCCATAAAAACTACATAATGATAATAACAGTCGGGGTTCGCGCTGGGTTCTCAGGAAAGTGAGTCAAAAAAGGAAAGTGTGACTCAGTTGAGTCCAGAAAGACTAGCTGGGTTCCGAAAAAGTGAATCATTTCGTAAAAAATGCCCAAAAAGTGGACAAAAACCCCGCCAACGCGAACCCTGTTACAGGAATTTAATGTCAAGAGTCTCATGGCATAAAAAGAAACTTCCAAAAAATTCTGTTTTAAAAAAACCCGAATTTCTTAATTCTCATTATTTTTGTTCTCTATTTAAAAAAATATTCGAAATATGTTGTTTCGAATCTTCATACAGAATAACAGAAATGTTTAAAGCGTCATTCTTCAGGGTACTGCGTCGACGTGAGTACCTCAGCAGCAATCTCGGTGGATAGGAGAGACGTATTGTGAGAATCACAAAGGCATATTTTTTTAACTAACCATTTTGAAGAGAACATAGGATTAGTAAGCCAAAACACATTCTCAACTACTTTACTACGGTTTTCACACATGACCTTCAATACGGTTCTGACAAGGATACTTAAATATATAAATGAAATGAAATTCACGAACAGCCCCGAGGAACTCTTTGACCAGATTAACGATTTAATGTTCAAAGAACATACATGTCACATTTTGACAAACTTCCGTTCAAACAAACACACAAATAAGCCAATTCAGAGAACTTGTTTTCATAAAGCAGAACTGTTCATGAAACAATCAATGCAGTGTTTGAAAACATTTCGATCAAGAAGTTCCCCCGGCGAAATCATTTTAAATGCGGGATGCAGGCATGGGGGTAACTCGTACACTACTAAGACCTGACATACGGGTTGTATAAATGCGTCGCCTCTGTTCTACGGACGGTAGTCTTCTTGCCAGTGTGGGGTATTTTCTGTACAGAGCTCCTCTGAATAAACAGAGATAGCGCCCCACCTAAAAAGCACGTATTACAATGGCCAACTTTACAAACAAATGTGTACAAATACAATCCCATAAAACAGCCTCAAAATATTGCTGACTGTTGTTCTTCAAACATTGAGGCCACTTCCCAAGCGTCCAATTCTGGCATAGAAACTATTTTTAATCAAACTTTGGTTAATAAAACGCAGTAGTGTTTCCAGTTTAAGATACAATACTTGTGACTAAAATTGTTCCAATATTTTATTTTGTGTTTGGGGTTAAAATGCTGCAGAAAAACACACGAAAATTCCACATTTAAGAAGTCTTGAATAAGTTCCTTTGTTGTTTTATTACATTCTTTCTTCATTTCTTTACCTTTTCCCAATACTGAAGAAATATGCTGCCACTGAAAACATGATTTTGTAATTATTGCAATCAACCGCTCGGCTTTTCAATTTTTGGGCTGACAGAAAGCGGAAGCACACCAAAATAAACACACTGTGTTTAACACAGGGGTTGAAAAACTAGGCTTTGTGTGTTATATCTACACAATAAGGACACCTGTCTTTTTCCGAAGATAGCCTATAGCAATAAGAAACATTTCCAATAGCTTATTAATGAGACTGAGCAAGAAACGCTCTTTTGGCTATAAAATTAAGATCGACAATGCCAATCGCACCTTCTCATCAAATCCAGCTTTCGCGCTTGTACTTAAAAAAAAAAAAAAAATTATCACAGATTTGCATTTGGCATACTGACAAATTTTTCAGTAAATAAATGTTCCTCTCAGCAATAAAGGCAATGAGAAATACCGGTGGTAACCGCGGATGGTCTAACCGGAAGGCAGTATGAACCTCCGTATAACATAAACGTTTTATTGAAAGTAACAACTTGTGAACCCGGAGAATGTAGGAACAGACCCCCCCCCTTTCTTTGGTAGGAACAGAACAGGAAAAGATGTAGTAAATAGAAAGTGAACAATAAATAATAATGAAATAATTGGGGGGGGGGGGGGGAGGGGGTCTGTTCCTATCACTGCAAAAAAAAAAAAAAAAAAGGGGGGATCAAAGCGACAATTACACAGGCTCTGTCATAGCCCTACACGACTCTTGCGGCCTTTCTTTGAGCAACAGCCTTAGTTCCGATAACAGAGCTTGTAACAAAAGTCACTTTTTTATCCTTTCTGCCCTGGGACTACGAGGAGAACACTTGCGGTCTTCCTAAGACAGCAAGGGTCACAGCTCCTATAACAGAACATGCCACTGATGTCAATTTTGCCCATCTCGGCGCACGACTGGAACCAACGGTGTTATATTAGAAAGGGTTCATCACATAAACGACCAAATTATAAATCGTGGCGCACTATTTTATGGTCAAATAACAATTTTCTAATGAGACAAGTATTCAGTGAACACTAACAGGCCCCAACGCCCCCAAAATTGTAAGGGGTCGTCTATGGTTTTGAACCTGTTGGCCAGTTTAGGCCAAGAAAAATAAATGTCCTACTTCTGCTCAAAACTTTGAAAAACAATGATACTGGCTGGCGGAAAATCTTTTTTTACCCCCAAAATTTAGCAGATCACGTGACCAAATTTGGCCAAAATGGCCTAAAGGCACATCTACAAGTCGAGACTTTTCAATTGAGCCCAACATCAAGTCTCTAGGCCTCTGCGTTCTCGAGATATCGCCTGTACAAACACAAGTCGATTTTTGCGTTTTTTGGCCAATTTGGCCAAGATCACGTGACCGAATCCGGCCAAAATGTCTTTCAAATGAGCCAAACATCAAGTCTCTAGGCCTCTGCGTTCTCGAGATATCGCCTGTACAAACACAAGTCGATTTTTTGCGTTTTTGGCCAATTTGGCCAAGAGCACGTGATCAAATTTGGCCAAAATGGCCAAAAGGCACATCTACAAGTCGAGACCTTTCAAATGAGCCCAACATCAAGTCTCTAGGCCTCTGCGTTCTCGAGATATCGCCTGTACAAACACAAGTCGATTTTTGCGTTTTTTTTTTGGCCAATTTGGCAAAGATAACGTGACCGAATTCGGTCAAAATGGCCAAAAGGCACATCTAAAAGTCGAGACCTTTCAAATGAGTCCAACATCAAGTCTCTAGGCCTCTGCGTTCTCGAGATATCGCCTGTACAAACGCAAGTCGATTTTTGCGTTTTTTGGCCAATTTGGCCAAGATCACGTGATCGAATTTGGCCAAAATGGCCAAAAGGCACATCTACAACACGAGATCTTTCAAATGAGCCTAACATCAATTCTCTAGGCCTCTACGTTCTCGAGATAAACGCCTATACAAACACAAGTGGATTTTTGGCCAATTTGGCCAAGATCACGTGATCGAAATTGGCCAAAATGGCCAAAAGGCACATGTACAAGTCGAGATCTTTCAAATGAGCCCAACATCAAGTCTCTAGGCCTTTGCGTTCTCCAGATATCGCCTGTACAAACACAAGTCGATTTTTTGCGTTTTTGGCCAATTTGGCCAAGATCACGTGATCGAATTTGGCCAAAATGGCCAAAAGGCACATCTACAAGTCGAGACCTTTCAAATGAGCCCAACATCAAGTCTCTAGGCCTCTGCGTTCTCGAGATATCGCCTGTACAAACACAAGTCGATTTTTTGCGTTTTTGGCCCATTTGGCCAAGATCACGTGATCGAATTTGGCCAAAATGGCCAAAAGGCACATCTACAAGTCGAGACCTTTCAAATGAGCCCAACATCAAGTCTCTAGGCCTCTGCGTTTACGAGATATCGCCTGTACAAACACAAGTCGATTTTTGGCGTTTTTTGGCCAATTTGGCCACGATCACGTGACCGAATTCGGCCAAAATGGCCAAAAGGCACATCTACAACACGAGACCTTTCAAATGAGCCAAACATCAAGTCTCTAGGCCTCTGCGTTCTCGAGATATCCCCTGTACAAACACAAGTCGATTTTTTGCGTTTTTGGCCAATTTGGCCAAGATCACGTGATCGAATTTGGCCAAAATGGCCAAAAGGCACATCTACAAGTCGAGACCTTTCAAATGAGCCTAACATCAAGTCTCTAGGCCTCTGCGTTTACGAGATATCGCCTGTACAAACACAAGTCGATTTTTGGCGTTTTTGGCCAATTTGGCCAAGATCACGTGATCGAATTTGGCCAAAATGGCCTAAAGGCACATCTATAAGTCGAGACCTTTCAAATGAGCCCAACATCAAGTCTCTAGGCCTCTGCGTTCTCGAGATATCGCTTGTACAAAAAAGCGATGACGGACAGACAGACACCCCAAGTCTATAGGCCCCCAACCCTCGAGGGTTGGGGCCTAAAAAATATGTGTTTTCTTGAGATCAGGATATTGAATCCCCAACGCAGCAATGACTCTGCTATTGCAAAACCACTCTTTTATTCGAGTTTGGGAGTTTCCCCAAGGTCAAAACTTAGTCGCCAGGGTACTTCTCGGTGTGCTTCTTGAGAAAAAGCCCGTTAGTTCGAAGCTCAGTGTCCTGGAACGTGCGCCGAAAGATCCAGAGCATTGCTATCAATGACCATTTCTATTACAGGAACTGTGACCCCTTCTGTCATAGGTAGATGGAACGAGTCCGCTGGGACTACAGTAGATTCAAATTAGTGCAA
This sequence comes from Protula sp. h YS-2021, assembly GCA_949752745.1. Taxonomy (NCBI): domain Eukaryota; kingdom Metazoa; phylum Annelida; class Polychaeta; order Sabellida; family Serpulidae; genus Protula; species Protula sp. h YS-2021. The sequence continues at coordinate 20,353,036 of OX457030.1, forward strand.
CGAAAAAAAAAAAAAAAAGACGTGGCTAAATACAATTTCAGATTTGTCAAGGGTTGGCCAATTCGCATCTTTTTTATTTAGTGGAGTTGGGTGTAACGTTTTACTATCGTCATTTATGATCTACTCTAACGCTGTCCGTCGTAGCTGTACGTCCGAGTACCCAAAGCACTCTGGTCGCTCATTTTCATCTTCTCCTTTCGGCTCCCCCCTCCAGGTGGCACATTTGTGAACCTATGTAAGCCACAGGTATTTCTCATATAAACAATGAATCGTAGTCACGGACAGGACACTAAATTTTCAAGACAAAGGATCAAAACCCTCGGGTTCTGACTGGCATGAACCGGCGCTCTGAAATGAAGTAGTGGGGAAGGAATCTGACAAAGATTTAAAAACAACTATGAAAATTTATGTTTTTACCTCTGAGCCTATGTAATAGAATTCCCCATCATCTTCAATCTGAAATTTCTTTGGTTTTTCGCCAAAAGTAGACATCAAGCCACAACCGGAAGCGGCCATGTTTGCGGATGACTATTCTGAAAACAGGACGCATGTTCTTTCGTAACTTCCTTTTCTTGTGGTTTTAATCCGATTCTGTTGAGAATGCTGGGAGCTGACTGCCCCCCCCCCCCCGTTAGTCTTTTAACAATAATATATTTTGTATTTTTACGTTTATTAAATGCATGGACACTGTTCGTGTAAAGAAAAGGAAACACTTTATAAATAAATACTTGCTATAGCTTTATATAGAGGGACCTTTGAATTACTGTCCTATTAGCGGTTCTTTATTCCATTCATACTTGCTTGAATATTTTTGTACTTTCGTTCCTTTGGAATGCATTATTTTTATCGCCTTAAGCCGAAACTATGAAGAGCAGATGACACTCTCTTTATTTATGTTATATTTTTATATGTTTGTGCTTGGTAAATGCATGTGTCACTGTTTGCTGTCGACCGTAACTACTTCTATAAATGAAACATCGTCTTTATTTTCATTCATATTGTCAAGTAATTTTGTTTTATAAGTGTAATTTAATGGATGGTTTTGCTATTCAGTTATGATTAGATTATCTTCTCAAGTCCATAGATAATGAATTTTTTTGAATAAAAATTAATAATGTTGGCGAAGGAGACAATCTTCATATTAAATGTATTGCCACAGACGCCTGTGGCTTGATGTTATAGTCGATGACCTTGTTATTCTTAAGTTTTCCCAGACTGGTATGTCACACTTTACTAGCTGTTTTTAACCCTTCTCAGGAGTGTTGCCTGCTTGCCACCGCTTCTCTCTCTCCGTCCCTCCGTCCCTCCCATCCTCCGCCCGTCCCTCCGTCCCTCCGTCCCTCCCACCCTCCGTCCGTCCGTCCGTCCGTCCCTCCCACCCTCCGTCCGTCCGTCCGTCCGTCCGTCCCTCTCTACCTCCCTCCCTCCCTCCCTCCCTCCCTCCCTCCCTCTCTCCCTCTCTCTCTCTCTCTCTCTCTCTCTCTCTCTCTCTCTCTCTCTCTCTCTCTCTCTCTCTCCCTCTCTCTCTTCTCTCTCTCTCTCTCTGTTTGCAATATGATTCGCTGATCACATGCTCTGAAAAAATTTATCTGTTATGTATCAGCACATGAAAATTTTAAAAAGCAGTCCTTCAGTTTATGGGTACTATTTTTGCGGAATTCCCCATATCTCTGCGGAGTAGAAGGGTGTTATTCACAACAGACCGAACCGCCGTAGAGGTTGCCTGTTGGATAAGAACGAACTGATGCGTTGCCGAAATTTGTTTCTTTGCATTATTTCGTAATCGACCGGAAGTTAGAAGGAACATGTAGCAATAATTAAAATCAACTTTATTGTCGAAGAGATATGTTGTCAGGTGGCGGTTTTCACTTTGTTCCCTTAAAAATTGTCTTTAAATCGTTTTGCAAAAGTATTCATGTGACAATTCCAGTTATTTAAGATAATTAGCGGCAAGTTTGTAAGTATATTTTCTGCATTGAGCCTTGACCCAATTTCGCAACAAATTACAGATCAAGAAAAAGGCATGTCAGATCTTGACCATGTTGAAAGCTCTGTAGTAAATCATAGGAGTAGTTTACCCAAAAAGAAATCGGTGGACGAAGAACACAGTGTGGCTGAATCGGGGGAGAGCATGGAAACAATTCAGACCGTTCCTTGTGAAGCCGTCGACAACTACAGTGAGGAGGAAGAAGAAGAGAACTCATGGGGGCGGTTGTTCCCTGTCGGCGCTAGTTTTACAGCTTTAGGTTTGGGTTTTATTTGTTGATTACAAATAGTCATAAATCAAAGTATCATCTCTCTTCTTGCTTCTTGAAATATAAATAGAGTTTTTGGTGGACAGTTACAAGATCTACTGACATTTTTTCACGTAAGAAATGGTGTTCCCTGAATGCAAACAATATCAATTATTGCAGGAGATTTGTGGGTGTTTCCGTATGTTTTCTTTTAAAGAAAGTGGAATAAAGTCGATTAGCATTGCCGTTTTACTTTGGGGGCCTTTAGGAAATGCCAGTATATAAAGTAAATGCCAGTTGTGTCTGTGTGTGTGTGCTTGATTCAAGTCAGTAACAAACATGCTATAGTGTAGAAATGAAACACGTCCTTAAAATGGCGAGAGTATGCAGAACAGTATAAAGTTTCACAGATCCAAAAACACATTAGAGGAAATATATTGGAATATAAATTCATATGGTATTGTGATTCTGGCATGTTGACCTTGGTAGATCTGGTGAAGGACGAGTACTCATTCGGGAGAGGCGATGACAACGATTACCAGTTCAACTCGCCCGTCATGAAAAAACACCCCTGTTTTCAGGCCTACAGCAAAATCCATTTCAAAATATCAAGAGTAAGTTGCGTAGAAAGTGCTTTAGATTTATGCACTTTTCTTCGAAATAGCATCGAAAATGTTTCAGAATAAAAACTCTCGTTCTTGTTTCGCTTTATGTTTCTCCCGGAGGGAAACATTACGTATTTTGGGTACTAGACTTTGTTAGCAGGATAACTCTCAACCAACAAGTCGGATCAGCTTCAAATTTGGTGGGATTTTGCCTTTAGTGGGACTGCGGTTGCTGTTGTAGGTGATGCATATTTGGCAATGATAGACGCCGTATGGCGTCGAAACGTGATTGCAAACTCGTGCCTCACCCGCTACTTTATGACTTTGGGAAAGGAGGTTCGGTAGCCCCAGCAAGGTTGCCAAGTTTTCGCCACAGTGGAAAGAAACATGGGTTTAACCATGGTTTTATCCGTCCCGGATAACATACTTTTGTTCATTGTTTGCACTTGTGCTTTCAACACCCCCTTTTAACTTGCTGAATGCATGTGGTAGAAAGACGTGATTTAATTGAACCGATATTTCTAATGCGCCATTTCTTTCGATGAAAGTAAGTCTGTGCCTGCAGAAGACAAATAATAAAGAAACTTAAATGTTCGTTTGTTTATATTGCCCATAAAGCCTATAGCTCCCGGCTTGTGATCTTTTCTTATCTACATTCCTTGTTTACTAATAGCATCATGCCAGTATAACTACTTACCGACACTCTGCATTTTAGCATTCTTTGCATTTCAGTTGCTTCGAGAATATGAAATAATTAAGCAAATTGAATTTTACATACAGTATAAAATTATGGAACATAAACTACACAGCTTGCAAAATGAAGTTTGAAAATGTTAAAGGCGGTAGACCTAGAGATCCAGTCTGGGAACATAATTTGCATTTGCATTTCAGCTGCTTCGAGAATATAAAATAATTAAGCAAATTGAGTTTTACATACAGTATAAAATTATGGAACACAAACTGCACAGCTTGCAAAATGAAGTTTGGAAATGTTAAAGGCGGAAGACCTAGAGATCCAGTCAGGGAACATTTTATATAAGCAATAAAAGACAAGAAAGTATTAGTAAAATGTAAAAAGTGTAATTACACAATAACAAACAAGGTGTGTCGAATGAAAAACCACAGTGAAAAATGTAGTAAGAACGTTAAAGGGGTAAAAGTTCTCCAGTAGAAGAAAGGAGTGTCCAACATAGTAACGGCCCACAGTTCATCCAGTTTGTCCGAGAAACTGGAGCGAGTGGCGCGAGGGAGGCGAGACCATCACCAGGAGGGAGACTAGGAGCGAGCGGCGATTAGGAAATGCGGGCGGATGTGATGAGACAGCTGAGCTTTCCCCAGCTCATAGTTGCACCAAACCTACGACCGGATATAGTCCTGTGGTCGCGGGCAAGCAGAACAGTCGTGCTAGTCGAGCTGACGGTGCCGTATGAGGAGCGAGTAGACGAGGCGCACGAGCGGAAGCTACTTAAGTATCAAGAACTGGTAGACCAGTGCCGAGACAAAGGCTGGAAGACGTGGTGATTCCCAGTGGAGGTGGGGTGCCGCGGTTTCCCGGCTCAATCGCTGTGGAGGACACTTGGTATGCTCAGCGTAATGGGGAAGGAGAGAAGAAAGATCGTAAAATAGACGGGCGAGCGAGCAGAAAGGACCTCTCTGTGGATTTGGAGCAAGAGAGAAGAGCAGAAAAGCTTACCGGTTCCGAGTGGGGTCTGATCAACTCCACTGGCCCACTTCTCGAGGTCGTCGATGCAAGGGCCGAAACGACCATTGAAGGAAGACGCATCCTGATGATGAAACCGGTATTCTGCGACCCGGTGTCGTTTTTAAAATAAAATAGTTCTCAAATACTGAAGTTGCATGGATAAACACAGCTATTATAGGACTAATAGACCGTTGGATATGTATTATAGAAATTATCATTAAAAATGTCAAAAAGGAGCAACAACAGGTATTTTTTGTTAGTTTTATCCGGTGGGGGGAGGGGGGGATACCGTTCCAGACAGGGTTGGTTTTCTTCCGGGAAGGAAGGTATTTCTTCCCTTCCCTGGGAAGAAATAGGGAACAAACGGGAAGAAATACCTTTCTTCTGGGAAGAAAACTAAGATATTAGGAAGAAAATACAATGCACGATCTGTCTATTGAATTTACCGATGCATTGAGACTTGTACAACCAGTGTTCAGCATGTTCTCATGGGGTGTAGGATATTTGACCAACCGAAATTTGACCAACCGCAATTTGACCAACCTGTTAATGAAAAAACGGACATTTGACCAACTTCATAATTTATTGTTTTTCGTACCACTTATCAGTAAAACATTAGCAATCACAAATGTTCCGACAAAAGCAACATTTAAACAGTCATAACACTGCAAATAAAAGTACTGTCCAAAACTACGTGATCATCCAAACACAGTTTAGACCTCCACGATTAGTTGTCAACATTTGCATCTCGGCAATTGTAGTTGTTGAAATTGCAGTTCATTGATCTTGTTGAAATAGCAGACAAATTTTGTTGAATTTCTGGTTGAGAAATCCCGATATTTATACTAAAACCACGTAAAAAACCCGTACCTGAGATGACACTTAAGCTGAAGGTCTGGGTTTGTTTGTATAACGCCTTGTATAACGCCGGATTACGGAGATTAACGGGGCACGTGGAATTCAACCTTATGACACTCAATGACAGAGAGGGGATCAGCACAACATCTTTTTGATGCGAATGAGCACTTTGAAATTACTTTTTCTTACGAAACCTCGAACTCATAGATTTATAAAGTTATGTATATCTAAAACTGAAAGTTGGTCAAATGACAGTTTTTCCATTAAGCGGTTGGTCAAATTGCAGTTGGTCAAATTTCTGTTGGTCAGATTGCGGTTGGTCAAATTGCGGTTGGTCAAATTGTATGTAACCCGTTCTCATGTTCTAGCAAACAGAAGGGGAAAAAAACCCTAAAAAGCAATGAAGTATAAGGACCTTATGCCATGAAAATATGTTACCGTAATACCCTTTTCTTGTCACCCCTTGTAATCATAATACATAATCCTCCTATTTAAAGCAAAAACAGTCTCTGTCTTTGTTGTCAGTTGAACGATAACAGCAAAGAACAAACTAGAACCGCATTTCACATGCGAAATTGTCATGCGATTGATATATTAGCAAATATCACAGCTTGAATTCCGTTTATAAACCATGTACATCTGCTTGATTATGTTGGCTCAACGGGGGTGTGCCATCTATTGTAGAGATACGAAGCTTGCTTTGTGCTTTTGTCCGAGGAGAGTGTACGAAGACAAAGTATGTGTAATGAATGTAAGTGCACAGACCCATATCATAAAAGGGGTAAAAGTCTTATGACTGTGAAATAGTACAGAATTGTCAGAATGAAACTTTATAAATCGAAGGATGTGCAGACGGTGGAAATGTAGGGGGAGGCTGTCGGTGGAAATATTTGTTTTTATTTACAAAAACAAAACGGCCATGGCTGGCTAATAGAAAGTTTGACATGTGTAGGTACACTGATGTTCTTGTACACTGGCCACTCTGGGTTTTTTTGTCTTCTGTCATTTGGTATTGAGAAAATTTGATGGATATAATGTTAACCAAGCTGCGGAGAATATGTGGTAGGATATGGATTTCAATTTTTTTCCAGGAAAAAACATGTACCGAACACCCCGTGTTTTTACTGCTGTTATTCCCTTTGATGGATCGATAAAAAAGTCCATGATGTCTGCTAATGTTAAACAAGTTAAGGCGAATATGTGGTAGGATGTGGATTTCAAATTTACAGGAAAAGACAAGTACCGGACCCCACGTGTTCTTACTGGATAAAAGCAGCAACGGCACATTTATAAACGGAGAGAAAGTAGGCAAGTCGTTGTAATATTTAACTACTGACCTTTTACTGACCCTTGGTCAAATTTGTTCTGATAATTATGAAAAACAATAAATGAAAGATCTAGGAAAAACGAGCACAAAGGTTTAACACATTGAAGAACAGTTACTTATGTAGTGTTTAAGTTTAGTATTAAATCTTGCACCTTTATTTTGTTTTAGAGTGTAGCTTATGTTTGCAGGGAAAGGGTGCAAACAAGTGCTGAACAACAATGATGAGATCGCTCTCGCGTTGCCCAAAAATAGAGGTTTGGTCATTAAACGTTTTATGCTACCTTCTCTGAGGTTGTCTAATCAAACCGAAATTAATTTGGAGGCTCGACGTTTCCAACGAATATTGCTCTCCCCTGGCTTGGACCAGCGACACTGTTCTCCTGAAAGATAAATGCTTGCAGACCGCTCTCATTTCAGGGCTTTACATTAACGACTGCCCCACCTGCCAGGGCAGGTGAAAGGCCTGGTGGGGCAGGTAGACTCGCCCGGCTAGCTGCCCCACCTGGCAGGTAGATCCGTTCGGGGGAGGGGGCGTTGCGTGACATAATACCTTAACAACATACTTGTTAAGAAAGCGACTGTAGTTTTTAATTAGTGTCCGCTAGCTGCACCTGACCTACATACTAGCCACTGGCACGTTGCCAGTTTCTGTGTTGGCGCTGGACTGTGCCTGGACACGCGCCAGATATAATGTCGCGTCACTTGTGATACAATAATTGAAGAATAATATGTAAAATTATCCAAGTTAAGAACTTAAAAATGTCTTTAGATAAATATGGACTTGAAGTTATTTCAAAGACTGAAAAGGAGAAAACATACTCCGAAGAAGGTGCTGAAGAAGAAACTTCTGACACCAAAGCTAGCAAATACGATGTCAAGCGGTCACGACACTTCGTGGAAAGATGGAAAGTTGATTTTCCTGGACTATCTGAGAAAGATGGAAAGCTTTATCTTGATACACGTATCAAATATATACATGGAGGTACGGTAAAATCTAGCTTTGCTCTTGGAATTGAATCTTTTAGAGATTCAAATATTAAGAGTCACTTTGTCTTCAGCGAAGACAGGTTGGCCCACTGTGTTTTTGACCCTCTGGAATGCTCTGATGATAGAGGAAACCGGGCCCAACACGGCACAGCAAATTGCACTCAATTTGACAAATCATTTTGAGCCACTGCTTAGAAAGTTTGACAAAGAAGATCTTTTTCATGGGTATACTACGTTAAAAATGTTAGGCAGTCGGGCTAAGCTAGTGCCGGGATTTAAATGCGCCGACTTTCATGCAACCACTTTTCAACATCACGCGAACGAATTGCAGAACATTTGAAAAACTTTAAAATGTATCAACCCATATCAACCGCGGTATGCAGGGTTGACATATTTAACACATAGGTGGTTTAAACACGTGTTTTACACCAGTTTAAACTGTCATGTCATGAATAGGTTTAACACCGTCAGTGTCATTTTCTCCGTTTTGGGGGCGGATACATGTACGCTTATGCATTTACTCTCAAGTCACTGTGCAATCAATGCCCCGAGCGGACGCATTGCCGGTACACTAGTTTGCCCTGAGTTGCAGGTATTAGCACAATATTAGCGTTAATTCCGTGTTACAACAAACTCAGCTGCTATCCTCACCTTCGTCATCAGCTGCCATCGAACGCATATTTTCTAACTTTGGTGCAATTCACTCGAAAGTTCGACATAGATCGGGTAATGAACGGGCTTCAAACTGGTGTTTTGCTACCGAATGTTACGTGGGAAAGAAGAAATTGACTATCTGTTGGTTGTTGTAGTTGTTTGTTGTTTGTGCGAGTTATTGTGGACAAATTGACATATTTTACGTTGGATGTAGATCAGTAGAGTTACGGAAATAAACGCAACCAAATTTTCGTTTTCTAGTTATTGACAGTTTATGACAGTTTTTGATGGTTTAAGCCCTTAAACACGTGTTTTAACACGGGTTTTTCACCATGTCATGTCATAAATACCTTTATGACGGTGTAAAAGCGAACCCTGGCGGTATGTAAGCGAGATTTCTCTGCAGTGAACGTGTTAAAAGCGACTGTCGCGCCAGCTTAGAAACTGAAATGCTGTCGGATTTACTTCTGATATCAATTGAAGGACCGCCGTTTGAAGATTATCAAGCGCACACAATACTATAGCGCTGGATCATGGGAGGCTAACGCCAGAAAGGACCAAAATTTTTACCAGCTGCCGCCGGTGCTCCCGAAGAACATGCTTAAGATTTAGGACTTTTTTTAGGAGATCTGCGTTTTGACATTTACTCAGGAACTGTTATATTTGATACACAGCGTCTATACATTGATGCATGCTATATAAGTGGAATGTTTAAGAGTGTCGCGGAGGGGGAGTGGGGGAAGGGACGGGGAGAGGGGGTGACCAACAGAAGAGACAAAAGATGGGGCAGGTAAGAGTGCTGGTGGGGCATGTAGATTTAAAATCTACTTGCCCTACCGGGCAGGTGCCGAAAAAAGTTAACGTAAAGCCCTGCATTTGTTTACAGTTCAGTTGAAAAAAGGGGAGGTTGTAAAGATTGTGGCAGTTTAAATGTTTTCTATAATTACGCATAACCTTTGCTTGTCTTCAGCTTTTGTATTTATGGACAACTCGGTGAATGATGACGCAAACCTGCCAGAAGCACTCCGGGAAAAATACACCTTATCAAAACTTTTAGGGCGGTGAGTATCGCTCAGTTCTATGTGAGTTGTGCCCTGTTAATCAGACGGCAAGAGGTACATATCGCCGCCCCGTAAGACGCGTGTAGGCATTGGATTATTGGAGAACATATAAAGCAAAAGTAAGGCTTCATGGTAAGTCGTGCGATGCGTTTGAATTTTATACTTCGCAGGAGATAGTAAAGAAATTAAAAAAATACTGAAAGCGGTGTTAAATAAAATGAATAGGTTGAGCAATGTGATATCCGTGATTGAGCTATGTGATGGTTGTGAGTGAGCAATGTGACATCTGTAGTTGAGTCATATGATGTCTGTGAGCAATGTGATTGAGCATGTGATGTATGTGACTGAGCCATATGATGTCTGTGGTTGTACATTGTGATGTATGTCATACAGGGGAGCCTGCGGGGAGGTGAAGCTCGCCTTTGAAAAGGGTTCGTGTAACAAGTTTGCTGTCAAAATCATTACCAAGAAGAAATTTTCTGTGGGCGGCAAAACGGCCACGGTAAGTGAGATACCCGTATGAATGAGAGCGACGCAGTTGTTATTCAGGGTCTGTATCGCAGACTTGTTGGTAGATCACCTCCAGTATACATAATTATAAGCTCGCCGGCGCGCACCACCACTACCAGCTCCCCGCCGCCCTCAAAGTCTGGCGTGTACAATTTGGAGCTTAGTGAGCAAGCATTTCAGGACAGAAACTCTCCGAGTAGGTGATTAAGACCGTACAAACCATCCCGTCCCAACAGAGCATGTCGTGTGATAGGTAGCTCCAAAGCCAAGCTAATGTATCCAGTAAAACTGTTCCTGAGAGAAAAGAAGATCGATAGTCCGCTTAGCCTGTGTGAAGTGATGTGCCGAACTAAGGCGAGTTGTTTTTTTCTGCATTCAGAATATGGACAAACAAGTGATGAATGAGGTGACGATATTGAAGTCATTGAAGCACGTAAGTAGAAGCGGGGGTTTTGTTTGAATTTAACTCAGCAGATTCACTCGCTTCGAGACATAGCTTCCGTAGTCGTTGGTGTCGTGTTAACATTAGTTATAGGATACAGTAACTTTTTAACTGAAAAGCCAAGATCAACTGTAATTCAGGTTTAGGAATAAAGTAAGTCTATGATGTCGGGATTTCCTGAACATAGCGTGATTGGAAACCTTTGCTTTATTTTTGTTTGGCAGCCCTGCATAGTGAATATAGTGGATCTGGTTGATACTGATGATACGCTCTACATAGTCCTGGAGCTGTGAGTACCTCTCAAGACCGTAAAGCATGTACCAAAGACCGTGAAATATGTGCCCTAAACCACAGAGCGTGTGCGTAAGGCTGTAAAGTGTGTGTTCAAGACCATAAAGCATGTCCCCAAAGCCTGTGACAGGGTGGAGGGCGTTGAGGTATTGGCCCGCGTTGTGAGCTTGGGTTCTGTAATCTGTTTGTTATATACAGGGTGGAGGGTGGGCAGCTGTTTCCCCGCGTTGTGAACTTAGGTTCTTTAATCTGTCTGTTTTTTTGACAGGGTGGAGGGCGGGGAGCTGTTCGACCGTGTTGTAAGCTTGGGGTTGCTGGAAGAAGATCAGGCCAAACTTTTGTTTTATCAAATGGTTCTTGGAGTTAAGGTACATCCACATATATAAGTAATATATTTTTTTCGACCAGTTTTAGTATGGGATATATTACTTTTTTACGGTTAAGTTCGTTTCTTTTGCTGGTAGTAGTCATGTTACAGAATATACCGCAATCTAGCAAAGAAAGCAATTGTCTGTGTGGCATGCACCCCTCGTTATAAAAACGTCAGGCTCGTAAAAAGCACTGTTATGAGTAGTTTGGGTTTTGAAGGAGAAAAGTCTTGAGCGACTTGCGTTGTTTTGTTTTGTTTTGTTCAGTACCTGCACGATCAGGGCATCGCACACCGAGATTTGAAGCCTGAGAACATCCTCCTCTCCACTGATACCATGGACACCGTTATTAAGGTTCGAGCATCTTTTGCTGTCAACTAACATCCTGTTAACCTGTTCGACTTAGGTCATATTATTTGCTTTAAGTTCAACCGAAAGTAATGAGTATTTTGATTAAGCAAGTTTGGAGTGGGGCATGGCTAAACCTGGTTGTTGCTGAACTGATTGTGATGTTTTTGTATTCAGGTGACAGATTTTGGTCTGTCCAAGTTCGTGAACGCGGCGTCGATGATGAAGACGTTCTGCGGGACGCCAAACTACTTAGCGCCAGAGATCCTCGTGACGGCCGGCAACTCCGAGTATACCAACGCGGTGGACTGCTGGAGCCTGGGCGTCATCCTGTACATATGGTGAGTGCACCAAATGGACTGCTGTAGCCTAGGCGTCATCCTGTACATATGGTGAGTGCACCAAATGGACTGCTGTGGCCTAGGCGTCATCCTGTACATATGGTGAGTGCACCAACGCGGTGGACTGCTGGAGCCTAGGAGTCATCCTGTACATATGGTGAGTGCACCAAATGGACTGCTGTAGCCTAGGCGTCATCCTGTACATATGGTGAGTGCACCAAATGGACTGCTGTAGCCTAGGCGTCATCCTGTACATATGGTGAGTGCACCAACGCGGTGGACTGCTGGAGCCCAGGAGTCATCCTGTACATATGGTGAGTGCACCAACGCGGTGGACTGCTGTAGCCTAGGCGTCATCCTGTACATATGGTGAGTTCACCAAAACGATGAACTGCTGGGCATCATCATGTACATGGGATAATTGTTGCAGCCACACACGGTCAACCCCAGGATCGTTTGCAAACAAAAACGAAAGAGCCACTAACACACTTCAGTTTAGAAGAATTTAAGCAGTTTTCCTTAGTTTAGTGGGCCACCCGTCGTTTGGTTTGGTTATTCACCGCTTTGTTTATAATTATTGAGTAGGTTATCCACCGCTTTGTTTACAGTTGAGTAGGTTATCTACTGCTTTGTTTATTCCCCAGAGGGGGGGGGGATATGCGATCGACCGTGTGTCGGTCTGTCATCAACAGCTTGTTAACACGATAACTTAAAAACTGCTGCAAGGATTTTAATGAAACTTGGTATGTAGCTTCTATGGGAACAAACACAGATCTCTATTGTAAATGGGCGAGGTTCGTATAAGGAAAATGCAGCAACTGGACTTTCAGCTCTTGCTATGTCTGAGGTTTACGTTGATGGCCGTGTTTAACTGATGGGAGGCCTGTGGGGAATATGTGGGCTTTGTACGCTGTTCTTGTTTATAGTTGAGTTGAGTTATTTCTGGCTTTGTTTAGAGTAAGTTACCGGCCGTTATATTTCGTTTAGTAGGCTTCCTGTTCTTTACAATTTACTGTCCCACCAGACTTTTTGTTTGCAAGCTGTTTACTCACCTGATCACAGTTTGGCAGCCTACCGCAGGTTTATTTAGTTTGGTGGGCTACCAACCTGTTCACAGTTTGCTAGGCTTCCCGTCTGCTTATTTTGGTGGGCTTACCGCCTGTTTGTTTACAGTTTGGTAGACTTCCCGTCTGTTTAGTTTTGTGGGCTTACCGCCTGTTGGTGTACAGTTTGGTAGGGTACCTTCCTGTTTACAGTTTGTAGGCTAGCCGCCTGTTTAGAGTTTGGCAGGCTACCCGCCTGTTTGTTTACAGTTTGGTAGGGTACCCTCCTGTTTACAGTTTGGTAGGCTACCCGCCTGTTTGTTTACAATTTGGTAGGGTACCCTCCAGTTTACAGTTAATAGGCTACCCGCCTGTTTGTACAGTTTGGTAGGCTTCCCTTCTGTTTGTTTAGTTTTGTGGGCTTATCGCCTGTTTGTTTACAGTTTGGTAGGCTACCCTCCTGTTTACAGTTTGTAGGCTACCCTCTGGTTTAGAGTTTGGCAGGCTACCCGCCTGTTTGTTTATAGTTTGGTAGGCTACCCGCCTGTTTGTTTAGATTTGTGGGCTTACCGCCTGTTTGTTTACAGTTTAGTAGGCTACCCTCCTGTTTACAGTTTGTAGGCTACCCGCTGGTTTAGAGTTTGGCAGGCTACCCGCCTGTTTGTTTATAGTTTGGTAGGCTACCCGCCTGTTTGTTTACAGTTTGGCAGGCTACCCGCCTGTTTGTTTATAGTTTGGTAGGCTACCCGCCTGTTTGTTTATAGTTTGGTAGGCTACCCGCCTGTTTGTTTACATTTCGTGGGCTACCCGCCTGTTTGTTTACAGTTTGGTAGGCTACCCGCCTGTTTGTTTACATTTCGTGGGCTACCCGCCTGTTTGTTTACAGTTTGGTAGGTTACCCGCCTGTTTGTTTACAGTTTGGTAGGCTACCCGCCTGTTTGTTTACAGTTTGGTAGGCTATCCGCCGTTCAGCGACGAGAGGAAGGACATGGAGTTGGCCAAGCAGATCCTGGGCGGCCACTATGACTTCCCGGACGAGTATTGGAAAAACATCTCAGACGACGGTGAGACAATGGTCGGTGACTGTTGGACTACAAAGTGAATTCTGTGCAAAGGCACCATGAGTTAAGTAGATTACTTGATGTAGTTGATTAAATCTTTTAAAATGTGTGTACACTGAAAGCGATTATGTTCTGTTTCATGTACTGACATGAATGCGACAGTCATTGTCTGTATGTGGCATTTTTTGTGTGTGCAGCAAAGGACATGGTGCGGAGGTTACTGACCGTCAAACCGGAAGAGCGGTTGACATTAGAGGAAGCGCTGCAGCATAGTTGGCTACAGGTGAGGCCGTCTGTAAATCTATACAGCTGGCTGCAGCATCTGCACAGCTGCGTACACGTGAGACCGGCAATCTGTAGAGCTGGCTACGGCATCTGTGCAGCTGCGTATGAGATCATATTACAGTGTGCAGCTGGCTACAGCAGCTGTACAACTGTACACATGGGACCATGTGGCAGTCTCTACAGCTGGCTACAGATGGGATCCTCTGCAACCTGTACAGCTGGATACAAGCGAGATTCTGTGTCCATTTGCACAGCAGGCTACAGGTGAAAATACAGGCAGTCTGTACAGCTGGCCACAAGTTAGATTGCCATGCGTGATGTGTAGCTCGCATTGGGGAAGGAGGGGGCGAGAGCCTTAGTAAAACTCGCCGAGCAAAGCAGCTTCTATAAGCTTTTGCATAACCGCAGAACCATATTTTAAGATGCTAATTCTCTTGGCTGTCTGACACAGGTTTTGCCTTATTCGCTCCTGCCGGAGAACAGAAATAATTATTTCGATTTCACAAAGTGCTTGTACAAGTTCCACAGGGTTATTTCATTTTTTTTGTATAGAAAGCCATCTCCAATAGAACGTGTTTGTTTACAGGACAATACAATGAAAGAGAAAGCATACAGCCTAATGTACCCCAACTCAAACGGCATGCCGCCGCCGTCTGCAATCGTAAGTACACGTCGTTAATTTGGTAATATAGTTGTGTGTCACAGCAAGTACTCATCGTTAAGTACTGCAGTGTATCACAGTAAGTACACATCGTAAAGTGAGGCGGTCTGTCACGCGAGTATGGTTGCATGGCATCACAAGTATACATCGTAAAGTATAGTTATCATCATTCGTTGAACAAAAGCCTTTAGTGAGCTATAACAGATTGAGCATTGTCGCTGCCAAGCTCCAACCGTGACGGCGTCTTGAAAAAAAAAATTTTGAATTTATTTTTGAATTGAAAAAAAAATAATCACCGCACTAGCTCCTTTAAACGCCGCGAAGAAGCTTTTGAAAATGATTTAATAAAAGAGATAGCTTGCAACGCCTTTTGTCACAACTTGAGTTTTTTTCTTATTTCAGTCATAGGCGCGTCATTTCAAGTCGTTTTTCTGTTCATATTTACAGCCAAGTAAACGTAAAGCGGACACGCCAGCGGAGCAGGCCAGTAAACGGAAGTAGCGGCTAATACTTTGGTTAAAAACTGCGCTGCATTGAGTTCTGCAATATCGATGCTGTTACTCGTCTCAAGATTCAACCCGAACAAAAGCCGATAAAATGGAAAAAGCTGCGACTGCGGACGTTTTTACTCGACGTTGTCTGTTTTTAGTACGAGTGAGCTTTTATTGAAGGTATTTGTACTACTTCAACTGGCACAGGACTTTGTACTACTGGAACTAGCAGAAGACTGCTAGAGTTGGTACTGGACGTCGTACTATAGAAATATTACTGGACGTTGTGTTCAGTACAGGAATTGTATCGACAGCGCTGGTTTTCCTGTTTGCGTTGAAAGTGTGTTCATTTGAGAGAGCGAGTCCCTGTCACCGGGGACTGCCTCAAGATGTTATTATTCCAGATCGAATTCCGAGTTGTTTTTCAAGGACGTATAGTAATCAAAAATAATGACAAAGTGCGCTTTGAATACGAATAGAAAAGGGTATAGGAAAATGCCTCTGTTTGTTTTCGTGATGTCGGTGGAAACAATCGGACAGCAAAATATCTCATACATAATGATTTTGTTTGCGAAACCCCTCGATTGTTTAGCCGGCTGGGACGATAATGGGCTGCCTGTGCATCACTCTCGGATATCTGGTACTTCAGATACCTTTGCGTCTCCAGAATTTGTTAATATAACGGCTGTTTTCCGATTTTTTTCTCAAATATTTTTACTTGATCGTAAGATTGACTGAACTGCGTGTGACTGACCGATAGAATTTTTGTACATGATAGGAAAAGATTTGGTTTTTAGTTGACAGGTAGTTGTTCAACAATTTCATTCATCTGCAATCTCCCTAAACACAGATATTTAATGTTTTAGGACTGTTATCATTATATATTTCTGTGGGTTTTTTTTTTTTTGTCAATTAAATACCTCAAAAAGCTGTTGCGTGTGATCAATGACTTCATGGCAGTTGTTCTTAACCAAATCACATCTCACATTTCGATTGGCAAGTGGCCATTACCAGCAAGGGTTTGGAGGAACGGGGGAGACTAGAACATAGTATGAAGCTAGTGTAAACCTTTTTTTTTACGCAGCCGGCTTTGTCGGACTGGGTTAGTCGTATCACTACAAGGGACTTGAATGTGTGTGCGTATGTAAACTTTTTCGTTAAAATGCTACTCCTCCTACAGTTTTGCTCCAATCGTTTTGATATTGCGCAGGAATGTTCCCTGGGTGGTCGCCGATCTGGCGATTACTTTCTTGACGATTGACGAAAAACTGACAAAATGGCAGCACTTTTTGTGCCCATTTTGACCCATTTTTAAAATGCTTCTCCTACAGTTTGACTCCAATCGTTAGATGTTACGCAGGGATGTTTCCCAGGGGTTCGCCTACCAGGCTATTATTTTTTTTTCGCGGTTCGCCAAAAACTGCCGAAATGGCGGAACTTTGGCAAAACTGGAATAAATGGTAGTAAATAACTGAATTGAAGGGGCCCATGCATAAACTTGGTAACTACACTTATCAGGAAAATGCACTATTACCACCACGGTATTTCTTGGCCTCTGTTCTATCACATATGTAAGTCTTACACCTCAGAACCGATTAGAAGTGGGCATTTTTGAGAAAAATGCGATGGGGAAACCAATGTTTGTTACTAAAATTTCAAACTTTAAAAGCGTTTTTCTCCACTGCTGATAACTGCAGTTATCAGGATTATGCATTTTTGAGAAAAATGCGATGGGGGAAACCTATGTTTGTTACTAAAATTTCAAACTTTAAAAGCGTTTTTCTCCACTGCTGATAACTGCAGTTATCAGGTTTATGCATGGACCCCTTCAATTGTCAAATCATTTATTTCTGTCTTTTTCAAATAGTTATAAAATTTTTCTCCACCTGGACTTCGCTTTTTTCGCAAATGACAAAAAAAAAAAAAAAGCCGAAATGGTGGAATTTTAAAAATTTTGTAAAATTGTGTAGCCGTCGGTAAATAAGTGAATCGTCAAAACCCAACCTCTCCAATATCCCTTTTCGGATAGCTTTCAAATTCGAATTAAATGCACATGACATAGTTCTTGAAGTGGTTTTTAACCCGGTCTACTTTTTTTCTTGATGTGTTTTTTTTTCTTCGTTGAATCTTTTCAATAGTACGCGTGAACGTTCGTGGACCTCTCTCCATGTTCCTGGACGTGCATGTTTTTTTTTAAGAGATTTCACCCGGGAAAACTCGTTTTTGTGTAATAGAATTATGAAAAAGTTACGTTCAGAAACAAAGTTCTTCATTTTTTTTGGCAACAGTATTGATTTCAGAGTTTTTCTCTTTCTTTTTTTTTTTTCTTAACTCGACCGGGTCATACCCTTGGACATGCTTGTTATTGACAGGGAAATTTTGGGGATGTGAAAGAAGAACTCGAAGTCAAAATTTCACACTTTCCAGTTTATTTTTCATTAGGAATAAAATATTTTCCGATAACCAAGCGAAAGACTCCGCTGGGATTTCGCACTCCACAGACGTCTTACAGTAGTTTCCAAGGAAGTGAGCAACTCTTGGCACGCAATTTTTAGACTTTAGAACACTGGCGGAAAAATCGAGATATTATCAGAATAGCTCTGCGTCGTTATACAAATATACAGGTTTGTGAATACAACGGGTATTAACTTCGAGAGAATCACACACAAATAACTCTTTCTTTTCTTTTTTTTTTTTTTTGACACGTGCATTCAAATCAAGTGTCACATTTGATCTTAGTTCGTCAGAAATTTTCAAAGTCGTCATTTCTTGTTTGATGGAGAAGTTTTTCTTTTGCGGATACACAAAAGTACAAGCAACGCCTAGTTTTGCGTTCGATGGTCTCTCTAAAATGTTCGTATATTAATTCTTGCAGCAACAACCTATTCTTTATCAACAACTGTCTATTCCGTTTGACCAGATTGGCCTATTTTGTGATTATCCTATTTGCCCACCATGTCTTAATTCATAGAAAGACCTGAAAAGATAATCAAAGATCATAGTTGAATTTCATAAAATACACTACAAGTAACAAAACTGTATAGAAATTTAGATCTTTTAACATCAACAAAATTTCACATTAATCCAGATCACCTTTTCTGACACAGCTGTCACAACACCTAAGAAATATTACGTACTAAACCCTATTAGAGCGGAAAGAAAGCGTGTACCGTATTGGAGCTTGCAGCTTTTGAGCGCCTCGTTGAAGCCCTGGCAAAGGGTGATATCACTTTGGTTCTGGGTGCACTGCAGGAACTGGTTCATCTCGTACTCGCATGGGTTGACGCCCTGTTGTTGCTGCTGGTAGGGCTGCTGGGGCTGGTAGGGAGCAGGAGGAGCTTCAGCCGGCTGAGAACCACCACCGCCGCCACCGGTCATAGCATGCCCGATTGTGTGGCCCTAAGCATGGTTATATTAACCTGAGATTAGAATCGAGATATGCTTTTGATTTGATTTGAAGAAACTATTATCACTTGTATTGTAGGACATAGCAGCAAAATTGAAATAAGATTGTTTTTGGTAGGGAAGGGGGGAGTGGGAGGGGTAGGTCTCGGTATTAAACCGCGACATCAAAACAACCATGCTGTTATAACGGGGTAATGTACTTACAACAGCCGAGCCGACAGCGACGCCGGCAGCCGTGGTGGCCATCTGCGCCATAAGTCCAGGCTGTCTCTGCTGCGGCATTCCTACGCCCATGGGCGGCTGCTGCATGGGCATATTGCCCGCGGGTGCCGCTGCAGGAGGTCGGGCGGGCGGCACAGCACTTCTCTGCATTGGTGGCCTTGAGGACAGTGGGGACGCAGACCTGGAATTCCAAGAAAGAAACTGTTCCATAATATGTCCAGGAAACGAGGACCCCTCGTTGTGTTAAATGATGAATCACAGCAGGCTTCACTTGAAACTTCTGGACTTGTAGAGACAGCTCGTGAAAGAATACAAGGAGTGAAGCGTAAAATTGAACAGCACATCGTAATTGGCAAAACTGAAAATATGTTCTTTTAACGTGAAAGCAGCATTTTCACCGCTTATTCCACCCTTATTTAAAAACTAGGCGTCCCGCAACTCACCATGTGATCCGTACTATAAGTCACGATAATCTTCTGCAGCCAACAGACCAATTAGTAATTTAACCAATTACGATGTGCTGTTCAATTTGAATGTTCTTTGCCTCGTACCAGCATTCGAATGTTTCAAAAGCAAACGTGAAAGAACATCAGCATTCGAATGTTTCAAAAGCAAGCGACAATACTTCTTGAAAACAGAATTAAAAACTATTCTTTCCAAAGCAGTTTTGGAAAGCAATACTGTCTAAACACCGCACATGCTACATTGATGTATACGAGGGAAGTAGACAGAAGTTGTTACAGCAGGTCATAACTGCATGGTGACAAAATACAGTTTCGTCCACGAGAATTACGAGAATTGGGAGTGGACATAAAGGAAGCACAAAAGTCAATGAAGAAAGATCGCCAAATCACTTTGAAATAAATATAGCGCTATTTCTGTGTTAATTTCTCTCTGCTGAGCATGCGCACTTGAAACCGTCAACTGGCTTATTACATTTCGTTTCCAATGCACGTAAATAAACCAGTTGCAAATGTGGAAACCTTTTCTTTTAAAATGCACGTTATTTTGCGATACTACACAAACTGAATGTGCTCGACCATGGAAGCTATTCTTTTTCATATAACCAATTTGGATCTACCCCTGTAAATAATTTGTTTTCCCCTCGTAGAATTTCATATTACAGACTGGCTTATGTAAGAATTACGTAAGTGAAAATCAGAACTCACCGACATCCATAAACTTTTAAATTTTAGAAACACTTCTATATCCATAGATTATTTTAACACCTAAGAAGTGTAAGACTGTGAATTTTAACAAGTAAAAGAACATAAAACTGTGTCCTTGCATGAAACAGTGGAGGTCAAATAAACTAACGCCGACTTTCTATATTTAAACACAAAATAACAAAAATAACAAAAACAGGGCGAAAAACAGAAGTGCCTTAAAGATTCACCTTGCAGGGGCAGCTCTAGATGAACCTCTTCGCGGCATCTTGTTAAAAATATTTCTTTCCTGAACCACAACTCGCTTTTGCGCTGTTTACCTCGTTTCGTAAGTAGGTGGCTAGGTGCCAGGCACGTCATGAGATTTACCGAAAGAGAGCGTTGTTGTACACCACCCAACCTCTATGGCTGTTCGAGCTGTTGTGCATTACACCTTTTTACTCCGCAGATCTTCTGGGAATTCAGCGAAAATAGTATACATTGAAGAGAGGAACTATTTTTAACCATCCATCCAGATATATGATAGATCTAGAAAAATTTCACAGGCCTTGATTGACTCAGTAAATGTATGCTCGAACTCATATTTATGATAAATAATTTGCTAAGCACTGTTTGAACCTTTCGAGCGTCTATGTACATGTGTGCTTGCAATATTTTCTATTTAAAAAGCATCTCAAATTTCTATCATAATCTGAACAAAAAGTAGACAGAAAATGGCATGTCCTAGGGATTTTGCTCAAGTACTGCACTTGCGCCTTCAAAATGCTCCCATTTTGAAACAAGACAATTCAAAGGCAAAAAGCGAAAACTTATCAATTACCAATGAAGTGTTTTGTTAAGAAACGTCAAAAACCGCCATGTTCTGCTAAAGATAAACAAAAAAATGGCCATTGCCAGGTTATTTAAAAATGTAAAATAGCTCCATTCTGGTCGTATTTCATCTGTTCGAGAAACATAAAGATCCTGCTGTTGCTGTGCCATGTGTTTTGCTGAACTGTATTGATATGTGACTGCGAACCAAATACAAAACGTCATAGGTAATGCTTTTCTACATGTATGTTCGGTTTGGGATCAGTTTCAAGGCAACCTGCAAAAAAATTAAGTTTGGGAATTCTTTTGAAGATAAGGCAAAAAACGGAAATGTAAAATTTCTGAGGTTATTCTACAGTGGTTTACATGTGCAGTGGGCATTTTTCGTGCTTTTAGCTTTTTTTTTGTGATATGTTCCGTGTACAAGGATCCCAGGCCCTGGTGTGCAGATGTGCTGATGTTAGAATCCATTTTCAGCCCTGTAAGGCACTCGTATAGGTTGGGTGATCGATGCCATTTATCTTGTGCGCACATCCGATGTTCACATAGCTTGTCAACAAAACAAGAAAAATAAAAAATACATAAATAATAAAAAAATGTTACCATAATGTTTTATGATATTTTTTGAAATGATTATAATGGCCATTTAGAATAATGGGTTGTGATGTTAGTAAGATTGAAGAAAAAAAGCATGATTTATCGAAACCAGTGGGTAAATTGAGCGGTAATTCAAGATTCAACAGACACAACCACCTCAAAGGAGAGAACTTTTCTGCGTGCACTGCAGACGAAAGCCGCGTAAAACAAGATACTCTTCTGCCACAGGAATCAAGAAAAGAACTACAAATACCGAATCACGATGAAAACAGGGAGAGGCCTACTACTGGCGAAGAACCAGTCAACGAGATGCCGAAGGGGGCCATAGGAGACTGTCGTTTGGGCTTGACAGTGAGTTCTGCGAGAAATGAACAAAACATGCACTGTATTGGAAGTTGAAAACAATTATATTTTTACTTGCAATATTTAAAAAATTCATGTACAGCCATCGACAGCATTTGGATCCTTTTATTTAAAAAATTTGTTGCCTCTTAAATGTTGCTATTGAAACTAAAACACGTGTTTCTGTTACATGCGTTGTCCTACTTAGGTCAACCTTTTTTTCAATCCAACAAAATAAGAGGAATTTTTGAGATTTATTTCATTTATTTCAAAATTCATTTTTAAAGAAAACGAAATATGGTTAGTCATGTTCTTTATGTTTGACTTTACCGGGATTTGGTTATGCTGTGTGGTTTCCATCGCCATTGATTAAATTTACGATTGATGTTTTTAATATATTTTATTTCGTAGGAATTCGACAAAATAAGAAAAGTGTTAGGAAATTTGGAGGTGGGTGGATTATTTGAAGATCCAGATTTTCCAGCAGATAAACAAGCCATAGCTTACAGTAGCGACCTCCAGGACCTGGACATTGAATGGCTCAGACCAGCTGTGAGTCTTCAGTATCTTCTTGTCAATCTCTGCGTATTTTATGTACCCATTCGGATGCTGTGTTAGAAGGATTATAGGCCATGTGACTGGAGTACTGTGTGCTGGATTTCTGGCACGCCTTGGAGGCATGTGAACGAACCGTGTTGGTCTCCTTATCTCAGATAAAAAGTACTCCAAAGTGTCTGATCGATCTCTTCTACAAAACATTTACACACAGGTCCGGGCTACGTTGGTGAACATCCCTATTTTTTGAAAAAGACAATTATGCAATATTATAATTTTGTAACAAATGAACCAGATAATGCAGGAATCTCGTTTTGTTGTTGCTGCCTTGCATATAATGACGCTGTCTACATAGTTCCTGCAGTCCTAAAAGTCCAGGAATTTTGTGAAGGAGTCCTAGAAATAGAAAATTTATAATAAATTAAATTTTGTCGTTGGATTTGGGAGTCCATAATGGTAATTTTATGGCTCCTGAATGAGTATTTCATTTAAAAATAAATAGTGATAATCGATGAACACGACCTTTATAGTATATAAAAAGGATGAAAATGGTGAAAATTTGTCTTAAAAAGTCAGGAAAATCCTAGAAATTTGTCTCGACATTCCTGGAAATTTTTTGGAGCGAAAAGCTGAGTTGGATGTAATGATGCTGGCTTCTATGAATGGACGCTGATTGCTTGTAATAATGCAGGCTGCCCTCTAATGACGATGACTCAACTGTAATGGCACCGACTTGTTTTTTTTTTGTCTCACACAGGAGATCGTTGCGGACGGCGAGCGGCCGCAGCTGCTGGTGGACGGCATCACACGTGACGACATCAAGCAGGGCATTCTAGGGGACTGCTGGTTCCTCTCCTCTTGCGCCGCCGTGTCGCAGCAGGGTCAGTTCATGGCAAAGGTTTGTTTTAGATTTTCTTGAAAACAGAGCTAGGACCGGGTTGATTTGCAGTGTTTGAATAGCGTAGAAATAATTACGAAAAATAGTTTGGTTGGCATTCGCCTCCACAGAGTAAAAATCAATCATAGGACACTTCAGTGCAGTGGAGAAATGTTTATTTTGTCTTAGCTGTATATGCAATACAATGTTCAAATAATTTACCTTTCTGTGGTAAATCCGAAGTGTGATGGATATCCTTTCAATGTCAATAATTCATAGTTGGTTAAGAGGTTTGGCATGTATTTTTATGCTTTTGGCATGAAATGTGTGCGCAGATCATTCCCGAGGACCAGCCACTGTACGGACCTGACTACCGCGGACTCGTGCACTTCCGGTTCTGGCGTTTCGGCAACTGGGTGGATGTGTATGTAGACGACCTGCTGCCCACGCGCGACGGAGAGCTCATGTACGCGCGCGGCGACGATCCCACGGAGTTCTGGGTGCCGCTCATCGAGAAGGCCTACGCCAAGTAAGAGAAAGTCATGGTCATGTGAGCGAAAGCCTAAGCCAAGTAAGAAAAGTAAAGAATGCCTAGGCTAAATAAGTAAAAACCCAGTTACAATTCCATGTAAGATAAAGCCTGGGCTAATTAAGTAAAAGCTGGAGCCAAAAGAGTAAAACCTGGTCTAAGTTAAAAAAAAACAAAAAAAACAAACAAACAAACAAGCTAAATAAGAGGAAATCTAGGCTAAGCCTAGACTACGAAATTTAATCTTTCTGTTAATGTTTTTAAAGTATTGAAGAGTAGTTAAGAACAATTCTAAAGGAAGAATTATTTCAGGTGAAATGTTACAATTAAGGTTCTCAATTTTGTCGAAATTTTTCGGTCGGGGCTGGCGGGGCCGGACATTTCCCAGATGGACCCTGCTTTCGAACCCTCAACCTTCGGTGTAGCAGTATATCCTGCCCCGCTATGTACCCCTCCTCCCCCTCCCTCCATCTGGCTATCCACAGTTGTATATTCGGGTGTGATGTTCATTTTAGTTTAGTTCTCCTTCTGATTGAGTCTTTTTAAGACAGCCCATCCAGCCTCTTAAACTAAACAACAAATTGAAGGCCACGTCGATGAGTGACACTTTTCTCAGACTAATGAGTGGCCTTTTCAGTGGCCATTTGCAAGCCTTTACTTTTTATTGTCTATCTTAGCCATAACATAACAGAAAAAAATAAAGAACCAATGAACAATGCTTTCCTAAAGGTGTGTTACTCAGTAAGGTGATGTTTAATTCATGCTCGTTATCTCCCCTGTACTCCACCCTCCTCCCTAGAATGTTTGAGAAGCAAGATGCGTGTTTTAACTGAACAGTTACCATGGATTTTTCTTAAGAACATTACATGTGATAAAAAACAACCGAAATACCTGTTCGGGATCCCTTTCGTGGGACTCATTTGCGAACCGTAGTTAGTGTATAACCATGGCCTGGAGGTGTAGTATCGGATGGCTGTTCTCAGGCTACATGGATCCTACCAAGCCATAGAAGGCGGACAGACGATGGACGCGCTGGTGGACCTGACTGGCGGACTGGCGGAGAGATACAAGCTCAGAGACGCCGACCCCAATATGTACCGCCACCTGCTGAACGCTCATAAGGCAGGCGCCTTTATCGCCTGCACAAGAAAGGTAACAGTCACAAGGCGGACACCTTCATCGCCTGTACAAGAAAGGTAACAGTCACAAGGCAGACACCTTCATCGTCTGTACCAGAAAGGTAACAGTCACAAGGCGGGCACCTTCATCGCCTGCATAAGAAAGGTAACAGTCACAAGGCGGACACCTGCATCGCCTGTACCAGAAAGGTAACAGTCACAAGGCGGACACCTTCATCGCCTGTACCAGAAAGGTAACACTCACAAGGCGGGCACCTTCATCGCCTGTATAAGATAGGAGTCATCGAGATTTGCCACCCCGGGGATGGAAGCTCAATAGGTGGCAACTCCCCGGGAAAGGTAACAGTCAATGCAAAGGGTCCTCGTGTTTCAAGTTCAGTTTTTTTTTCTCCGGACAGATTGCCCTGGTTATCTCTGTGCTTTCAGATTTTGACTCGAGTGCAAAAGTTAAAATTAGAATACCCTTTATAACGCGGTTTAATTTTTCAGATAGCGAACACACATTAGCAATTCAAATGTCTTTTCGTGTTTCACTATAAAATTTACCTGTCACGTGGACAAAGAAGTGTTCTTGTGTCCCTAAAGTTCTTCTGAGGGGTTCATGTGTTCTGCGTTGAGAGCGTGACGTGTTGTTGACATGATTTTCAGGGTAACTGGCGATTGGCGACCACGGCTGATGCTAATGGCCTCGTGTCCGGGCATGCCTACACGGTCACCAATGTCATACGGGTAAGTAGGATTAGTGCCATATGGATAATCATGGTTAATGTCATGTGGTAATAAACCTCAATGCCATGTGGGTAATCGACCTCAAAGTCATACGAGTATTCAAATGCAATGTCAAAAACATGGGTAATCAAACTGAAGACATATCGGTAATCAAAGCCATTGTCTATGGGTACCGGATTGATACTCACTGCAGTATGGAAATAGCCAGTACTACTCCTCCCTGTTGTACTTGGAGTATTTTCTTTAGTGTTACATTTGGTAACACCGTTTAGACGGAGTGCTTCGATGTGTCACAAGCGGCTGGTGACTCCATAATTCATACAAAATATGAACTTAACAAAAAAATAAAAACCACTTTCTTGTGTGGAATGCTGTTGTGTAATTGATCGGTGTAGTTTTTAGATAACTGTGTTTTTGTAGATAACGGTGTATTTTGTAGATAAGTCATAAGATGGGGGAAGAGAAGCTTCTTCAGGTTCGCAACCCTTGGGGCAACGAGACGGAGTGGAAGGGCTCCTGGAGCGATCAGTGAGTGTCTCTTCACCTCCTTGCCCTTACCATGCACCACTAACCCCTCGTCCTCCTCCCCACCCCCCCAAGTAATGTCCGCAACCCCTGGAGCAACGAGACGGAGTGGAAGGGCTCCTGGAGCAATCAGTAAGTGCCTCCTCACCTCCTTGTCCTTACCATGCATCACTAACCACTCCATATAATAGGGTGCTTGGTGGGAGAAAATATAAGAAAAATGGTTGTTGCTTCCTTGTTCTTCCATGAAATTGTCGTCGTATCTAGTGTCGCTGAACAGAAAAGTGACTGCCAAAACCACGTTATTTCTGCAGTAACGCTAACGGGGCATGGGTAACACGGCATTGTTTTATTAGAGTGACACAAACTGGACATGGGTGACACTGTATTGTTTTACTGGAGTAACACGAATTAGGAGCGGGTGACACTATTGTTTTCCTGCAGTGACACGAACTGCTGCAGTGACGCGAACTGAACATGGGTGATACTGCATTGTTTTATTTCAGTGATATGAACTGGCCATGTGTGACACTGCATTGTTTTGCTGCAGTAACACCAATGTGGCATGTGTGACACTGCATTGTTTTACTGCAGTGGCACAAACCGGGCATGTGTGACACTGCATTGTTTTGCTGCAGTGGCACAGACTTGGCGTGGGTAACACTGCATTGTTTTACTGCAGTGACACGAACCGGGCATGTGTGACACTGCATTATTTTACTGCAGTAACACGAACTGGGCGTGGGTGACACTGCATTGTTTTGCTGCAGTGACACGAACTGAGCATGTGTGACACTGCATTATTTTACTGCAGTAACACGAACTGGGCATGTGTGACACTGCATTGTTTTGCTGCAGTGACACAGACTGGGCGTGGGTGACACTGCTTTGTTTTGCTGCAGTGACACGAGCTGAGCATGTGTGACACTGCATTCTTTTGCTGCATTGACAATTACTTGGCGTGGGTGACGCTGTTTTGTTTCACTGCAGTGACTTGAACTGGGCATATGTGACACTGCATTGTTTTACTGCAGTGACACGAACCGGGCATGTGTGACACTGCATTATTTGGCTGCACTAACACGAACTGGGCGTGGGTGACACTGCATTGTTTTACTGCAGTGACACGAACTTGGCGTGGGTGACACTGCATTGTTTTGCTGCAGTGACACAAACTGGGCATGTGTGACACTGCATTGTTTTGCTGCAGTGACACAAAAGGGACATGTGTGACACTGCATTGTTTTACTGCAGTGACACAAACTGGGCATGTGTGACACTGCATTGTTTTGCTGCAGTGACACGAACTGAGCATGTGTGACACTGCATTCTTTTGCTGCACTAACACAAACTGGGCCTGGGTGACACTGCATTGTTTTACTACAGCGACACGAACTGGGCGTGGGTGGACGAGGAGACAAAGCGCCTGATGAGGATGGAGCAGCGCGATGACGGCGAGTTCTGGATGTGCTTCAAGGACTTCTGCCGCCAGTTCCAGGAAGTCACCATCTGCACCATAGCGCCCGACCACAATGCACTAGTTGATGAATGTATCTCCGGTATTTGATTAGCCAATTCATCTTCATGTAAAGTGTTTATGTATGTAGATTAACAAAAAAAAAAAAAAAAAAAATATGAGGAAGTTCCTTCTTTTCAGGTTATGAAACATGTGAACATTGTTTTTTCCTGGAATTTTATGTTTATGTTAGTTTTACGGTGGCAGAGTTTTAGAATGTAAAATCTCCCTCTAAACACTCATTCAACGAATTTACGATCTTTTAAGTAGAAAATAGTTAGAAGAACTGGAATGAACTAAGTTGTTGTACACCAGATATTTTAATCTGGTGTGTTATTCGTTTTTTTTTTCGTACACCCTTCTTTAAAAATAATATCGGAATAACTTTTGATATAGGATGAACCGAGCGGATAAAGAACCGAAAGGAAATCGTTGAGTAATAAAAACATTACAGCCTTGTAAGTGGTACAAGAATTGACAATGTGAATCACTCCTTTCATGGGATGGGGGGGGGGGGGGGGGTGGTGCCGTTGATAGTCTTATTTCTTCCTACCGGACTGAGGAGTTAGTGTACACCTCTAAAATCGCTGGGTTTTCATTAAATATGAATGGTGACGGCTGTTGCATGCGATCTGAAAACATTTCTTTTATTTGCGGATTCGTGTAGGTGGGGGGGGGGGAGGTTGGGGGACAGAAGTGTGTGCCTGTGAACCTTTCGAGTAAAACGTGGCGTTGTGATTGGTTGACAGGCCACATGGAGGTGATAAAGGGTCAGTGGGAGGTGGGCGTGACCGCAGGAGGGAGTCGCAATGACCTTGACAAGTTCGCCACCAACCCACAGTACGTGTTCACGCTACACGAGGCAGGTACGTTGACGTCACTTCTGGGAGAGGACAGTGTGTATAAAACGAATTAAATATAATAAACAAGTAAAATAGTTGTTGGTTGGTTCACTGGTTGGCTGTAGTCGACTGCAATTGGTTGACTGGCTCGTGTGTTGGTTGACTTATTGGTTGACTGGTTGGTTGTGCAGACGACTACGACGCGCTGACGGACGACCCGGAGACGGAGGGCAAGTGCAGTGTTGTGGTGGCCCTCATGCAGGAGCACCGCCGCTCGCAGCGCCACCTGGCCGTCAACTTTCTCCAGATAGGCTTCATCCTCTACCAGGTCACCCAAACGAAGCATTCTCCTCTCACTATTAACTCTTATTATTAATTCCAGTTGAAAATTTCGAACGTGTTGTGCATGCTTTTTTGGTAAGGTTTAAGCAACAACGTATGCTGTTGTCACCGTTAAAATTTTATTTTTTATTTATTTATTTTTGAAAATTTAACCACATCTCCTAGCATACCATCCAGCCTCCCTCACCTTACCCCGTGCGCCATTGGTAATTTTCATTGACGTACCCGCGCGTCATTGTGACGTCGGCTTGCAGGTGGCGGCGCCGGAGCAGCGCCTGAGCGCCAAGTACTTCAAGTACAACTACGAGGCGGGCAAATCGGGAACGTACATCAACCTACGCGAGGTGAGCCAGCGTCTAGAGCTTGAACCCGGACACTACGCCGTCATCCCATCCACCTTCCTACCCGATCAGCACGGCACATTCATGCTCAGGATATTCGCACAGAAGAGGTTCACGTTGAGGCGACCGGCCGAGTCGTGAGTACCCTCCGTTTTAGGTTTAAACCGGTGTGGCATTGTTAGTCAGTGATTTAGTATGTACTCATATTGTTCAGACACTTCGCCCGAAATAGCGAGTGGTCAGTCACACCGTCCATTCAATGAACAAGCGATCTCACCATCTGTATAATGAATAGTCGACGACTCCGTGGACCATTCCGCTGAAAGACGGAATAATGACTGGTCTGCAGATGATTGTCACACCGCCACGGTCTAAAAACAGGTATCATATCTTAAAAAAACAGAAATTTTGAGGCAACAGTTACTGCTGACGACCCAATAATAAAAAAATATCATTGAAGGACGGAGTGAAAGTATTTCCATGGGTTATCGAGCGTGAAGTACCAATCTAGCCCATGATCACTGGAGCAACTTTAACTGCAGCAACTTTAATAAACACTATCGGAGCTTGAATTATCGCGATGGCTCTTTTCGGGTCTTCGTTTTCGCTTTGAACTTTCCTTTTTTTTTTTTTTTAATCTTTTGGAAATATCGAATTATGTAGAATCGATGTAGAATCGACGGTCGAGGCAAGTTGAAGGTCACCGGAATTTTATGTTTATGAAGAATCTCGTGCAGTTCTGTGATATATGAGATTTATCACTCGATAAAAACGGGACCCTGAAACCAAAGCTGTGTTATTGTGTATATATTTTTGTATACGGGACACAACGTCGGACTACCCCGCACTGTTGCCAAAGTTATCAAGTTACTGCTGTGTTTTGAGGATAAATTGAAGCAATTATGGTACAGACTCTCGACCAAACCGTAGGGTATGACCAACAGAGCTGATAAGCGTGAAGCAATAAGGCATGTTTTCGGCCAGCGTACACATGTAAGAAAAGCGATAACTGCTGTAATCAAAAGGTTTGTTTCTCCATTTCAGTTTAGCCCGCTTTTGATATCGGCCGTGCTGAATCCGGCGTCGGTATACAAGCTGCTGCTAGATCCAGCATCGGTATGCAAGCTGCTGCTGGATCCGGCCATAGTATATAAGCTGCTGCTCAATCCCGACATTACTGTACAAGCTTCTGGATCCAGCATCAGTTTACAAGCTGCTGCTAGATCCGGCCATAATGTACAGGCTGCTGCTCGGTACCGACAGTACTGTACAAGCTGCTGGATCCAGCATCAGTATACAAGCTGCTGCTGGATCCGGCCAGAGTGTACAGGCTGCTGCTTACTGTACAAGCTGCTGGATCCAGCATCAGTATACAAGCTGCTGCTGGATCCGGCCATAATGTACAGGCTGCTGCTCGATTCCGACATTATTGTACAAGCTGCTGGATCCAGCATCAGTATACAAGCTGCTGGTGGATCCGGCCATAATGTACAGGCTGCTGCTCGATATCGACATTACTGTACAAGCTGCTGGATCCAGCATCAGTGTACAAGCTGCTGCTGGATCCGGCCATAATGTACAGGCTGCTGCTCGATATCGACATTACTGTACAAGCTGCTGGATCCAGCATCAGTGTACAAGCTGCTGCTGGATCCGGCCATAATGTACAGGCTGCTGCTCGATATCGACATTACTGTACAAGCTGCTGGATCCAGCATCAGTGTACAAGCTGCTGCTGGATCCGGTCATAATGTACAGGCTGCTGCTCGATTCCGACATTATTGTACAAGCTGCTGGATCCAGTAATACACACAAGCTGCTGCTGGAACCGACATAATGTACGAGCTGCTGTTGGATCCCGCGTCAGTATACAAGCTGCTGCTAAATCCGGCCGTTGTGTACAAGCTGCTGCTAGATCCGGCTGTAGTGTACAAGCTGCTGCTAGATCCGGCCCTAGTGTACAGGCTGCTGCTAGATCCGGCCGTTGTATACAAGCTGCTGCTAGATCCGGCCCTAGTGTACAAGCTGCTGCTAGATCCGGCCGTTGTGTACAGGCTGTTGCTAGATCCGGCCCTAGTGTACAAGCTGCTGCTAGATCCGGCCGTTGTGTACAAGCTGCTGCTAGATCCGGCCCTAGTGTACAAGCTGCTGCTAGATCCGGCCGTAGTGTACAGGCTGCTGCTAGATCCGACCCTAGTGTACAAGCTGCTGCTAGATCCGGCGCTAGTGTACAAGCTGCTGCTAGATCCGGCCGTAGTGTACAGGCTGTTGCTAGATCCGGCCCTAGTGTACAAGCTGCTGCTAGATCCGGCCGTTGTGTACAAGCTGCTGCTAGATCCGGCCCTAGTGTACAAGCTGCTGCTAGATCCGGCCGTAGTGTACAGGCTGCTGCTAGATCCGACCCTAGTGTACAAGCTGCTGCTAGATCCGGCGCTAGTGTACAAGCTGCTGCTAGATCCGGCCGTAGTGTACAGGCTGTTGCTAGATCCGGCCCTAGTGTACAAGCTGCTGCTAGATCCGGCCGTTGTGTACAAGCTGCTGCTAGATCCGGCCCTAGTGTACAAGCTGCTGCTAGATCCGGCCGTAGTGTACAGGCTGCTGCTAGATCCGGCCCTAGTGTACAAGCTGCTGCTAGATCCGGCGCTAGTGTACAAGCTGCTGCTAGATCCGGCCGTTGTGTACAAGCTGCTGCTAGATCCGGCCGTAGTGTACAGGCTGTTGCTAGATCCGGCCCTAGTGTACAAGCTGCTGCTAGATCCGGCCGTTGTGTACAAGCTGCTGCTAGATCCGGCCCTAGTGTACAAGCTGCTGCTAGATCCGGCCGTAGTGTACAGGCTGCTGCTAGATCCGGCCCTAGTGTACAAGCTGCTGCTAGATCCGGCCCTAGTGTACAAGCTGCTGCTAGATCCGGCCGTTGTGTACAAGCTGCTGCTAGATCCGGCCGTTGTGTACAAGCTGCTGCTAGATCCGGCCGTAGTGTACAGGCTGTTGCTAGATCCGGCCCTAGTGTACAAGCTGCTGCTAGATCCGGCCGTTGTGTACAAGCTGCTGCTAGATCCGGCCCTAGTGTACAAGCTGCTGCTAGATCCGGCCGTTGTGTACAAGCTGCTGCTAGATACGGCGCTAGTGTACAAGCTGCTGCTAGATCCGGTCGTAGTGTACAAGCTGCTGCTAGATCCGGTGTCAATGTACAAGCTTGTGCTGGATCCCACATCAGTGTACAAGCTGTTGCAGGATCCGGCGTCAATGTACAAGTTGCTGGATCTTACATCAATGTGCAGCGCACAGCTGATCACTTTATAGTTTAATGAGATTTTAGAAATGCACTCTTAAATATGTCTGTGATTGTGATATAGTCCAGATTTACCTCGAAAATAATACATACACCATTTACGTATAGAGGACTTTATTGTAAATTATTATCTTGATATAGTATATTGTTAAAATTTAATAAAGCCTGTTTTTAAAAACCATTATGCTTTGAGAACATCAGCATGTTCTGCCACTTTTGTTGTATTGGGTCTGGAGTGAACGTGTCCCGTTCTGTGAAGCCTTTGAACTAAGGGACGACAAGTGTAAACAAACGTGCCCCAGAGAGTTTTTTTTTTTTTTTGTGGTGGCGCAAGGCCGTCGGTGGCTGTGTGTCGATTGGTGTCTGGGAGGGGGAGATATTAATTGTTGTCTGTTTGTGGGGAGTAAGGCTATTCAGTTGGTGTCTGAATGGGGGGGGGGGGGTATTGGTTTGGTGTCTGTGGATAGGTGGGTTATTCGATGGTTTGCCGGTGGGGAAATGGAGGCCATTGGATGGTTGTGTGTCCTGTGGTCATCCCGTGACCATACATTTTTTTCCCCATCAGAACTGACGAGTGTTTGGTGTGTGGCGACATATGACGGGTGTGTGACGACATGTGACGGATGTGTGGCGGCATGTGACGGATATGTGATGTGTGACGACCTATGACATGTGTGTGGCGACATATGAGGGGTGTGTGGCGGCATGTGACGGATATGTCGTGTGTGACGACTTATGACGTGTGTGTGTCGACATATGACGCATGTGTGACGACATATGACGGATGTGTGGCGGCATGTGACGGATATGTGGTGTGTGACGACATATGACAGATGCGTGACGACATATGACGGATATGTATTGTGTGACGACATGTGACGTGTTTGTGTGTGGCTCCTTGTCACAGCTCAGTGGTCGCCATGTCGTCCGCACTCTTAGCAACGGCTTTCTCCGAACGCGTTGAAGTGGCGCGGTATCCCTTGCATCGTCTGAAAATTTGAAGTTAAAATACCAGCCAGTAAATTGATATTGGCAAATTAAACTGCTGTACATTGTACATTTGGTGGTACTGTTGGTGTGACATTAAGAGAGGAGATGAAAAAGTGAGGGAATAAATGTGAATGTGTTCGAATGAGGGCGTCAAGTACTTAGACATTAAGTATTTAGGTGTGAAGTACTTACAGGCATAAAGTCATGATACTGGCTACTGGTTGCTGTTCGGCTTGTTCTATGGTGTCGGCAAGAGGCTGGTTCCTAGTTTCGGGCAGCATGGTGCAGAGGAAACCAGCGAGCAGAGAACAGCCACCGAATATAAGTACTGGCGTGTTCTTGCCCAGGAATGTCTGCAAACCAAAGAGGATATCAATGTCGTGTGCAAAACGCATATGTGGTGCGTACAGAAAGTCGTTGATGAGTGTGCTCACTAGTACAGCTGTCAGGGCGCGTATTTATAAAGCACCACTGGCGCAGGTAGCACTACCAGGCAGTTCAATCTTAATGGCACTGATAACACTGCTAAGCTAGTGCAGCATGAACACAAGTCCTGCTTTTCACATCCTGAAATTCATCTCCGAATCGCAAACCAGAACTTATTGAGATGATATTAATGGGTGACAGAACAATCGATATTTTGTGAGTACATTGTTGTTGCCGTTCAGTGGAGCATAGTTTTTAATAATAATAATAATAATATTAATAATAATAATAATAATAAAAATAATAATAATAAAAATAAAAATAATAATAATAGCTTGGGAGTTGACTGTCCCTGTATATTGGGTTTGTTTTGGGTTCACTCAAAATTGGACAAAGCAGTATATAAGTGATGCTTACGAGCATAAGAATAAAGGGTGCAGCCACCCCACCGATCCGTGCGAAGACATTTCCGGCTCCCACGCCCATATTCCGCAGCTGGGTCGGATATAACTCGGAAGTGAAGAGATAAATGACAGAGAATGCCATCGCCACGCCGCACTTTCCTACCAACACCAGCAGCGTCGATACAATGTGGTCTGCAAAATGACAACAGCGTGAGAATCAAGCAGGACTGTGTAGCAAGTATTTGAAGGTCAAGTCAAGACACTTTACAGTTATCTCTTATCTATATCACTTCAAGGAGAAGCCATCAGCTTTAATATGTTAACTGTTTGCTTTGGACTTTTAAAATTATCGGTTTAACGGAAAAAATCTGTTCTTCGACACACATCAGCGTCACAAGAGCAGGGCAACCAATCAGATGCGCAGATTTCCCCTGGCAACGAATTTGTTTCGGAGCAGAAACGCGTTTCATCATTCTCTCTTTGCAAATCTCCAAACAAATTTATCCCTAGTCAGGAAATTAAAACCAGGCTCTTAATGCTGGCTTCACTCAAATGCTCCCCTTTCAGATTTGCAACGATGTGTTTAAATTTTGCTCCAGTTACAGCAAAAAAATGCATCATTTAAAGAGTATCCGATACTGAAAAATACTCAAGTTTTATACCCCATTTCCGGTTAGGAATTTTGACGAAGAGCTAGGGCATATGTGTGCGGAAGAATTTTATGAAAGGGCATCAGTGATACCGGCAGGCATGGCGGGCATGACGATGACGGCGACACCGCTGACGAGCAGACTCGTACTGAGGGCAGGCCGCCTGCCCAGGTACTTGGTCATGAGCAAACCAAGCACGAAGCCAGGAAGCTCGGCCAGTCCTACCAGGATAAAGTTCACGTAGGGGTTGCCTGCCAAGCTCACGGCGTAGAAACTGAGCCCATAAAACACGCAGCACACAATAAACCTGTTAAAGGCAATCATTCGGTTAAATACGACACGGAGGTTACCCGGCTAAGGTTTAAAATTGCTAGCTCTGTAATCATTCGGCTAAATACGACACGGAGGTCACCCGGCTAAGGTTTAAAATTGCGAGCTCTGTCAAATGCCTTCCAGAGGCCATATTTATTTTAAACCTAGGCGCCCATGTGACCTCAGAACCATCAAAGAGTTAGCTCTTAGAAACGGTTTTTTTTTAACTATTGTGAATGGGTCTGACCACATTTGGAGACAAAAGTGCAATTTCTTTATCTAAAAAATCATCAGTGACATTTGCAGAAATCAGTTTTCATAAATATTTTTCATAATTTTCGTTAACTAACATGACTGCACAACGTCCACATATGAGCATCGCGTTCGAGCTATCGATAGTCTGCGCGGGCGTTATGCACAGTTGTGTCAATTTTGAAATCTGTGAAATGCTTGTCATCCTGCGACATACAGAAAAATGGCACAAATCCCAAAGCTATGTTATTTTTAATTTTTAAATTGGCGGAATGAATTTCAAACAAGAAATGGCGTGAAAAAGGAGTGAATGCGCATGCTGACAATGCTTTTCCGACACCGGTAATGAACAATCTGTACATTGTGTTCAAAATATTATATATCGTGATCCTTCCAGAGTTTCCAAATTTTGCTTGCTAAACAGTAAATATTTACCAACAGCTACGTCTTGCCTGTCAGCCACCCTCCTTTAGAAAGAAGAAATTTATCCTGATTTTTTATTGCTCACGCCTTTGCCGCTCGCCTTTTATACAAGAAACCACCCCAAGTTTTGACATAAATTGACAATGTAGATGTTACGTCATATTGACGCTCCATAAAACCATTGAACAATACTCAAGACAAACGTGAAACCAGGATTTTGACAATTGCTGGGTGAGTGAAATTTTGAAATACCAAAAAACTGGGCCTCGTTGTACCTTAATTTTTTTCGAGAAAGAAAAACAGGTTGATTTTTAAAAGGCTGGGATACGAAGCGAGACTGTTTTTCTTTATACTAATTCCAATATCAACATTAACAGGACTACACATAACGTCCGCATATGAATATTGCGAGCGAGCTGTTGATGACCCTACACGTGGGCGTTATGCAAGTCGTGTCTAATATTAAATCTGCAAAATACTGGTCATCCAATGATTGATACAAGATGGTAAAAATCACAAAGCTTATTTTTTAATTTACTTTTAAAAGGAGGGCATTCGTTTTGTAGCAGTTTAATTGCAGTTAAAAATAAATAAATGTTATCTTACCATGTGTACCAGAGAATCAGAGAGCGAGCACGCAAACTTCGTGAGCGAACCAGTTCTGTAACACTAACCCTCGAACTCGTCTCCTAAATGTCACCATTTCACAAATTGCTTGTTATACAAAGTGCTTCGGATAATAAGGCGAATGAACATTTTACCCTTTAATAGTCTAAAAGACAAATGATGGCAGGGTTGAGAATTGCTTTGTAGGAATTAAATTAAAAATTGGAGATGGAATTGAGAAACCATTTAAATATATTTCTTGTAAGGCTAGGGCAAAATAAACTTGTTTCTCATCCCCCGGCGAGGTCGCTTAAGTTGCAAATAAAAAAAGTGTCCTGGCTGCGTCTGTAAAATTTCGAGTGAAAAAAAAAAAGCTGACTCTCCAGTCGATTGTACAAAGTTTAAAAATTAAAAACTAGCTTTAAAAATTGGAAATGCCAGGCCAGAAGGCAGAAAAAGCAGTGAAAATTGCGTTTTAGGTGAATTTGATGTTAAAAATTGCGCTCGCGTCTCTGACGTTCGCATTTTTATGCCATTAACACTTCGAACGCTTTTAGGAAAGCCACTTTAAAAATGAAAATACGATTGTAATTGCATTAAAAAATGTAAAACATATCTTGCGAGAAAAAAAAAAACATCAAAAATTTTGGTCGATGTCGGGTCATAGAAATTAAGAAGTTTTGTCCATAAAAAAAATCAGAAAGATTGCCAGGCGACCGCGTCATTCCCCAACAGGTATGAGAAACAAGACTGTTTGTCTTCATGGCCTAAAGTATCGGGTTACATTACATCTAAAAATATTTATGCATTTAAAGTTAGAGAAATTTATGTAAGTAACACTTGCAAGAATCGAGTTGCAGGTTTAAATGTCGAATTAACCTTGTATATGTATGTAAATGTATGTGAAAGTGAAGTCAATCTTCTAGAACAAATGTAAACATGTTTTTCCCACTTGCAAACTTCGTTTCAGCTCCTTTTTTCGTTTTCTCTTTTTTTTCCGTTGGATGGTTTCCAGAAAATTTATCTTACACTATTTGACAGAAGAAGACGAAATTTGCCACGCATGTACAGAATGACAAGGTCTCGGTTGATCCATATTTTTTTTATGCGGAGGTCAAGGTCAAATTGAGGTCTGAATTTTTTTTTTTACAAAATGGTTTCTAGAAAATTGCAAGCCTTTGAGTCAGCGGAGCTTTATTTAGACAAATATAGACAAATATTTTTTACCTAGACCTCAAAAATCAGTGAGGTTAAAATATTTTTCAAAACGCCAATTAATCATAAACCATAAACAGCGCTCAAATAGTTGTTTGAATATATACAACGTGCTCAGTAGGGGCAACCTTGCATTCTGAACCTTGACCTAGAGGGTCAATGTCAAAGTTCAATTGACCTCGTGCACCGTTAACGATGGGTTAACATATCTTGAAAACAGAGATAGAGCGGTTTTGAGCTCATTTTTTGGCCAAAACAACTTTACGTAAGTGGTACATCGGTGACCTTGACCTCGGTCACGGTCAAGTTAAATAACCGGAAGTTGACTAGTATCTCGAAAAGAAAAGAGAGCGATTTTTAGTTCATATGTGATTCTTTGAGACTGAACATCGTCAAGGCCAAAAACCGGAGTTGAGTATTATCTCGAAAACGTTCAGAGTTTGGGTTCATTTTTAAACCGTATAGTGGTTTCTGGGGTGGGCCAATCCGCTATCTAGCGGAATTTGGGCCAGTCTGCGTAGACATCAGACCGATCGTCACAAAGCCTTTAGCATGGGGTTAAAGCAGATGTGAAGTAACACTCTAATAGCACCCTAATGTATATTTGACATAAGTCGGCAACGCTTCCTTGTATTCGCGACGCTTGTGAATAAGTTTGATTGAAATTGTGTTTGAGTGTTGGCATGCATGACTTTTTCTTATTACATTTTGACCTTGATTGAACGTTCAAGGTCGCCGTTGAACATTGAATTATTACTTTCAACAATGTTTGAACGTTTTATGTACATTCTTGCTTTTTTATTCAGTATAAACGAGTATAAACTGAATTATTTATTTTCATTACCGCAGTGATGTTGACACTTGACATGTCGAAGCTTCGTTTGTTCATTTTTGCTATTCTTGAAAGAGATTTTGCAGCTTTCTCGGTTTTTCCAGCAGCATATAGCCATCTTGGTGATTCAGGGAGCAGCCTAAAAGCATAAGTCATTGAAAACATGTAAAATAGTACTTGCAGTAGCAGAATGCCCCGCCCCTCGCAGCCCCGGTCATTCATCTAAATGCTAACCACTCATTTGATGCCACGACAACTATTCCATAGTGTTGCTAATAGTTTCCAGCCAGGTTTTCTCTGTTTAACCAGTAGCGCCACGGTTGAAGTTAAATCATAGCTTTTGTTACGACTTGGGGGAAAATGCTGTAACCTGATTTGACGATTTTTAAGTCAATGATTTTTTAAATGTTCACCAAAACGCAAAAAATTGACATTTTTTGTAAGCATTTGTTGGTTTATTTCGAGTCAACAGAGTATTTCTGACTGTTTAAAAATTATCTTTAGATCAGTATTTACTTATTGCTGCCTTTCTGCTATGTTTACAAAATCAAATGGTTTCGAATCCGGATGGATAGAACATCCAGAGATAGAACGCCGAGACACAAGACGAGGTGACCAGGAGTGGAATTCTGCTCTGTCTTTATATTTAAGGATAACCTTATTCTTGAGATTAGATGGTTCAACCTTAATGTTTATCCTTATTTACAAAAGACTTTGTTAAGTTTGAGGATAGAGCAGAATAGCTTTTTTATCCTTATTTTAAAAAATAAGGACATCCTTTAAAATAAGGACAGAGTAGAATACCACTCCTGCGTACGTTTAGAGGTTGGCCTTAAATAATAATTACCATTTGTATGTGAGGAAAACAATGCAAGGGAGTGTAATCAAGCCTTGTGTCAGTCTCCAGCTCTGGGACACATACGCTGCTGCTGCTAGAACGGGAAATCCTGCCGTGAATGCTATCTCGTGTACGACTGCGTTCTCGGCTCGCTTGTTGGGGCCTACCAGCTCCATAGCTCAAAGCAAAGTCATTCGTATATATATTGAAACTTTATAAATATACACACTATACACACATATACACACTACACAGGATGAAAATGTGCAGGAAGTATTCACAAAGTATAGTTCCACATTCGCTGATTGTTAACTGCAATGTGCAAATGGAAATGCGGATATGTCACACAGAATCTGTGTAATTCAGGATTTCATGAAATCCAGAAGAAATCCATGTGATGGCTAAACTTTTGGAGATCTTTTACATCTTCTTTATATCTTTAAGTTAAGAAAGGGCAAAAGCATTATTGTAAAATAAAATGCAGAGTGATGTTACTATGGGACTTGAAAGTTTCACTATACCAGGACAAAAACCTTGTTTTCCACCCCCCCCCCCAGGTACGGTCACTAAAATTACCAGTTAAAATAGTTTACTAGGCCTGGTTCCAGAAAATAAGAGCATTTAAAAAGAAATAGGCCAGCTGATTACAATAAAATGCAGCGAAAAATAACGGCAAAACAAATTTACAGAAATATCCATTCTTCAAGATCTTCAAAGTCAACATTAATATTGATAATTTATATTAATAGTATTATGTGTTTGGCGTTTTGCCACCTTTGTAAATTGTATATATTACGAAAGAATTAAAGACGTACACATACATAAAACATATGCCCCATTTTTCTGTCCGGCTACGGAGAGGGCAACGCAAAATCGCAGTAGGAGAAACATCCAGACAGAATGGGAGAAACACACTGCAGCCCCACTTATAATCTGCATAATAGTGCACCAAACAACTATTTCACGCCTTCCCCATCTACAACATACATTTTCAGTATTTTTTCTCAGCGATTCGATGTTCGGACATGTGTGGATGGCATATCGATTATCGACACTCGAAGATTCCCTTTGACCATTCGACTCAAACCTTTTCTCGTCTAACAATTGACATTTTTGTGCATTACTCGACTACACTTGTTACGAAACATGTCACTCAGTCAGGGATCAGTGTCGGTTGGGGTCCATTATGGGGTCTTTATCTGCTAAAGCAGGCTGGATTTGAACATCTGAGTTGTACGTTTATGGTAAGAAATATTGATTTGATTCAGGGAGGTATTTCAGGAAACACCTATTCTCCTTTCCTCTCATTCGTCCCACTTGTGTTTCAGTCAGAGGCGTTTAGGATATGGGGGCATATGGGAGGAACAGAAATGGTTTATACAGAATTCAGAAACAAAACGACTGACCACGGAACGTTATGGTCGTATTCATGGGCGTCAGTAGGTCCAGCTGTCTTTATTTGGTTGCGAAGCTATTCCATATATGGGAGTTCTTATGTAAAGGTTAACGTTGTTTGCAATACCTGAAAGTATTCTGATATCATGTGTTATGACAAGCAGCTCACTAAACTGCTAGCCTCGCACCGAAGTGAGTCATATGTTGCACAGTTATGAAAGAATACCTTTCTAGTGCTTTTGGCCTTTGGGAAAGTGCGCAGACAAAGTATACATGATGGCGAAAACTAACGAGACTTAAGAAGGTGAAGAGCATTATCGTACGTTGGGGAAAGGGTTGGTGTTACGTTCAGAGTCGTACCTACATAAGATAGCCGGGGGTGACGGTTAGCAAAAAAATAATCATCAATGAAGTTGGGAATTGGTGATGTAGCGATCACCTTCTAGGCCTGGATAAAAAAGACTGCGGTAAAATCTAGTTGTAACGACCACCTTCAAAAACTGAATAAAAAGGCGAAGTGTAGCCTGTTTTAGTGACCACCTTCCAGATTCAGATCACAACACGTTCAATAAAACCTGCGTGTTTTGCCACCTTCCAAGGTACGTACAGAAAATCTGTTGCTGTGACCAAGTTCCAGATCCAAATAAAAGGGACATAAAGTAAAACT
This sequence comes from Protula sp. h YS-2021, assembly GCA_949752745.1. Lineage (NCBI taxonomy): Eukaryota > Metazoa > Annelida > Polychaeta > Sabellida > Serpulidae > Protula > Protula sp. h YS-2021. The sequence goes on from OX457030.1 coordinate 20,394,544, forward strand.
TGTTTTAGCGACCACATTCCAGGTTCGGATAAGAAGACATACAGTAAAAGCTATTCGCGGTGGCCATAATCTGAAGATAAATAGGGAATGGTTATTGGCGAATCATGGCTATAGTCGTGAGACATTTCTTTCCGTTTACAAAAGCAAGAAACTAAATAACTTTAGATGTAATGTGTGTGATATACCTTCGCTACTATGGTTGTATGAACTGGCCGCTCTAGTTTTTAATAAACGGTAGTCCTTTTAAAAATTTGTTCTTAAAAAACCTGCGAGGAAATTTTTTTTATATTTACTGGTCCGTGGTTTGATCTTTACTACTCCGCTTCTGACACTGGGCATAGAACTTTACTGAACTTGTGTACATCGTTTTTTGTTTTCCTCTTTGTGTCCATCTAGCAAAAAATTTTTATCAAGAAATGCAACGCGTAAGAACGGAAACACCATTTGTAAAGCCTCTCGAATGTCCAACAGCAACATTGTATGCTACATAACTGATGCGTGCTTTATTTGCAGACGCAAAATGCGTGAACATAGTTAAATGGGTGTGTTGATTTGATAAAAACAAAATCTTACCGGGTCACTTTAAGTACACTGCATGTTCATATAAATTATCAGCTAAGTTGCGAACTATTTTTGGTGACGGTCAGGGGGGATGTTCCACGGAGTAAATGGAAAGGTATTTTTCTAGAAAGCTTTCGCATTGACAATAAAAATTTCTCAGAAAGGATTTTGAATATTAAAAATAGCAAATCAAGAAAAAGCAAACCAAAATCAGATTGAAATTTTTCAAATTTTTGCTGGAAGAGAGAAAGTGATTTTAAATTTTTTTGGCTAAGTGTTCAATATTTCACTTTTGAGAAATAGGTTCTCGTTTAAACTTTAAACATTTATTACCTACCTGTCCGCAAAGTGGCCGAACATTCCCGATCCAAGCGCCACGCCAGCCATATAGCTTGCTTGAGCTATTGGTACCAACCAACTACTATCACATATTAAATTCCACTGTAAAAGGAAAATGCAATTATAATGCATTATATTGATTTTGTGGAAGAGCTCAGGAATTGTTTACATTTTCAAACCGATCTCCCTTAAAACAGTAAAGCGAAGCCATTTCATGCGCTTATGTAAATAGTGCTTATCTTTCTGTGTTGTTTTTCGCAATAGGACTTAAATTTCGGCTGAAAAACCCTTACAGGGTAAAATTCAGACCTTTGGCAGAAGATGTCATTATCCCCCATATAACGAGTGGATGTAGGTTTTAGCTTGTCTGTCTGCCGTCTGTCTGTCCGCTTTCGTTCGCCTTCGTATCCAGGTCATATCTCCGAAAGTATTTGTCGTATAGCCTTTTCTTTTGGCACACGGTTAGAACGTATATTGAAGGTGTGCGACGTCGCATCATTTTTAAACTTGGTCAACATTATCAAAAATACGACTTATAAATGGATGTTTTTCAGAAAATTTGTCAGCACGGGGTTAGGTTTTGTCCAGACGAGTTCTGCGAAATTATCTGACACAGCGTTCTGAAATTTTATGCTGTGAACATATATATATTGTACATCTGCACTGTCGCATTATTTGTGAAATAGGCCAAAAATTGTCAAAAATATATATTTTTATGGAAACTTGTTGGCAAGGACATAAATTTTGCCCAGACGAGTTCTCTGAAACTATTCGATCCAGCGTTCTGAAATTTAAGGCAGTCAAAAGATGTATCTTGCTGATGTGCAAAGTCGTGCTATTTTTGAAATGGGCCAAAAATTGTCAAAGATACAACTTCTCAAAGATATATATTTTTATGTGAACCTGTTTGTTTGTCCAGACGAATTCCCCGAAACTTTTCGATCCCGCGTTCTGAAATTTTTTGTGGTGGAAATCTATATATTTTAAATGTGTAATGTCGTCTTATTTTTTTTTAATTGGCAAAAAATTGGTAGGCAATGTTGGGTTTTCAATTTCATTGAATTTACCACCATTCAGTGGCATTATGTGTTACTCGGAGGATCTTGCCTGGCTGAGGCTCTAGTTATGATTAATTTAATCATTTGATAAAAAACGCGATTTTTACTTCTAAGCCTTCAATCACCACAAGCATATAAGCAAATGAACCTTCATAATGCTATGTCCCTACTCAAAATTAACTAAGCCAAGCAGAATAAGCTTAATCCGGAGTTTTTGTTTTTAATACTGTAGGCTTTTTCAGATTTTATATATTCATACGCAAACCCTGGCATGAAATAGTATTAAACATTGCATGATTTTGATATGGTTAGGAGAGTAAACATAATTGCTTTATTCTGTTCAAAGGCCTTTAGATCAACAAAAACGCATCCCGGTGAATTGACAATTGAATTAAAGACTGTTTTTGACAATGTCACATTATTGAAAACTAATTAATGACTTGTGATATCAATTTCTATTTCTTTGTTTTGTAGAAGTAATGAGTAAGGTCAGTTTTGTTTACCATGCAACAGTTTTTTAAACACTTCTTGAATAATAACAAAGAAGCTTTTCATGTTCGAAAAAAAACCAGTAATTTGCCTTTTGTTGTTGTTTTAACTTTAAAAGGATAAAATATAATCTATGTTACTCTTCTCGAAACAAATATTTCTTTGATCGAAAAAGTCTAATCTGGCCTGAGCTTACCTCATTTACGATTGAAGATTCAAAATAAAGTTGCTGAAATTTCCAATTATCACACAAAACTTTCTTATTGTTAATGAAGAGTTTGTTTTCTTTCTCAAGTATACATTTTTCGTGATGTATCAATATTGTCACATGCTTATTGGATACATTTTTATCCATATCGCTACCTTTAGCTTTGTATTGCTCTATTTCAACAATAGTTTCTGATTCATTAAAGTGTTTTTCGCACAGAATGGCAGGTCTAACTCCAAGAAATACCATAGCTAAGTTCTGGCTTGCAAAAATAATGCTTATCGGCACCAAAAGAAAAAGTGAGTACCATTGAAAACGCCCAAGTTCGCCCACGTTATTCCATACCGTGTCAAACTTCATTTTAAGAAAGTTTTGCTACTAATGCGCGTAGTCTTATTGTCAACTTAGTATTAATAACAAGTCTTCCAAAACTAGCAACCCCCAGTGTAAAAAATTTGAATAACTAAACTAGTTGTGACCTTCATCTTGCATATTGAAGAACGTATCACATTCTGACATCTATTGTATTCATATTCAAAACAAGACCGATACTAAAACTTAACTTGAGGAGGAAGAAGTATAACAAAACTAAGCATCTAAAACACACCAAGTAGAATGCCTGAATAGTTCTTGTAACATTCGGTTTCGAATATTTCTTCAAATGGCTGGGAAACAGTCCTTGTGTGAGTTTGGGCATGTTTTCTTTCTGAATTGAAAATGTGAAAAACTGTGAAGAGGTGTGCATTTTTAGATTAACTTAAACTTTCTAAAAAATATTCTTTTGCAGATATTCTTTGGTATCCAGTGGTAATTTTCAACTCTGAATTTCTCGTGGATGAATTAAAATGGTCCAAAATTAACACATTGATATCGCGCTTACAATGTTATAACCCTAAGGGCCAACAATATAGGTATTCTAATAAAAAATTTAAAATTAAAAATTAAAAAAATAAAAACATTGACTAGATAGAATTGACATAACACATTAATTGCATGCAAGTCTGAAAAGGTGCGTTTTAAGTAATTTTCTGTTGTATGTTATTTTATACAAATAAGTGGATTAAAATATTTGCGTCTTATATAAAAACTTGGCACTGCAAGAAATATGATAAGAAGTGAATGTAGCTTTATATTTAAATCCTTATGTTAAAGAAAGACAGTTGAAACAGCGTATTTGAAAACCACCTTTCCTGCCGAGCGCGAATCAAGCTGACAGAACACCCACTGCATAATTGCTCAACCCTGTGGATAGTAGAAGGTTTATTAAGACTGTATTGTGCATTATGCATGGGCTTCAGTGACAAAATTTCGATGTCCACTTTCGTATATGACCTCAATGACTGTCAATACAAATTGTTCGACTGAGCATGCTACATTATGCATCTTTTAAATTTGAACTACAAAGTTTCAATCATCTAAGTCTTGTAGCTGAAAATAATGGCAGGGCGGGAAAATAAAACTAAGAGGAAATGCATCGTGTGAATATATATGAACACAGCAACATGTGTTTTTCTTGTGTATATTCTTTGGTAAAGGTTTATAAACTAGATATATGATCCCCATAATATCAGTAGGGAAAAAAGTAAAAAAGTAACCTTTTAAACAAATTTGATCCTCTCAACAACATGCTCACCATTCCATTTGAGGTATTATAGCGTGGATATACTTTAGTTTCATCACCTTGGAGAGCGGTTCTTCTTAGATGTCGCGTTTAATTTTTTTCCTTTGTAATAGGGGTTTGACTAGGAATCTGCATTTGCTCATGCAAATTTTTAACAATTTCTAAAAGCTTTTAGACCTGGTCTTGAATTATTTTGATATGTTATTTCGAAAATGACCTTCTTCCAGGTTATTGATTCACCATAAATTACCGCTTTTCAATTGAAACTGTAATCGAAGTTTCAAATAAAAATTCATTGCTTCTTATCTTGAACGTTTATAGTGCTAAAGCCAATGACCTCTAATCTATCTGGTCTAGCGCAGCAACATTTCGTGCCGACAGCTACCGTTCCAGTTGTATGCAAGGCGCAAAAATTATCAATTACCCAGCCTGGATGAATTTTGTCATGGAATTTGCCGATAACTTTTCATATTCAGTGGATTGCCAGTTACTCGCCAATAATGTACGGAAGCCCAAGTATAACTGACAGGTTGGCGGAAGTTCTCATTGTTGCAAATTTTTAAGAGACATAGGTTCCATTAAGTCACTGTCGTTCTAGTAATCCTGTCAGGGAATGTCGCCTTTGACCTTTAAAACGGTTGTATTTTCATAGATCTGGGACTTGTGATCGACTCGCTTGTGATAATTGTTGTTTTTATATGTTATTTTTCACTAGGTTATTGATTGTTAGTGTTTTGCCAAAATGAATATAGCTATTTCTCTTAAACAAAACTTTTATAAATTGTGAAATATTTGAAAATATGTTAACAAAAGCTAACCCTACCAGACGTTTGATGGAATCATCTCTATGTTTTGGTTGAGATGTTATCGTCTGTCGGAACCTTTAACTAGTAAAGGCTATATACTAAAAATTCTAATAATGAGACTACAACATAGTTGAAAAAAAGCTGAGAAACAAAGACAATGGTTATCATTAAGCTTCTAAAAATACAGACTATATGAAACCGCTGTTAGTCGAGCAGGAAAAGAACTTTTCCTCCTATTTGCAATCCGGTGTTTTTACAAAGAAATTTATTTTTAGCATGTTTGTATGCACCGGACAACGGCCACCAGGTCTTACAAAATTAAAAAATGGAAAACTTTTACCCGGAACGCAGAATCATGCGAGTAACTCTTCGAGATCACTTAAACATTGATAATATAAATGGTGTATCATAAAATATTATGTAAACTACCTCTTACAAACCAATTTTTCCCATTGCCGGATAAGCAAAATTATAAGAATAAAAAACTCTGGCCCCAGGAAAAAGCTAAACAGATTGGTGCCAGGTGTAGTAAAGTGGGATGAGAAGGATGATTATTTTTTGTTATCGGCCTTATTGTCGCATCAAAATATATTGAAAAACAGTTTTATTTTTACTAAAATTTTGAATATATTGTGTATCAGAAATAAAAAAGCAGAAAAAACACAAAGATGAAATTTATATATACTGTAATTTTTACTATATCGGACTCATTCGTCCCACTTGTGTTTCAGTCAGAGGCGTTTAGGATTTGGGGGCATATGGGAGGAATAGAAATGGTTTATACAGAATTCACAAACAAAACGACTGACCAAGGATCGTTATGCTAGTACTCATGGGCGTCAGTAGGTCTAGCTATCTTTATTTGGTTGCGAAGCTATTCCATATATGGGAGTTCTCATGTAAAGGTTAACGTTGTTTGCAATACCTGAAAGTATTCTGATATCATGTGTTATGACAAGCAGCTCACTAAACTGCTAGCCTTCCACCGAGGTGAGTCATATGTTGCACAGTTATGAAAGAATACCTTTCTAGTGCTTTTGGCCTTTCGGGAAGTGCGCAGACAAAGTATACATGATGGCGATAACTAATTTGACTTGAATTGAAGACCATTACCGTACGTTGGGGAAAGGGTTGGTGTTACGTTCAGAGTCGTACCTACCTAAGATAGCCGGGGGTGACGGTTAGCAAAAAAAATCATCAATGAAGTTGGGAATTGGTGATGTAGCGATCACCTTCTAGGCCTGGATAAAAAAGACTGCGGTTAAACCTACTTGTAACGAACACCTTCAAGAACTGAATAAAAAGGCGAAGTATAGCCTGTTTCTAGTGACCACCTTTCAGATTCAGATCGCAACACGTACAATAAAACCTGCGTGTTTTGTCACCTTCCATACCCGGATAAAAAAGTACGCACAGAAAATCTGTTGCGATGACCAAGTTCCAGATCCAAATAAAAGGGACATAAAGTAAAACTTGTTTTAGCGACCACATTCCAGGCTCGTATAAGAGGACATACAGTGATAGCTTTTCGCAGTGACCATAATCTTAAGAAAAATAGGGAATGGTTATTGGTGAATCATGGCTATAGGCGTGAGACATTTGTTTCTGTTTACAAAAGCAAGAAACTAAATAACTGTAGATTTAATGTGTGTGATATACCTTCGCTATCATGTTCTGTATGCACTGGCCGCTCTAGTTTTAAATAAACGGTAGTCTTTTTAAAAATTGTTCTTAAAAAACCTGCGAGGAAATTTTTTATATTTACTGGTCCGTGGTTTGATCTTTACTACTCCGCTTCTGACACTGGACATAGAATTTTACACAGAACTTTTGCACATCGTTTTTTTTTCTTCTTTGTGTCCATTTCCATGTTGAAAACACAAAGCAAAGATTTTTATCAAGTAATGCGACAAAATATATGATAGTAGTTGGTTGGTATCAATAGCTCAAGCAAGCTATATGGCTGTCGTGGCGCTTGGATCGGGAATGTTCGGTCACTTTGCGGACAGGTAGATAATAAATGTTTAAAGTTTAAACGAGAACCTTTTTCTCAAAAGTGAAATATTGAACACTTAGCCGCAGAATATTTTAAAAGTGATAAAGTTTAAGCGAGAACCTATTTCTCAAAAGTGAAATATTGAACACTTAGCCAAGAAATATTTTAAAATCACTTTCTCTCTTCCAGCAAAAATTTGAAAAATTTCAATCTGATTTTGGTTTGCTTTTTCTTGATTTGCTATTTTTCATATTCAAAATCCTTTCTTAGAAACTTTTATTGTCAATTCGAAAGTTTTCTAGAAAAAAATACCTTTCCATTTACTCTGTGAAACATCACGCCTGGCCGTCCAAAAAAATAGTTCGCAACTTAGCTGATGATTTATATGAACATGCAGTGTACTTAAAGTGACCCGGTAAGATTTTGTTTTTATCAAATCAACACACCCATTGCGTCTGCAAATAAAGCACCCATCAGTTATGTAGCATACAATGTTGCTGTTGGACATTCGAGAGGCTTTACATTGTAAAAGGAAAATGCAATTATGCATGCATTATATTCATATTGTGGATGGTCTCATGAATTGTTTACATTTTCAAACCGATCTCCCTTAAGTCAGCAAAGTGAGGCCATTTCATGCTCCTATGTAAATAATGCTTATCTTTCTGTGTTCTTTTTCGCAATACGGCTTAAATTTCGGCTGAAAAACCCTTACAGGGTAAAATTCAGACCTTTTGCAGAAGATGTCATTATCCCCCGTATAACGAGTGGGTATAGGTTTCAGCTTGTCTGTCTGCCGTCTGTCTGCCCGCTTTCGTTCGCCTTCGTGTCCAGGTCATATCTCCGAAGTATTTGTCGTATAGCCTTTACCTTTGACATGCGGTTAGAACCTACATTGAAGGTGTGCGACGTCGCATCATTTTTAATATCGGCCAACATTCTCAAAAATACGACTTGGTAAAAAAATGGATGTTTTTCAGGAAATTTGCCAGCACGGAGTAAGGTTTTGTCCAGACGAGTTCTGCGGAATTATCTGACACAGCGTTCTGAAATTTTGTGCTGTGAACATATATATATTGTACATCTGCACTGTCGCATTATTTTTAAAACAGGCTAAAAATTGTCAAAAATACAACTTGTCAAAAATATATATTTTTATGGAAACTTGTTTGCAAGGACATAAATTTTGCCCAGACGAGTTCTCTGAAACTATTCGATCCAGCGTTCTGAAGTTTTAGGCAGTTAAAAGATATATCTTGCTGATGTGCAACATTGTATTATTTTTGAAATGGGCCAAAAATTGCCAAAGATATATATTTTATGTGAACCTGTTTGCACGGAGATAGATTTTGTACAGACGAGTTCTCCGAAACTTTTCGATCCAGCCTTCTGAAATTTTTTGTGGTGGAAATCTATATATTATAAATGTGTAATGTCGTCTTATTTTTTTAATTGGCAAAAATTGGTAGGTAATGTTGGGTTTTCAATTTCATTGAATTTACTACCATTCAATGGCATTATGTGTTACTCGGAGGATCCTGCCTGACTGAGGCTCTAGTTATGATTAATTTAATCATTTGATAAAAAACGCGATTTTTACTTCTAAGCCTTCAATCACCACAAGCATATAAGCAAATGAACCTTCATAGTGCTATGTCCCTACTCAAAATTAACTAAGCCAAGCAGAATAAGCTTAATCCGGAGTTTTTGTTTTTTTTTAATTATAAGAGTAAAAAACTTTGGCCCCAGGAAAAAGCTTAACAGATTGGTGCTCGGTGTGGTCACTATTTTTATTAAAGTAGGATGAGAAGGATGATCTTTTTTTGTTCTCTACCTTATTGTCGCATCAAAAATAATTGAAAAACAGTTTTATTTTTACTAAAATTTTGAATATATTGCGTATCAGAAATGAACAAGCAGAAACAACACAAAGATGAAATTTATATATACTGTAATTTTTACTATATCTGCAAAACTAGCTTATATTTACAACTTTATTGAACAAACTTGTGTAGCTAGCTGGGGACACTGACATATTTTCCGGGATATATAGGTCACATGCTTAAACAGATAGAATAATGTGAGGAACCATCTGTTCTTCAAGATGGTAAACTCTCTAGTTATCAGTAATTTCGAAGTTTTAAAAGTAATACTATTATGTATCAGTCTGGCCCATTACTAGCTAAATGAAGAAAGCTTATTATTATTGTTATTATTATTAATGTTATTATTATTATTATTATTATAATTATTACTATTTAGTTGGGCACTCTTCAAAATACTTTGCTTTCCAGCTCATAATGACGTTCGATTCTTACAGACTGGCAATGGTCAATAAACTGTCTTTGGGTTGCAATGTTGTGCTTTGGGTTTTCATGTTGTTAATTTAGGGAAGCTATGGATAGGTCTCGGGATGAATGCTTTATAGCGGTATGCGAAGACATATTTTGACCAGTGTAAATATTCTAAAAATAAAACTGTTAATGATTAACACACTCTTCTTACCGAATGAACCAAATCATTATATTTTTAATTAACATAAAAATGACAATACATCAGTGTTGAAAGCCATGCCTTTTTATTCTTATAGGTTTTTAAGGGGGAAATCCTCCTCTTGATTTTCTGACGTCATATTTGTGACGTTATAACTGTTCAGCCTATCAAAATACACCACATTATGTCCGCGAAGTATTTCGGAAGTTAATAGGGCTATATAATTTTTACAAATAGGGGTGTCAGTATATTTTATTAAAATAGAAAGTTGCTTTAATAGGCAGTAATCCAATAAAATACTTTATATAGTTTATTTATTTTATCTAAGCAGCGATTTTATTGGCCATTTAATATATGAAGGAATTTCAATACTGTGAAAAACTGATTTTATTTACGAAGACCGAACACCCCTATAAAAGGACCAGAATATCCAGTCCTTTCGTCAGTTCACTCTCCTCGAGTGAAACGTAAACACAAGTGATTTTGGGTAGTTTAGTGAAAATCTAGCTAGAAACAAACGCGTTCTGGCTTTGATTTTCGAATAAAACTTGTAAATTAACACAGTGCAAGTGTAGTTGAGTCAATGAAGTTTAGGGTTTAACAGTTTGGCAGATATCAATAGGAAAACCCCTGTGAACATGGAGGATGCTCACACTAAGTCAGTTGAAGAGGTTATCTTCTCATTTAAAACGGACGACACTGCGGGATTAACTGATGATCAAGTGGCGGATTATCAGGAAAAATATGGACCAAATGGTAAGCGCAATAACTGTGTTATACAAATTAGATTCTCGCCACGGCATCGTAAAAATACTTGCTTTGTTGGCTCCGTGAAGCCCTTACTTGCCTCTTGATTATTACGAGGGAGGCGATGTACGTCAAACCACACCTTGGGCGTTCCGAATATAATGCGCGAAAGTTTTGCGATTCAAATGGAAACTAACGGGGTAAACAATGACAGAAATGATAGATTTCGCCGAAATGTCAAATTTCTCTGGCACCAAAGAGCAGTCGTGTTTTTAACAAGTCGTGTGCTATTTTAAAAATTTATTTAAAGTTTTAGCGAATAGTTTACATTTCAATTTCAAGCTCCGAGTATGAGTTTTACCAGGTTCCCTTGCATTCAGAATTCTTGGGCATTTTATTCGTAACACCCAAGCGCATTTTATTCGAAACACCCAAAGTGTGATTAGGCTTATGTAAAGGGCATAAAGATATTGGGATCGAAAAAGTCTTAACCTTAATAACTTCTACGAAACGTAAACTACAAGTCAATTCATGGACTTTTCGATGGGATAACCAAAAAGATAATATTAATGATAATCATTCAGAGGCTGCAGTGATTAATACACCAAAATTGAGAACTATTGTAAAGGCTGTCCGAGAATCGCAACTACCAACTGAATATTCTTGTAGCTTCATTTACGAGACTTGATAAGACCATTATTCACAAGTAACTAGTCGTTATTTCTGACTCAATCCAAAGAACCGCTTCTTTGAGCACTTTATTCAGTATTGTGGACTTACTGGTTAGGGTAGCAACCGTATGGCAGAGAAACGGTAAAAATAACAGGGTGTAGTAATAGATCAGCTCTTGGATAAAAAGATCTTCTGCCAGAGATGTTGAAGTTGTACCCGTAATCTATAACTGTTTCAACTACACATCGAAAAATTTTCCCCGGAAATGGTACAATTTAGGTCTTATTGTCTCAGCTGGTGGGAAATTGCTTGGCATCGACGTCCTTGACCTCCGCCAATTTCCAAACCGGAACAAGGGCAAAGTAGCGATAAATACGGCAAGTTATTATGTGGCAAGGAATCCTAAAGTTGCATTCAATCAGCATTACATGAGCAGTTTATACCATATATGTTGAAACTTAGTGTAAAAAAATATGTACTTATTGTGCATTCCTGCTGTACTGAGATGTTTATTTTTGGGACAACAGAAGAGTGGCGTTGGGAGATGCTACTTAAGACAAAAATGGTACTTTCATTTGTACAAGGGATACGACTTAATGCAAAATATGTGTCGTATTTTTTTAACATGCAAAGCGAGGACGAACTTATAATTAGACCTGAAAAGTTGTCACATAAAATTACCACTGAAATCTGGTGGACGGTCATGGGCTACCAGGAGGTCATCAGCAGAAAGCTGGTTCAGTGTATATTTCGGGATGGCCTTGTATGTATCACAATGCAGTTCGATTCCGTGTGAAGTAAATGTTTCACCTTAAGCACTGACTTGAAGAAATTAAAAAAAAAAAAATGTATCTCCGGTCTTCCTTGGAGGATATCTTAATTCATAATACAGCTCTCTGAGCATTATAGATGCTGTCCGAGAGTTAAAACTTTAATTCTGCGGTTAAAATGTATGCAGTTTTATTGCGCAGCACCGGGATTTTCGCTTGTAGTTAACAAGTGCCTGAACGTAATTTCCTTGAATGAAATTTTTTTCTCTGATCTGCTAACATTAATATGTATTGTGTTTTTTTCCTTTCAGAATTACCAGCCGAAGAGGGTAAGTTCATATTGCATCATAATATGCTACCCAGGTCTTTTTGTAATTGGCCCTACATGCCTGATCTTTTGACGTCAATGTGTGGTGCAGATGTAACGTGTTTTACTTTCTTAGAATGACGATATTTAAGAATGTTGGCCAAAAAATCAAACTGTGAACTTTAGTCCTCGTGAGGGGAGTGATAAGACTGTCCTATTTCCAGACGATTGTTTCAATTGCAGGTAAATCATTGTGGGAGTTAGTGCTGGAGCAGTTCGATGATTTGCTGGTCAAGATTTTGCTGTTGGCGGCCATTATTTCTTTTGTAAGTTCTGCCGAAGATAGGCCTAAAATTGTCAAAAACGGATTTGACCCATGTTGCCATATTCCCTTTCAAAGGTGGCGGCCCTATTTGTCAGTCGGACCTAATTTTTGCGGTAGAACTGTCCAACTGGATGTATTGGGGTTTAAAAAAACAAGACCCTTTTCTCCAATGATTCTGGCCATGGATGACCGGGGGGTGGGGGGAGGAGGTTGTTGGTTGCATTTGGATCTTGTGAATGTAAATCCACGCGAAAATCCCATTTAGTAACCAGTGTCCAGATAAATGTTAGCGTGATGTCTTCGTCTCGGCTTGGATCTCAGTCGGATATGTTAGCTTGTACACTAGGCCTGATAGTAGATTCTTTAGCATGTATTGGCGAATCCTTCCTCATGATAAAGTTTAATCACACACAAGCAATCCCGCATCATTGCTATACGAGGTATGATAGATATAGGACAAAGATAGCAGCTAGGGATGATATTTGTCAATACACGTGACGTGTGTGTATGAAGCATTGACGTCACAGCACTCACAGCATGTGGCTTAATGTTTGTAAATAATTTTATCAGGTCAAAGGGGGTTTTATTTTACAACCAAGTGTTTGGCAAGGATGTTAGATATGACAAATTGGTGTTTTGTGACTTCATAAAAAATGATGTGTTGCCTTTACATTAAACTTTGTTGTTACATGTTTTATTATGTCTCCTTACTTTTCTGTGAACTCTTTAAGTATTTCGTCCCGATTACGAAAGATAAATTAGACCATTCTCACACCAAATATGGTTGATACTGGATGATATATCGTTTCCTTATCCGGAAACTTCGTTGCATTAAAGACTGCGTGTAGACAAACATGCCAGCGGCCCTGGAGCCGTGCCAAAGAAGAACGTGGCCATACTGGGGAAAGCCACGTGTAGCTTTCCACTGTGTGTGTTTGCAAATCCCGTAACATAAAGAATGTTTAATTGGCCAGTGTGTGTTTTTGTCCGATTGATTGATTTGCCAGTGTGGTAAATTCCTGACGGTCTGAGTAAAGGGTTGCAACACAGCATTAGTTCCTTATTTTTAACGCTGGGGAGAGAATGAGTCCCCAACTTGGGTGTTTTGCATGATGATATCATGTTGTGACATAGCCTTGAGGGCGGGGGTGGGGGAGGGGGTTGGTAGTAACATGGCGAAGATATTGAGTGTTGCCGAGGCACATTTGGGATGCCCCCCCCCCCCCGCCGAAATATGAACAGATTCGTTTGACGAAATGTTTCTTTATAGATTTTCGTATGATGATCCATCCGTAAAATGATATTAAGGCTTGTTTGGCTTGGACAGGTGCTGGCGTGGTTTGAAGAATCAGATGAGCAAGTGACAGCTTTCGTGGAGCCTTTCGTCATCCTCCTCATCCTCATCGCAAACGCTATCGTTGGCGTCTGGCAGGTCAGTGTCTGCGTATAGTTACACCGCCATGGCGGGCGCTTTTCGGGACCGGCGAAAAGATGCGTAGTGTAACAGAGGTGTTCTCAAAATAGAGTGGCGATGCACATAAGGATTTTCTTACCTTTGCCAATTTGGCGAAGGATGTTCAGCTCACCTTCGCCAAATCGAATTCACCTTCGCCAAATTAACCATCTTACTGAAACTGTAACTTAATTTGTTTATTGCATATAAACTATACATCTTCTTAACTATATTGTCCAGTTTGTGTCTTTATAAAGCTACATTGGTAGTTACTCAGTCCTGAACCATTTGTAGCTTTCATCTAAAGCGTTTAACTTTTCATCAAGCTTGATTATGAAAAAATTCATCTTCGCCAAGTTGGCGAAGGTGAATCTGTTCACCTTCGCCAAATGCATTTTACCTTCGCCATGGCGAAATGCGAAGGTTTTCTCTGCACCCCTAGATTGTGAAAGAAGTCCCAAAATTACACCAAAACACGTTTATTTTGGTTTGTTCCTTCAATGAGTGGTTTTGGTGTATTTCCTGAGCGGACAAAAGAAAGCGGATGCTGCGGCTTGCCTGTTTTGTGGAGTTTAGCAAGGCTAAAATCTCCAGTAACTGATGTTCAGATTCCAGGAAACCCATCATGGAATGGTGAAATAGTGCCTAAACATCCTAGGTGCATTACGGCGATATTCTCACATCGGGTCGTCATAAATCTGCTGGCGTTCTGATATTGTGAACAGCTTCTATGGTGATTTGTTTATGTTGCTATTACGACTCGCCTGTTCTTGCTTTTCCCAGTCAATCCACCGTCGTTGCTAGCATTCGGCGGCCTGCCTAATGCACACAGTTAGGCTTGACCTCAGGCTAACCTGCCGTACATGTGTTGCAGGCCTGTACCCTATCAGTTGGTGGAGCGAAAATGCGTATGATAGAAAGGCCAGAGGGCATCGCGTGTCGTTCCGTTTATGTTTCCCCCGTGAAGAGGAAACATTTCCTTTTGTACTTTCTGTGTGTGGATGTGATGTGTGCGTCTGTTGTAGATCACGATACTTCTTGAACGAAACTGGAGTAGCCTTGGTGGAATTTTGCCTTGGGTTGGTCCATCAGTTTGGATTGTATTTGGCGTATATAGCGCAACTTATGACGTTACATGACGTCATTCCGTGTTTTGGAGATTAGACTTCGTTAACAGGATAAGTCGGATCAGGTTCGAACTTGGTTGACTTACGCCTTGAATGGGTCCGCCGGTTATTATTGTATTTGGTGCACATTGGACAACGCGTGACGTCATATGACGTCAAAACGTGTAAATTGTATCATCACATAAGGGCGTAGTAGAGTATCATCCCAGTTTATAGTGCCCACATTCAACATTGCTTAGCATACATAAAAAACTACGGATTTAGATACCTGCAGGTCAGGGTATGTAGCTACCGCCTGCTTCAGGAATGAGGTAAAGGTGTTACGTGACACGACTTCTGGGCACATCATGTATATAGTCAGATATACTTATAAGTAAAAAGTCTCATAATTCTGAAAAAGTGCAAAATTTTCCAAATAAAACTTTGTAGTCCGAAGGCTGGGCGATCGGTGGAAAAGGATGGTAGTGGGGGGAGGGGATGTCGTGTGTTTACAAAAACAAAACGGGATAATAAAAGTGACATGTTCAGGTACACTGATATTAGTGTACCCTTGCCGCTCTAGCTACAGGATGTAGTTGTAGCACGTTAGATTTCTGAATTAAACATCATAGCTTTACACGAATTGGGAAAAACTGGTTTCAAGGTTTCTACGAATTTCCTTCTCGTTCGCGTTAAGTAGTAACCATGACAGGCTGACCGTTTTAAGCGCCTCTTTTTCTCCGTTTTAGTAATTTCTAAATCACCTAGTTCATTTTCGTTCAGAATGAACTGAAGAAATAGGACAAAATGATAACACATGCTGCGTTTAAAAGTCAAGTTTATATTTGGCACAATTACCATGCTTTATACAGTGTTTGCCCTACAATTTGAATTGAACCTCCATGCTGTTTTACGTATAGACTCTTTCTTCGTCCTGACATTTGCCGACATTTTTAACTAAAGTAATCTGGCGTGTTGTATTTTTCTTTCCATTGCGTAAACAAAAAAAAAAAAAAAAAAAGCGAAAAGGCAAAAAAGGGCTTCGTGTGCAGGTTTTATGAAAAAAAAGTTTGAGAGGTCTTTTCCTGAGCAGTTGTCATCGGTGCTGAATGTTCAACAGGGTGAACCATGTGATACTTGAGTAGTTGTTACAGCTGAGCTCCATGTGTTGGTGATGCTTTTTGTAACAGAAAAATTGACTTTTGGTCGCTGCTGGGTTATGAGGCTAAAATAGGTTCATAGGTGCTTGTGTTCGTGTGTTATCGATCTGCACGATTATATTGGACAGATAAGCTTCTCGGAGAGCTGAACATTGACGTCATTGTGGCGTAGACTTCATTAATGCACACCTTGAGCACTTGATATCTCCTCGTCGTCAGCTCCTCCCTTCTTCACTGCCCACCTGATGGTTTTTCTCAGTGCGATACAGAAAGTTGTATTCATATCGAGCCCGTCAAGGGTCGGGATATATGTGTTGTGGTTGCATTTTAAATCCTGACCGGCACTGTGGTTTCTGGTAACCATGTCCGTCTGTCTGTTACGCAGCTTTGTGAATACGATACCTTTGAAACGATTAAGCGATTGACTGTAACTTTATTCAGCTATTAAGTATACTTCTTGCGTTGTGTGAATTAGGGTTGCGCACTGACAACATAATCGAGCCGGGGTTAAAACTGTTTCTTCCTCGTGTGCTTCATTTGTACAATAAAGGGGTTGTAGTGGTCCTTTTCGTAGTTCCGGAACACCAGTACAATGTGCAACAAACTCTAAGAACAGTTCCTTTGAACGTATAGAAGCTGGAATTGCCCGTAGAGTGCTTAAAGCGGCTCTGGGCCAGGCAGTGCGTCCTGTATTGAGTGAGAGCACAGCACGGAGATAAGCGCTCGTTTTCTGCCTGTTTCCTATCAACTGGAGAAAGATAGCACCCACCGTTCACAGCAAAATCCACCTACCTACACAAATGCTAATTCATTTCTCGCTCACAGTGTATTGCTGACCCGTCTGTTATTCTTCTTTCCTGTACGTTTTATTCATCTCTTTTTTTTTTTTTTTTTTTGCCTTTCTCGAATTTGCCTGCTGGGTGTTATGGCAAATGCTATCGCAGGAGACGTTAAAGAATACAGTAAATTTTGTATGAACTTCTCAAACGCTCATGGCTCAGCTTCGTTCCTGTTTTTTTTTTTTTTTTTCACACAGCAGAAATGCAATACTAGTCTCGGTAAGAAAGTGTCGCAGGGGTTGAAATTGTCGGTATGGCTGTACATAGAGACGCGATGCTGGCATGTAATTCTCCATGCATTGGACGTTTTGATCGTATATATTATTTCATTTCTACTGCCCGTTTTGTTCTTTTAGTATCCTTCAGTCAGTGTTCGACTGTTGTCAGCCCTTTCCTAAAAGGCTCGTTTTACTCTTTACTCTGGCACTGCCTCTAGTAACGGGTATGCTATTCAGGCGTTCAGTGAGTGCGTGCTGCACGTAAATACCTGTGTCTTCCTCACCCATCCCTTCGTGGCTCTTACACGGCAACTGGCTCTTGTCGCGTTCTGTACCATTTTTTCAAGTTCTCCAACATTTTCATTATAGAGAAAGTAGCGAAAATTTATTTTTGATAATACAAATGTGTTGTGGTGTTGAATGGGTTTGTTGTTACAAAATGTGTTGCTGTTTGTAGGAGAGGAATGCCGAGAGTGCTATAGAAGCACTCAAAGAATATGAGCCCGAAATCGCCAAAGTTCACAGGAAGAGCCACCGCGGGGTGCAGCGAATACGCGCCCGCGAGCTGGTGCCCGGGGATGTTGTCGAGGTGTCCGGTAAGCCACACTCACGCTCGTGTTGTCGCTATTAACGCGGAATGGGGTAAATGCTCGCCGGCGAACTGGTGCTCCGGGGCGTGGACGAGCTGTCCTGTAAGCTACGCTCTGCGTTTCGCTCTGAGTGCTGCAATAAAAAAAAAAAAAAAAAAAAAAAACAACCAATTAAATGTTCGCTTGCGCGAGGTGCTTTCCGGTTTTTTTGTGTATTGTTTAAAGTGTGTGGGGGAGGGGGGCGGGGGTTGAAATTCTTCATTTTGTCCATACATGTTAGAGGGAGATCCTTACTTTTTGGCACATATGATTGGTACAGAAGGAATCACATGTTCCCGTGGCCACTCACATCTGGTCGACGGAAATAATGCATCAGAAAGAAAATTTGCTTTGTGAAAATGGATTGAACGCTGCCAGATTCCGGGCAGTTTATCTGAGGCCAGATCCTTTTCAGCCTTGCGTCATATTGCAAGGCCTTGCTATCGCTCTTGTTTTCACTACCTCTCTTACATAACGCGTCTCGTTTGCTTTACGAGCGAGTCCGCAGGCTATAATCAGAGCAATTAGAACTGCTAAAAACAGGATCCGCTTTAGGGGGCAAAAAAAATGAAACCTGTCTTATTTTGTTAACAGTGAATTTGAAGGTGAAGGCCGTTTATTTTGCCGAACTGTTTTGAGATGGTGGAAACAATTTGCATTTTTTTTTTGTTTCAAAAGATTTGGTGCTAGGAGGGGGTGAGGGGGCGTACCTTTTAACTGCAGATATTGATATGTAACCGATGGCATTGGCAGTGGCGAGCGGTCTCACCTGGAACTTGCACCGCGAGTGGGGGTGGAGGAGGTGGGGGGGGGGGGGTAATTATCAGTGGCAAATCATTTAATTACTTGATTATTGGTCACTATTAACGCGGGCATCACTTGGCTGTTAATTAGCAGATTGACCAGCTGCCTTCCGCAACGGTCGTTAATTAGATGTGCTAAGTCCATACAGGGCCGCTAATTCTGTGCTGGTCTCCTTGATAACGTACCAATTTCAATGTCCCATTGCCCCATTCAAATCAAAGGTGTTTATATGAAATCGTTGAGCACAGCATGCGTGACGAAACTAGGATCGCATTGTGGTTGGTGCTTGACGTCATCCTCGTCAGTCGTGTTGTCGTCACAGGTTAGGGAAACCCGGTCGGAAGGTCCACAAAATTGTTCAAAACTAGCGAGAGATGAAGAAAGTAGTGCTTGCTTTATCATGTGAATGTTTGTGCCTTGCAGTGGGTGACAAGGTACCGGCTGATGTGCGCCTCACCAAGATCTTCTCCACCACGCTGCGTGTAGACCAGGCCATCCTGACAGGTAAGCGGCCTGCCAGGCACGCCTTGAAAGCTTCTCAAGCCCTGACCCTGCCATTCGTGTTAGAGAATGTCCATCCTTGTCCAGTACTCCTGCTCAAGTCACTAGTGTGGCCATACCAATAATCGCCGTAACCCATTTCAGACTACTTTACAGCGCTTTCAGTGTACAGCAGAAAAAAAAAAAATAAAAAAAAAAATAAAAAGGACCGGTGGGATTTGGAGACCAGTTCATTTTGAGATTTCATTAAAGTGAGATAACATTTCTGGATAAAATCACAAACCACAAATGGCGAGAATGGCCACCGATTTATTGGCTAGTACACTTGGTACTTTGTTAATTTGTAGGATCCCCTGGTATTGGTTTGTCGGAAATCATATTGCTCACATTGTATGTAATTTGCTTATAGTAACTAGCCTTTCATTTCTGACTCTCTGTTCTTACAACTGTCGTCTTTATACTGAGCGTGATTTAACACTTGTCTGAGATCACACGAGGAAGTATTCCAAACAATTTCATGGTGTGGTGTAACGTTTGCACTCCCTTTTGCTGTTATTCATTTTCAGAACACTGATATTAACATTTCTCAGCAATTCAGTGTTTTATTAAGGAACTTGTTAATTGTCCCACGCCCAAACCGCTTGGTTTTGCTCCTAAGGGGTGGGGAAGATCAGGCGGAGATCCCTCGTTATGGATTTCCCCTCCTGTCGGGGGTGGGATGGGGGGGGGGGGCGATTTGCATGTCATTTGTTATAGCCACATAGAAATGGATCTTATTAAAGAAAGCCTCAAAGATAATGCAGAAATTGGTGTAGCGACCTTTTCTGCTTGATGTAAAAACTACTACCATCTGGGCAGACTGACAAAAAAAAACAAAACAGCAAGCTACTTGCGCCATGAGAGCTTTCTTTAGGAAGGAAATATTTATGCTGTGTGGCTGCCAAAAACTCCTTCTTTGAGTAGCAGGTTGCTAAAAATGTTTGGTTGAGTAGAGAAAGCCGTGGAGGGGAAAACTGCCAGATCTAAACAGAGTCTGAAGTTGTGTATCTATAGATAAGTACTTGCCCTGCGTAGCGGGGGGAGGGGGGTGGTTACAGCGGATTGCTCGTGTAAGCTAACGCTTGTTGACATTTGAAGCTTAGTCCGGAATGGGTAAGGGTGTCAGTGCATTTTCCGGAGTGCTTATGTATCATTGTGCGCCTAACAAAATTGAGGGTTGGGAATAATTGTGAGCACCTGATTATTTCAGCTTTCGCCCGTCGCTGTATTCATCCTGTAGATAGGCCGTAAAATTGCTAAACAAGCGCCGTAGATAGGCCCGTAAAATTGGTAAACACGCGCTTTATGTGGCATATTTATTGTGATTTGTCGTATGGCTGTAAACATAGGTTGTAGCTGTCGGTATCTGGAGAAAAGTTAAGAAAATAATCGGACCAGAGTGTGATAAATGCATTTGTTATGGTGTGAGCTGTAGCTAATCTTAAGTTTCAGCGAATAAAAAAAAATGAAGAAAAAAAAATCAAATAAAAATGGAGAACTATGACTGGTCGTTAAACTGCCAATGAAATGGCGCGTAATTGTGATGAAGCGACCAATAAGAGTAATGGATAGGCGCCTGTAATCTGTTATGTTATTGGTGGTAAGTTTTGCTGTTTTAGTTTTGTATTTTCGTAGGCCTAACAAATTCTCAGGATATTTGTATAAAGCCACGGTGTGCGGATAACGACGTGCCGTAAAGTTTGCTCGGTTACTTCCGCCTCGTTCATTGTCGGGTCTGACTGTCCGCCCAAACTGCTCATTACCCATTTCAGATATAGGAAAATGCTGTTTTTCCATGCGTCTCGAGGTTTAGAGCCGAAGGTCGAATGTCCTTGTAGAACTTTTGCTATTCTTTTGGAGTTTGTGTCGTGTCACAGTATGTGAGCATGTACTTGCGTTTCCCCCGGGGCAGTGCATGTGTACTTGTGTTGCAGGAGAGTCCGTGTCGGTGATGAAGCACACCGACCCCATCCCTGACCCGCGCGCTGTCAACCAGGACAAGAAGAACCTTCTGTTCTCGGTAAGCTAACACACTTGTCTGCCTTAACATCACCAACACATGCTCAACTTGCTTCCATTTGTACGAATAAAATTAATTTTTACAGCCTGAATATGCATCTTGCTTTTAGTTCGAATTGGTTACGCCAAATAAGGTAATTTTGTATCCTAAATTGTGTTGCAAAGTTCAGAACTGCACTCTCATTGTAATTTTGTAAATAGTGCTGGAGAAATTACAATTGATAGGGTTCAATGTCAGTTTACCAATGATTTCTTATATAAATATATATAATATATGCTATTAAAATGTAACAAAACGTTGTCTGTTTTCATTGACTAGGGCACAAACATCGCTGCGGGAAAATGTAAAGGCATCGTGGTAGGCACCGGCCTCAACACGGAAATAGGTACGTCCTCTCTTTGTCTAGCGCCGATGTCGTAAATGAAAAAAAAATGGAGTAGTGGTGTGAGCCAAGTTCTCGGATATGGGAACGTTTTCGAATTGTTATAATTAAAATTTGATATTTAGTGGCTGAATTTTTATGGAAGATTTTCTAGTGGAAAAACATTTAAAGTTATTTTTGTAAGGTATAAATTGTTACTGAAAAAAACCCCGAGATTTATAGGTTACTTTATGTGCCTTTGACACCTGAAAAGACTGACTGTGAGTGAAGTAGTATGCGTCATAAGAATTTTTATGTCAAACCAAATAACGCACACGGCGGTGTTCATTCTGGGAAGACGGTCATTGTCCTTTAGAGATCCAACTTCAAACGAATGTATATATTCCTTCAAGATCATTGCTTTATTCTACATACCTTTATTCTCGATATTTGTATTTAAGTATAATTTTCGTGAGGGAAGGGTGATGGAATTCGGAAGGGGTTGTACGTTGATTCATTTTGGAAGGGTCTTTTATGAAAAAAATCTCAACCCTATCGATTGTCTGTCGCAGTCTTTGGGGGCGGTGGCTTCTGGTCTGAAAAAGGAGCTGTTTGGAAAAGTGCAAAGGACTGTCTTCGGAAGAACACTGTTTAACGCATGCTGTCTTTTTAATTTCAGCGAAAGGTTTAGTGGTTGTCGCTTTAAAAGGCTTCCCTGTGCTGCCGTACACAAATGTGTAAAAGCGAGCGCGGACTGCAAACGCGCCGCAATGGCCGCGCCTTTGTCCGTTCTTGTGTTACTTGCAATTGTAGCAGCTTTCAAAAATGAACAACATTATAATGACAAAAAAGCTTGTTTATGTACACGCAAAACTAGAGCAAACACACAACAACATCCTTAATACAACACACCTTTCATTTGTACGAAGCAAACGATAAAATAGAGAGAAAAATTTAATTACCATTTGAAATAGTTGAGCGATTGATAGAGCACCGGGGTGTACATTGTTTTGTGCGCGGGTCAGCTGATCTATTACCTGTGCTAGAGAAACAGTTGTTATTGACGTACACGTTGATAAATAGGCCAAGCGTATGAAAAAGCTGTGGTTGTTTTGACAGCCTGTAATTCCTCTGTTGCTAGGGATACGATGATAATCACCAGTACAGTTATGTGAGGGAGTAACATCAAAGTGTACAAGAAACATACATAGACTAATTCTTCACGTCGGCCGCCGTCTGAACAAGACAAATAAAAGATGTGTTTGCCACTGATTTTTTTTTTTTTTTGGTGGATAGGTTTATTTTTTAGTCGAAGGGGGGTTGGGGGAGTCCTGTTTCATCAATTTGGAGGCATCTGAAGCCCGGGCAGCCGATCTTCCTCATTTCCTCTAAAAAACTCGCAAAAGAATAATTTCACAACCATTTGATAAAATACGAAATCTTTATGTAGAAATCCTTTATTAAAAAAAAGGGGAAAAACACTTGGATTTGTTGCATATGAAAGTGAACGGTAATTTCACAGCTGATCGCACCGGTCCTTGATTACGTACAAAAATTGACTGATGAGCGCCCACACGCTTTGAATACGCTTGACAGTCTGCGTCTCTGGATCAGTCTTCGGCATGGATCACTGACCGGGAAGATGTAAAGCGTGCCTGCTCAGCCAGAAAGCGGCTTATGCTATGGGAGCGCCCACCCCCCCTCCGCCTCCGGGAGGCGCACTGCATTCGTTCCGAGTGTGCTTCCCACCCCCCCACCCCCCCCCCCCTTGGTATGCGCGATGATCAGTTCTCCTTGGGCCACCCAGCTCTTCTCAGGACTTTTACCTCAGAAAAAAGGCCCGATGCAGCCTTAGCTGCCGACACACGTGGTAAGCTAGTGCCTTTCATGCTCACAACTTCTCTACCGATCTTTATACATCTTGATATCGCAGCTTGGAATAGACAATAAAAGAGCCCATTTCAAATTGTTAGCGTAAGCGATAGGACTAAGTGTGCGTTGTGAGGAACCAATACTAACGCTGCACCGGCTGCGTTACGGCTGTTGCTGTCAGTGTTAAACTGTGTTTTAGTGCCACTTGTGCACGATTGCAACTCTCTAGAAGGATACGCCGTAGAGGATTTTGAGTAAGGAAACCTGAAGATATGACTGTCAGAGGCTGCGGGGAGTGAGGGAATACTATTGAGGTGCAAGGTGTTCGGCCCGTACCCTTCCGCCAAGCTATCAGTAGCGTGCCCCTTCGCCAGGGTGTCCGGCCCCGTACTCGTGCGCCAAAATGTCACAGAGCCAATACGCCCGCCGTTTCCCCCTCATGAGATCCGCGGGAGAACTCTCTTCACTTGCGCAAGACATTGCTCATTCAACGCCGAGTTTAATTATTACACACGGAATGTGTGCTTCATGCTGTGCTGTGTTGTAACTGACGGGAGTATGATAGAGCGAGATGGAGCGCCTCAGCAGCCGTGGGCCTCGCTGTCTCCCTACAACATCAGCATGCCAAACCTCTTTCACACAAACAGAAGTTGCGCTTCTGTGATGTATGTGACTAGTTTGTCGTTGAGGTAAAACAGTCCTTTAGAGGTCTTTGTGTGCATCAAGCGATGCATATCCTGCACCACTCCCTGCTTCAGGTGAGGCTACAAATGAATTAAATGAAAAAAGAAAAAGAACATCTCTTCAATATAAACTATCGACAGTAAGAAAGTGTAAAGGAAAAGAAAACGAATCGCCTCCACAACGTCGCGCTTTGTACTGCATTTATATCAACTGCAGTCGTGAAAGGTTGGCAGGAAAATGCAGTGCTCGAGTTGAATGGACCCTGTGATCGACACCAGAGAGGAACATGCTGGCAGATTTATCAACAGAACGCACTGTAAGATATGAACGTGTCGGGAGTTACCGTAACAAGCCAGGATGTGGGCCTGCGTTGCTCCCGAGTCCGTTGGCTTTGTAAGAAGCTTCGTAAAAGATCCTCCATTATTCCGTGACGTAGGTATCATAAAAGCCATACTTTCAGTGGAGTTGAGTTTTCTTTTCTTTCCTTCTTTTTTTTTTTCCTGGTTTCTTGTTAAACGTCTTTCTTCATGCCTTTTTTTTTATTCAGCGGGAATGTTTTTTGGAAAAAGTGTGGCCGTGTCTTGTCAGGCTAACAAGATTACAGTGCTATTTCTTTGATTGGTCTCAATCACACTGCTCCCAAATGCTGGAGAAAACATAAGATGTGCCTTAAATCTCCGGCAGCTTTCGCCTTGACGGCTGTATGCCTATCGAGGGTTATAACACAAGACGCAGTATTGCTCCATACGTTAAGTAATAGCGGCTGAAGGTGGACGGGGGAGGGAGGTGAATGTAGTGTAGATAGGTGAACTTGAAGGAGCTGTACCGGGGTGGGGGGGGGGAGGGGGGGGTTGCTGCAAGTTACCTTGTGATAGTGTTGTTACGGTCGTGTAGCCGAGATTATATTATGGGTGTGTGGAGTGAAGCGCACTTCCTTTAACGTCGGTGCCTTTCTGCAATCCAGCAGCGTGTACCTGTACTTTCTCCTATTCCATGACCTAACACTTCATCACTTATCTAATCGATTTCTGTTGCCCTTTAAGCTTTGAATTCTTTAACCGCAGGTACACAGGCGGATGTGTACACCTGCTGGCCTGGGAATAGCCTCTGGATATAGCCAGCATATGGGCAGGGGAGGGGGAGGGCGGGCGGGGTCAGAGGTTGTACCGGGGACTGTTCGTTTCCGTACTCTTGACTCGTGTTTGTGTTATCGCTATTACGGTGGCGTGTGTCCTGGATTATCGCTCAGGAGCTAATGGGAAGTGCATTGTTGTGACGTGTCTTGGTCGGTGGATTGCCCATTGACCCAGAGACTTGGCAAGCAGCACATTTTAAACATCTGGAGCGTACGTTAAAGGTTACAGCGTGGCAGAACAGTTGTGTGTATTAGTTATAGCGTTGATAGTGTGAATTGGCAGATGGTTTTGTCTGTCTGACTAAGAGACCTACTGTTCAAGCCCTACCCCTCCCCCCCCCCCTTCCTCCCCTGCTACATGTGCGTTTGTGGTGTTGGGAAAGGAAAATACAGAGCAGGAAGCCGTCTATTTGAGTCGTGGTTCATGCGTCGAGAATCCCGCTCTGCCTTCGCAGTTCCATAACGTAGTGCCATTGTGAGGTCACGGCCGAGTCCGTAAAACGCATGTGAGAGACGCTTGTTACTGTGGCCATCTGTGGGGGAGGGAGGGGGCGGTGCAGGAGGCCGGGCGCTGTGTGCGGGGCTTGCTACTGTTGCCAGCTGTGGGGGAGGGAGGGGGTTGAGCAGAAAGCCGGGAGCTGTGTGCGGGGCTTGCTACTGTTGCCAGCTGCGGGGGAGGGAGGGGGTGGTGCAGGAGGCCGGGAGCTGTGTGCGGGGCTTGCTACTGTTGCCAGCTGCGGGGGAGGGAGGGGGTGGTGCAGGAGGCCGGGCGCTGTGTGCGGGGCTTGCTACTGTTGCCAGCTGCGGGGGAGGGAGGGGGTGGTGCAGGAGGCCGGGCGCTGTGTGCGGGGCTTGCCACTGTTGCCAGCTGCGGGGGAGGGAGGGGATGGTGCAGGAGGCCGGGCGCTGTGTGCGGGGCTTGCCGCTGTTGCCAGCTGCGGGGGAGGGAGGGGTGGTGCAGGAGGCCGGGTGCTGTGTGCGGGGCTTGCTACTGTTGCCAGCTGCGGGGGAGGGAGGGGGTGGTGCAGGAGGCCGGGCGCTGTGTGCGGGGCTCGCTACTGTTGCCAGCTGCACGGGAAGTGCGTGAGACTACAAGACTAGTGCCGTAACAGAGCCTTGCTTGTATTACTCCGCCACAGATAAGTTCTTATCTCGTATGACTTATAGATGTCGTTATCTTTTACGGCCGCACTTGAGAGTATTGTAGCTAGCAGATATGATGTACGGCTTGTCGATTTCCCGTCGATTGCGCTCGTCTTTGGATACATCTCAGTGCTCTGTGTACTTACCGCAGCCTTGCTACCGGTGCTTGGGTTTGCAATCCTGTACGTCAGACGGACCATTTCATCTTCATCAGTGTGGCTTGCTGCGGACGGGTACGCAATGTTTGGTGCTTGTAAGTGTTGATGCACAGGTGCATTGAATCCATTCAGACTTGTCTCCGACGCCCTTGACATTTTCAGCAAGGCACTCAGCCTTGTGCGCGTTGCCTTGGAGCTGACCTGCTCAATTGGCATTATGTAAGGGAACACCCGCGGCTCGTTTTCATTCACATTCACGAATTAGTAAACGCACGGGCCTTTCATCCTCCGCCTAATGCACATTAGCCATTTTGGTATTTTCCGATGCTCATACAGGGGATGTAATACTCACATAATTATGGCCATGGTAATTAATACCACTACCCACCTAATAATGACCCCCCTCACCTCCCACTGGGATGAGTTAATTAATAAAGCAGTACACGTCTACTTGGTGGTGCCTGTCATTGATCCGGCACCCGTTTGGAGTGTAATAATACATCTGTCGCATTGGCCACATTTGTACTTGGTAGTGTACTGCTGTTACCTGCGGAGGTCGAGGGTGTTGGGGAAGGAGAGGGGGGGGGGGGCGGGGGCAACTAGGGATGTAGTAGGCTGTTTTCATGTGCATTTTTATATCACTTCGAATTGAACTTGGTACTTCGATTCCAGTAACCAGTTTGGCGTGATTCTGTTAACTCGAGATTAAATTCTAATTGCTATTGTTCATTTCTTTCCCCTCCCCTCACACACTCACCGCCCGTTATTTCCCAAGACCATCTGCATGGGAGTTTATCTCTCTGTTTGCGTTATAGTGTCAACACTTTCCTATCAGAGGTGCCTAAAAACAAGAGGCCGTTTGCTTTTGATAACGAAAAGTGCAGAACATAAAATCAGGACTTGCAGTTCCGAGGCCTGGCAACTGCTTAATATAAGTCTGTTTCTAGTTTGAATCAAAGGTTAACGCCATTGCACAATCTATTATTGCCATCAGCAACATCGGTTAGTAACTTGGAGGATGCAGGTTCTC
Organism: Protula sp. h YS-2021; assembly: GCA_949752745.1. NCBI lineage: Eukaryota > Metazoa > Annelida > Polychaeta > Sabellida > Serpulidae > Protula > Protula sp. h YS-2021. The sequence continues at coordinate 20,422,088 of OX457030.1, forward strand.
TTCGAACAAAAAGGGAATTCTGAGCATTTCTCTGTTACTGGGCCACAGAATCTTTTCGGCCAAATGGCGTTCACATCATAAAATGAGCTGGTATGATGCGCAGCTTATAATAGTACAGCGGTGGACTGAGGAGTACAAGCAAGTGCAAAGCCAGAGTGTTAAGGCCCATAGATGACGCAAGCGTTGGAAAACATACGGCCCGAGTTACGCCTCAGCAATAACTGGTCGTGACTGACGCCCCCCGTGACCCACCTCACCGCCGCGTTATATCGTGTTTATGACGCCCCCGTGACCAACCTCATTGCCGCATTATGTCGTGTTTATGACGATTCTGCTCAGAAAGGCGTGGCTAATAGCCGTGGGTGGCCGTTCTGCTCGGTGGCTGCTGAACACATGTACTTGTTCCAAATCATAGCCACGGTGATGATCGTTACACCGCTATGCGGGCAAATTGGTACCAGTGTAATAGTTTGAATCACGGTGATGTGTTAAGAGCGGTGTTAATGTGCCGTCATGATGTATGTTACAGGTGTCCTTGCTCTGCTAGCACTGTACAATACAGAGCGAAAGGAGCGAGAGTAAAGAACTCGTGATTAAAGCTACTCGTGGATTCAGCGCACCTTGATATGTTTTATGCACATAAAGCGCATGCGTGCAACGTTGATCACTAAATATTACGGTTGATTGCAGAAGGGAGTGATGGGAGTGCATGGATTTGGTGTTGGATCCAAGGCGCGCTCTAGTTTTGGGTTTTTGTGGGGCTTCTCCGTGTGAGGAGTGCAGAGAGTGGATGGCGTTCGGCTTCTCACTGCCTTCCCCATTGTTATCTCCACGCTATACGTGTCCGGGAAGTGATCCGGTGCGATTCACTTTTCTCACCCATTGCTTTGTATTTTTATATGGCAGCACTTGTCTCTTTTTATGTAGATTGTAACCGTTGTTACCAAACAGCAGACCTCTGAGCAGATCTATCTGTTATGCATAAACACAGAACTGATGGATATTTTAAAAAAGCAGTTCCCCTCATTTATGAGTACTATTTTCGTTTAATCCCCACTGGGTCTGCGAAGTAATAGGTGTTGTACACAACAGACCGAAAAGTCGTAGAGGTTGGCTGTTGGACAACAACGTGATTGTACCTACCGGCTGTTCTTTAGCGCTCCAAGTCAACGTCTTGCGTCGTTTTCGAGAGTGCTACCTGGATCCGTTAACTTTTGTAAGTAATGTACAGCTGCAAAACATTCTTTGCTGGCGCACGCAGGTGCAATAAGAGGCTCTGTCTTCCACGTGTACTCCTCATGGTAGTAGTTCGCCTGCGACTTGCCCGTGGCCTGCTCGTGGTACGCCAGCCATTTACCCGTGGCCTGCTCGTGGTACCCCGACGAGTTACCCGTAGCCTGCTCGTGGTACGCCAGCCATTTACCCGTGGCCTGCTCGTGGTACCCCCGACGAGTTACTCGTGGCCTGCTCGTGGTCCGCCAGCCATTTACCCGTGGCCTGCTCGTGGTACCCCCGACAAGTTACTCGTGGCCTGCTCGTGGTCCGCCGGCGAGTTACCGGCTGCTTCACACCTGTGCCAGTATGGCTGACAGAAAAAGTAAAGAAACGCACATTGATAAATAAGCAAAAAAAAAAAAAAAAAAGGCCTTGTAATTAATCTGAGTACAAATATTATCAATAGTCGGCTGTGCAAATAAACTAACGGGATATCACGTGACAGCGCTTTCACTGTTTGTGCAGATTGAGTGAGACAAGTGGAATCGAACTAGGGACACTTGAGAAGCACAGCATATCCGTAGAGGCCAGGGAAGCTATAAATAAAGATTCTATAAGTAAATGTTACGCTCATTGGCTTATCTATCTCTTTGTAGAGGAATGGAAACTTGTAATGCAGTTTAAGCGAAAAAAAAGACCGTTCGTCAGAGTTAATGAGACTAGAAAAAAACATGGGAGTGAGATGAGTGAAATTAAACGAGCCATATATACCGTCTGCCCTGGCAACGATGCTCTTCTTCGGTGCATAGCCTTTCCTGCTTTGTCAGAAACATTCATCCAAAAACTTGTGAGCTGGAAAGAAACGAGCGGGTTGGAGGAATTTCAGCCTTGGGGGAAGTTTAAGCTGTTGCTGCTGAAAAAATACTAATCTTGTTTTTCAGCACAATAGTTTCTCTGACGTCAGCAGAGAGAATAAATTGGTCTGTTGAAACCTCTACACATATACACTGACAGTACTAGCAAACTCACATAATTTTTAATGTTCTGTTCATCAGACTCTGCTGGTATTTTAAATTCTATTTATTTCTTTTTTTATCGGAAATTTAAGTCCTGCAGAGTAAGGCTTGGATTGTTCAACTTTCCTTGTGGTGGTTTTGAGATGCATTTACATTTCATAATTACGCGGTGCATCTGTATGACTTGATATGTCTGAATTTCAGGAACATCTTTTTAAAATTGTTCCTAATTTTACATCTACATGTAAGGTAAAGACCGACTGCGTGATTACCAACGATCACGCTGAGACCTCAGTTCTTCATTTTTTTTTTCAACAATATCATGAAGATTTTACTGCTTTTTAACGCTAAGCCCACGTACAAAATGAACAGTCGTCTCACAAGTTTAAAAAACAAACAAACAAACAAAGAACGATGAAAAAACGGCTTCATGAAATATACATATAAGCATTAGATAGCGCTTGTGAATATTGAGTAAGAGACCGAGAGAATCATTAGAGAACTGGCTGGTGGTCCGTTGTTGTGTATTTGTTGTGGTAATGCGAGCGCCAGTAGGGCGATGCGCCCGAGCAGCTGCTAACCAGTCTGTGCTCGCAAACAACATAAATGCGAAGTAATGCAAGTAATTCCCGGCAGCAGGGCAATGATCTCCTCCTAATTACTGAGTTATCCGAGTTCAAAATTTATATATACACGGATGCTTTGTGCTTCTACAGCGTCAAAGCACAGGCGCATTTTCATATCTGCTGCAATTGTGAGGAGCATACCGCACCCAGCGCAACCCCCCCCCCCCCAAAAAAAAAAAAAAAAAAAAAAAACCAAGTGCGTCACATACTTTTTAGAGCTGCGCAATATTCAGGATGTTTCAAATCACTTGAACATGTTCAGTTCCTTTTGAGGCTTCGAAATGCAAGAGGTACATGTAGTTCATGAGTTATGAGCTTTCAAGATGGCTGCTAATCTGGTAGATGTGCTGCTTGTAACTTTGCAGGAAAGATTAGAACGACTATGGCGGAGACAGAGCAAGAAAAAACGCCGCTTCAACAAAAACTGGACGAGTTTGGCACCCAGTTGTCCAAGGTATTATAGGGAATCGTCTCGGCCGTCGGCACAGGCTTGTGTTGTAGGCAGCCACCGGCACAACCGATCTTGTTTGTTGGGAATAGCGTTGTGACCGACCATTGACCTCATTATAAATAAATACCCTGTTACTTTGGTTTATTTATAGATTTGCAGATACAGCATTTTATGTTGTCTTTTTTTTCTCTCTTCTAACTTTTGGAGTGGTTTTTATTCCAAGTATTGTTGCACATATTGTGATCCGAAAAATTTTGCCGAACGTTTCATTCGTGCCAGTTCGCGCGATTTACTGTTCATGGCGAAATTTTGGAACCTACAGTCGGTCATGGTATGTTTGAATAAATTGGAAGTTTTAAAGGAATTCATTTTAAATTTGAAACTTTAAATAAAGTGCAGTTGTGAATAACATTAATGTGACCGACTGTACGTTATTCTTTAATATTATTTTCACTCCAATGCAGTGATTCTGTTCGGTGATTTAGTTGATGTAGCAGTAGCTTGGTGGGTTATTGAAAACGAATGACTGCAGTGGAACTCTTTACAATGCATGCATGTTTGTAGTGAGTAATTATGCATATGTCTTACACACTGTAGACCTGAGATTAGTTGCTCTTGCTGGTTTAGATCGCCCGTGGGTGCACATGGTGCCAATGGTAAAATGTAACGCGAAAGTGGATCAGCTGAACTGAATTATTAGGGCACGGCGATATTTGCGGTCGCCACAAAAATTACCTGCGTGCGGCAGGAACGGGCCAAAACCAACCCAATCCCTGTGGAATGGGGTGTGTGTGATGGTTCCGGTTACTTTGTATTGCGGGTTGGCGTCTGTTAAGAAGCACTTGTGCGGTTTATGCGCGGAGTGACATCAGGGAAGTAGGCATAGAGAAAGTAGTTCCGCCAGCCCGCGCAAGAGTACATCACCATGTGCCCCCGACAGGGGCTTATAATCAAGACATTAGCGGGACTATTTCACCGCATTTGCTTCACTGCAACGCTATTAGCTTCTTCTCTGTATCTTAACTATGTGAGTGCAGACGCTTGTATAGAAAAGTAGTAGTTTTGAAATCACTTTTCATTTTTCGTGGGAGGCGGTCGGATAAAAAACCGAAATATACGTACCGTTCGTCGCTCATATTTTTGGCCATGCCCCCAGTCAGTGTAAACTTGTTGCCAAAAAAAACAAAACAAAAAAAAAAAAAAAACAAAAAACATCAAGATGCGCCGATTAGTGTCTCTGATTAAGGACAATGTCATTAAAAAACATCTCATGGACCAAGTTGGTATTTGGTAACTTTAAAGACAAGATTGTTGAGGTTCCAAGCCGTGACTTCACACTTTTCTTCAACTTAAGTCTGCATATATTTTTGTTCGGGTGATAAGAAATCTTTGAAAGTTTCAAGAGAGCTAATCTGTAGGTCTATGGCATCGAATAATGATTTTATATTGATGTTGTGTTGTAAACTGGCGCGACATTAAGATTTAAAAAAAAACATTGGCTCTGGTGTCGCTGCCAGTCTTTCTGTTGTGCTGTTCGTATGTGCGTGTGTTATTTGTGGTGTGTATCCACTTTTATGTAACTCCCAGTTTATTTATGACACACTTTTTTCCCACCAATACTTTGACCTCATAGATTTCGTAACATTTATTTTGGACCCCCCCACTGTTAGTTTCCAACCCAATTTGAGTTTAGTAACGAAATGTTACGTCATTATTCCCACTAGCAAAACATTATGCATTTAGTCCCTGATTTCTTGTATTGCATGATTTTTTTTCTGTTCGTTTTTACTACGTAAATAGATCGTTTCAAAGTGCCTTCTCAAAACGAAGAAGTGTTAACAAGTTTGATGGCGAAATGCCTTGCAAGTGAAAAAAACTAAAACAGCTCTTAGCTTTAGAGAACAATACATTTAAGGATGAACTGTGGAAATAGAAAACCACATATCCTTAGAAAAAAAGATGCCTGATACTGCCCGATACTGTCGCGTGCCCACCAGGACGCCGTCCGTCCTGACTTAACTCTTGTTGTCCGCGTGTGACGTCATGCCGTGTAGCAGTGCTAGCCCGGAAGTGCCGCCGTTAAAGGTCATGCGAGTGACGCCCGAGCGTGCCTGGCAGACTGTTGTGACTGATAACAGAAATGTGCATATATAATGTGATTGGTTTTCGGGTGCATCTTCTTTGCAGAGTTTTCTAATTGATGCTGTATGGCTTTTCCAGTGATCTAAAAATAGAAAGGGTATTGTGACATCACATTTGTGACTTCATATTTGGTGTCACGTGCCCGTTGTAGGTTGGCTCATAGTTCTTTAGGCCGATAAATAAAGACGAAGGATTGTAGCGAACACATGACTTTGATTTGGGACACTTGTTGACACGACTGTTGTTTGTTCTGTCTGTGCCTGTACTTGCTGTGTGCTCTCTCCCCTCCTGCACACACGACAGGCAAGATCCAGGAGCACCTGTCAGATGACGTGTGTGAAAACAAGACACCTCTGCAGCAGAAACTCGACGAGTTCGGCAGGCAGCTGTCTAAGGTAGCACGGGGGTGGGGCGGGGCCAGGCGCTTCAGTGTCAGCTTTCATAGAGGAGAAAAACGTTTAAAAAAAAAAGCTTTTCGCCTTGGGTGTTAGATTGCTGTCTGCCTGCGGTATCCTCGCGCTTTGTGAACGACTGACAGCTAGGGTCACCTTGATATACGGCACTTAGGGGGGGGGGGGGGGGGGTGTGGAGGCTATTTTGACTTCCGGTTTGACGGGCGAGCAGTTGTCGCTGATTATTAGTGGGTAATAAAATCGCTTTCTCTGCTTCACCCGCTCTGCTTTAAAAAAATAATAATAATAAAACAAAACATAAAACAAGAGACAAATGGCATTTTAGTGATTTGCCTTTCAGCGTGTAAATGATATCAATTATTAATTGGATATTTTCGGCACTCAAGCATAGTTAGCAGATAATATGCATGTTGTTTATAGCCATGGGAACAGGGGTTTTAGTGTTGTTTTGTCTTTCAAACTATATACACACATGTATGTTTTTTTTTTTTTATAAAATCTTAAAAAAAACGTTGTTTTGTGTTGTCCTAGTATCATACAAGACTATACCAAATTAAATAACACTGGTGACAAAAGACGTAAATGTCACGTAGCAGTAGGTCATAGCAAAGTATTATAATATATAAGATGTCAGGTAAACTACAAGTGCTAACCTTGCGGAACTGGGGATAGTTAACATGTCCGCTCTCTAACTTCACGCGTCACTTTATCTTTGATTCTTCGAGAAATACATTCTTGTGAGTTCTGATCGTTTTTTTTTGTGCAGGGTTTGCATGGAAGGGATGTCTGTCGTCCCATCCAAGTGCGGCTCGAAATTATCTCATTTTTTCCCCTAAAATATTGAAGAATGTGACTGGGTGAAACTTGTATTAATTCAAATGAGAGTGCTTTGTTTTATTGCATTTCCGTAACAATATCTGGTAAAAAAAATATATTAAAAAAAACTAAAAAAAAAAACTCTTCATTAGATAGAAATAAAAGTAAAGCCATGAATGAGGTCCTTGAACATGTGATGTTTATTTGTGGGTGTAAGATGTTTGTTTGCGTCGTGACAGGTGATCTCGATCGTGTGCGTGGCCGTGTGGGCCATCAACATCGGCCACTTCAACGACCCGGCCCACGGCGGCTCCTGGATGAAGGGCGCCATCTACTACTTCAAGATCGCTGTCGCGCTGGCCGTGGCTGCCATCCCTGAAGGCTTGCCCGCTGTCATTACGACCTGCCTCGCCCTAGGTACGTTCTACGACCCCCCCCCCCCCCCCCCCCTCCCCTTTGTAGAGTGGCCGTGGCCGGCATCTCTGAAGGCTTGCCCGTCGTCATTACGACCTGCCTCGACCGAGGCACGTATTTTACCCCTCCTTCCCCATGCATCTGAGTACAGAGCTGGCCCCCAACGCTGTAACATGAGCCAGTCTTTGAGTCAACCGCTGGTGCGTGGACTGCTGCTCGTGCCGAAGTTTGACCACACAGCTGTCGCCAGAGCTGCAACCCGTGTCAAGGGTATGAGCACACCTCTGGTGCCTGAGGTGCAACCCGTGTCAGGGTAAGAGCTCCCAACACGTGTCAAGGGTACGAGCACACCTCTGGCGCCTGAGCTGCAACCCGTGTCAGGGTACGAGCACACCTGGGGCATGAGCTCCCAACACGTGTCAAGGGTACGAGCACACCTCTGGCGCCTGAGCTGCAACCCGTGTCAGGGTACGAACACACCTGGGGCATGAGCTCCTAACACGTGTCAAGGGTACGAGCACACCTGGGGCACGAGCTGCCAACACGTGTCAAGGGTACGAGCACACCTCTGGCACCTGAGCTGCAACCCGTGTCAAGGTACGAGCACACCTCTGGCGCCTTAGAGCTGCAACCCGTGTCAGGGTACAAACACACCTGGGGCATGAGCTCCCAACACGTGTCAAGGGTACGAGCACACCTCTGGCGCCTTAGAGCTGCCAACACGTGCCAAGGTTTTGAGCATTGAGCTGTCTGTTTGGCAGGTACCCGTCGCATGGCCAAGAAGAACGCCATCGTGCGCAGCCTGCCGTCTGTGGAGACGCTCGGCTGTACGTCCGTCATCTGCTCCGACAAGACTGGCACGCTCACGACGAACCAGATGTCTGTCTGCAGGGTAAGCGCCTCCACAAGAAGCCCCATAGTCTATTTATGTGTCGGCAAATTAACAGACTGTTGTCATTAAAATCGGGAATTCTCAAAGATATAGCGCCCTAATTAGGTGTAACGCCGCGGTACTTGAGTTTAAAAGGTAAAAAGACATGAAAACGTTCTGGAAATTACAAGTGCGTGTTTTGGATTGTTTAAATTTTACGTTTATTTATTTAATTAGTTTATTTTTAAGAATAATTTTCGTGTGCAATAATGGGATGAAGTTTTTTCAGATGTTTATGTTCAATAAAGTAGACCCAAATTCTAATCACGCCGAAGTCGTTCACTTTGACGTCACTGGAACTACTTACGCGCCGGATGGGGAAGTGTAAGTCTTTCTGCGCGCACCAACAACAAAACATTGTGCTTTTTCAGTGAATACTCACACAACTAACTGTTGTCTCGTGTTGTCATGGTTTCGCTATTTTCAGTCCGGATGGTGCTGTAAACACTTGGGCGTTGTGTTCTTCACGGCTTGTGCAGCAGAAGAGCAATACTTATTAATTTAGGTTTTCCGACTGGTGCTGCTTGAATGTTAGTGTTGGTTAGTTTTAGTCTAGGCATTGAGGAATTTTTTCACAGCAGAGTGGGTGAAGCGCGCCCCGTGACTTCACAGTTGGTAGGGCGGGGGGGGGGGGGGGGGTTTAGGGGGAAGGGGATCGAGTCACCCCGTGGTTAAGAGGGACATCACCTGCACTGCTTGGTGGGCGGTGAGCGCCCGTCCAGGAAGAATGTGAGCTTGACGTGGCAGGGGTGACCTAGACCCCAGGTGGCTGCTGAGCGCGTTATTGTATTATCTGTGCTGTTTTCGACTCGTACATATCTTAAGTCTTTGTGCTATGTTTGTTTCTGCGCGTGTAGATGTTTGTGTTTGACAAAGTGAGCGAGGGCAGCATCACCACGAACCAGTTTGAAATCACAGGCTCAACCTACGCCCCTGAGGGAGACGTGTAAGCAATTACCCAAAATACCAACAATACCCCCTCCCCTCCTCCTTCCTCATCCCAACACAGAAGTACAATACTAGAATGAAGAAATGACCTCCCTTTGGTTTAACTAACGCCCTTACACCTAACAGAAACCTTCCCGTCAAGTTTGTTTGTTCGCTGTGAAGAGCATTCTCTTATAATTTAGTAAAAGCCTTTACCGAAAAAAAAAATAAAATAAAATAAAAAACAAGTGTGAAGCGCCCCGAGTTTCCAAGTCCTTTTTGGCATCACGTTGAAAATAAATGAGTTTTGTTGTCGTCGTTGTTATGCATGTTGATATAAAATGCTTGTCCTGTCAACATATTGCTACCTGTTTTAAGTTTAATTCTAAAGCAAATTAAATTTGACTGCCATTGGATGCCCTGTGGTTTGTTTACATGTCGCTTTTGCTAGGAATTAGTGTGGCTTTTCACTAACAACTACTCCCGCTTGTTGTATTTTTTCAATATAAAAACTTGTGACATTTAATCATTCAAAGAAAATATGAAAGAAATATTTGAAAGAGTCGTTGTGAAGTTATTAAGATATGATCTAAATTTTTACTAAATTCTGAAAAAAAGGACAGATTTAAAATGAACACGTAACTAATTTTCAAGTGGCGAGTATGATGCAATAAGAGAATGAGGTGATGACGTGTGAGGCAGTGACGTATGAGGTGATGGTGTATGGGGGGCTACGCCATTTAGAGTGTTAATGTTTGAGGTGTCTGACGTATGATGACGCGGCCAGCTTGTACATTTGCAGGTTCATGGGCGGCAAGCCGGTGAAGGGCAGCGACTACGACGCGCTGGTCGAGCTCTCCACCATCGCGGCGCTCTGCAACGACTCCAGCGTCGATTACAATGAGGTGAGTCCCTCCTTCTGCACGTCTTCATGCCAGAGCCTTGTCCGTGTGCATATCCAAAAATTGTGGGGAGAAGGTCGGGTGGGCGATTATTCGGAAAAAGGATACCCCCCCCTCCCCGCCATGAATTTTTAGCTGGTAGTGATTCAGAAAGTGTAAATTTTGCGTTTCTACTTGATGGATGACCGTAAATGCTTCCCGAGCATTGACGCCCAGGTTTGGAATGTTAGGCATATGGTGGATGGCATTATATGCTGCTGCATTTGGCAGGCGAAGAACGTGTACGAGAAGGTGGGAGAGGCGACGGAGACGGCCTTGACCGTGCTCGTGGAGAAGGTCAACTGTCTGAACCTCGACAAGTCGACGCTGAAGAAGAAGGAACTGGGCACTGCCGTCAACCACCAGCTACAGGTGTGCTCCCTCCCCCTACTCCCCCCCCCCCCCCCCCCATGCCAACAAGCCAACAGCTGGACAATAAATAAAATAAATCAATCAATCAATAAGTAAAAAATGTGAGAATGTAAATCAGGAATCAATAAGTACTCTTTAGACTTTACTCTTTTAGACTTTAACATTTAGTAGCGTTGACTTAAAACAGGCTGTGGTACATTTGGGAAATGACTTAATAATTGGTGTTGGGGGGAAAAAGAGAATATGTAGACTGCCATTAGTGTTTTCAGTACGTCGCGTTTGTGTCTGTATTTTTTCAGTCAATGTGGAAGAAGGACTTCACGCTGGAGTTCTCACGTGACCGCAAGTCGATGAGCACGTACTGCGTACCCACCAAACAGACCAAGCTAGGCCCCGGCCCCAAGATGTTCGTCAAGGTACGGCACAAATTCCGATACCCGAGTCACGTGATACCTAGAAAAAGATGGCTGAGACAGTAAACAAATTGTCAATGACGGAAAATTATTCATTAAATATATTTTAACAGAAACAACATTCATAATATTGAAGACAGAAAATTGATATTGATTTTAAAGAAATTCTGTAAAGACGAAAAAAAAAGAGTTAAAATTACGTTGCGTAAAAAGAGTGTGCATTTTGCGTAGGTACATAAACTTTGCCTGACTTGGTCTTTTAACGTCAAATCGTGCATTACATGTGTTTGTTGTTGCTCCCACCATTAGTATACCCTACACCTGTCAATAAATGTTTTATATGCGCCATTTTTTTTTTGTCTTAAGACGTAGCTCTTCGTAACCTTGACAACCTGTTGTTTACTGTGAACGTTGAATTCCTATTATTCATTGTCGGACATTTTAGTACCAATTTTGGAAAATTTGAGCATCATTATTTTTCGTGTTTGTTTTAAATGATCACGCCGAATGACAATAAAAAAAACAAAAAAAAAACAAAAAACAACCAACAAAAACAAAACAGCAACAAGCTAGCCACGTAAGTCCTTGATGGGGTAACTTAAATATCAGTGTATTGCACCCTCGGTTTTATGTGCTTGTATTGTTAACTCCTGCCCTCCACCCATGTTTGCGTGTGCTGTGTGTTGGCCTGGGCAGGGCGCGCCCGAGGGCTTGCTGGACCGCTGCTCGCACGTGCGCGTGGGCGGCCAGAAGATGGCCATGACCCCAGCCATCAAAGCCGAGATCCTGAAAAACATCAAGTTCTACGGCACTGGTAGGTTTTGTGTGACGTGACATGGGGGTAGGGGTGGTGCTTGGGTTCGTTGTTCAGAAGGGGGTTTGGTCAGTATTTACTTCATATAAAGGAACACAGTACAGCAGCAAGGTAAGAGAAATGCATAAACTCTCGAGTTTCTAAGGGGGTGGAGGGACGAGGGGAGGGCGAGGCGAGGAGAGCAGGTCTTGTTAGTTATGTCCCCAGCTTACGGTTGGGGGGAGGGGGGATGGCTGTAGCACAGGCCATGTTTTATGAGCTCAGCTCGCCGGAACATTGGGGGGAGCGGGGGGGGGGTGCGTGCAGGGATCAGACCGTGTATTTTGTATCCAGATCGCGGGTGCGGGGGGGGGGAGGGACGGGGGAAAAGCCAGGAGTTCTCTCTTCTGAATGCAAAGTGACCAGTGTTTCCTGGAGATGTCTTTGCATGTGTAGGCTCAACATATTTGAGTAACGGGATTTGCACTCTCATTTTGACACGTGGAAATGGATCTTTGGGAATAACGTGACAAAGTATGACTGAATTTAGGCCAGGATAACATGGCCTTGAATGAGCTTGCGTGTGGATGAGTTTGTATTGTGATACATTTTGCGTGTTCCTGTTTGAGTTCTGCATGTGTTCCTCTCAAGTGTTTGACCCACCGAGTCCCCTGAATCTTCGCACCAGTAGTGGCCAGATGATAGAACGTTTGTGCGGTTTAGATGACCTCTATGTCCCGAGACCTACATTTTGCATGGCTCCCTTTAGTCCGTTGAATTGGGTGAACCACTGGAATAAGAACTATTTTCTTGTGTGACTACGTGTTACTCAGGGAGCACCGGAAGGAGTGTTAGATCGCTGCGCGTATGTGCGCGTGGGCACGCAGAAAGTGCCCATGACTCCCGCCGTCAAGAAAGAGATCCTTAAACACTGCGCGTGGTATGGAACCGGTAAGGCATTCCAAGTCTCGTTCCCTCTGCTGCTTCGACCCCACTCACCCCCCTCCCCTTCGCCCTCCGAAGAGTTAGATGTTAGAGGTGGATGGTTTTTGGTCAGAGGTAGGTGTGAGAGGTTGGAGGTAAGTGTAGCTAGGCGAGTGGAAGCAAGTATGACTGGTTAGAGGTTGGTGTGAGAGGTGGGAGGTAAGTGTAGCTAGGCGAGTGGAAGCAAGTATGACTGGTTAGAGGTTGGTGTGAGAGGTTGGAGGTAAGTGTAGCTAGGCGAGTGGAAGCAAGTATGACTGGTTAGAGGTTGGTGTGAGAGGTGAGAGGTAAGTGTAGCTAGGCGAGTGGAAGCAAGTATGACTGGTTAGAGGTTGGTGTGAGAGGTGGGAGGTAAGTGTAGCTAGGCGAGTGGAAGCAAGTATGACTGGTTAGAGGTTGGTGTGAGAGGTGGGAGGTAAGTGTAGCTAGGCGAGTGGAAGCAAGTATGACTGGTTAGAGGTTGGTGTGAGAGGTGGGAGGTAGGTGTAGCTAGGCGAGTGGAAGCAAGTATGACTGGTTAGAGGTTGGTGTGAGAGGTGGGAGGTAAGTGTAGCTAGGCGAGTGGAAGCAAGTATCACTGGTTAGAGGTAGGTGTGAGAGGTTGGAGGTAGGTGTAGCTAGGCGAGTGGAAGCAAGTATGACTGGTTAGAGGTAGGTGTGAGAGGTTGGAGGTAAGTGTAGCTAGGCGAGTGGAAACAAGTATCACTGGTTAGAGGTAGGTGTGAGAGGTTGAAGGTAGGTGTAGCTAGGCGAGTGGAAGCAAGTATGACTGGTTAGAGGTAGGTGTGAGAGGTTGGAGGTAAGTGTAGCTAGGCGAGTGGAAACAAGAATCACTGGTTAGAGGTAGGTGTGAGAGGTTGGAGGTAGGTGTAGCTAGGCGAGTGGAAGCAAGTATGACTGGTTAGAGGTTGGTGTGAGAGGGTGGACGTAGGTGCGAATCTTGTAGATAGATGGTGCGAGAGGTCAGCTTTATTATAAAGCCGTCAGAACAGAACAGCAGCTGTAGCTGCCCGACTTTTGTTGTTGGTTATGTCAGACATGAGCTTAGAGCCTGCACAGTGGAGCAGAAAGACTCGATGTGGATTTGTGTTAAGCATCCTAAGTGGTCGCTGGTGTAGGAATACATTCTGTTGGTGCTGATGTTTGTTTTGAAGAAAATTAAAAAAAAGAGAGATAATAGATGTTTCTTGAGAAATAAACAACATGAATACATGTAAAGTAACCAATAATGTCGAAGAAATTATTCAAAAAGTACTGGAATGTAAACACTGAGCCGGTTTGGCGACGTCACTCGGGTCTGGGCGTGACGTGGTGTTGACGTGCGTTGTTGTTGTTGCCAGGGCGTGACACGCTGCGTTGCCTGGCGCTGGCTACTATTGACAACCCACTGAAGAAAGAAGACATGGACCTCGAGGAGTCCTCCAAGTTTGTCAAATACGAGGTACGGACAGTCCGTCAGTGCGTCATGGCGGCATTGAATAGCCGTGACACTGTCGCCTGTGCCAGGCGTTACACCGTACTGCTGGGTGTCTCGTAATTTGAGTGATTTTGTTTATTAGCTATTGCTAAAACAAGCTTCCGCATTTTGAAATTTAGAAGCATTGAAAAAAATATTCACTCCGATACGTTGGCTAAAAAATCCCGAATTCGCAAATTTGAAATATGCAATCAAATTTCAACTAAGAAAACCACTGCATATTACAGGTGAACTGTACGTTTGTGGGCGTGGTGGGAATGTTGGACCCGCCCCGTCAGGAAGTGACGGCTTCCATCCGCGAATGTCGACTCGCAGGCATTCGTGTTATTGTGATCACTGGCGATAATAAGGCGACGGCTGAGGCAATCTGTCGACGCATTGGCGTGTTCGAGGAGAATGAAGATACGACAGGAAAAGCTTTCACAGGTAACCCCTTTGCGACGAGCTTGTAAAAGAGTAAAGTAAATAAAATAAATAAAAATCGCCGTATAGGGAAAGTGAACGGAGTAAGAGTTCTGTATCATTGAAGTGTCTTGTGAGGAAAATAAAATCAGATGAATAAATGTTACAAGTACAACTCGCAACTTGAAAAGTTGCGTATGAGACCAGTTTGTGTGTGTGGCTGCCTAGTAGCTGCCTAGCCTGTACGATCCGTGATTTTTGCCACGCGCAGGCCGCGAGTTTGACGACCTGAGCACGGAGGAGCAAGCGCGCGCCGTGAGAAATGCGCGCCTGTTTGCCCGAGTCGAGCCCGCGCACAAGTCCAAGATCGTAGAGTACCTGCAGGCTGATGGCGAGATCTCCGCTATGGTGAGTGCAATGGGAGTCTCCGGAGGGGAAATGGAGGGGGGGGGGTGGTATAATTGAAGAACAAAAATAATGCCATTAAATATAAATGGATTATGGGCCTAAAATTAAAAAATAAATAAACTTACTGGTACAGTAGGTATGCCGCGTTGGCTCCTGTGGCTGAGTAACGCTGGGCTCATGTGACGTTGGTGTGTGTGTGTGTAACGCACAGACAGGGGACGGCGTGAACGACGCTCCGGCGCTGAAGAAGGCCGAGATCGGCATCGCCATGGGCTCGGGCACGGCCGTGGCCAAGACGGCGTCGGAGATGGTGCTGGCAGACGACAACTTCTCGTCGATCGTGGCGGCCGTAGAGGAGGGCCGCGCCATCTACAACAACATGAAGCAATTCATTCGCTACCTCATCTCCTCCAACATCGGCGAGGTAAGCCGTCACCCCAAGGCTGTGCCGTGAGTCCCACCCCAAGGGTTGCCGCAAGTCTCACCCGGTACACTCCTGGTGTTCCTCTGTTTGTGACAAATTCCATCAATGCCTATTTGAAACATTTTTCTTTCGGGATAGTGTTTTATTTTTTTTTAAACTTTCGAGACTTGTATTCACAGCTGCGAAGCTAATGTTACATTACTGCCTCAACAGGCCATATAATTGCCTCTGAACAGTGCTACTTAGAAATGTTCAATTTGAAAGCAAACTCGTACCCTGCTAGGTGGTGTGCATCTTCCTGACGGCGGCCCTGGGAATGCCGGAAGCGCTTATCCCTGTACAGCTGCTGTGGGTGAACTTAGTGACAGACGGCCTGCCCGCCACCGCTCTAGGCTTCAACCCACCTGACCTTGACATCATGGACAAGCCGCCAAGGAACCCAAGGGAACCCCTCATCAGCGGGTGGCTGTTTTTCAGGTGAGGTTTTGTGCTAGCTCTTTTTTTCAGGGTCGCCGTGCTGGCGGTGTCTCTGGCGGGGCCGCTGTGCTGGCGGTTTGTGGCGGTGCCGTTGTGCTGGCGGCGGGGTCATTGTGGTGGCACTGGAACAGTGTCATTCTGCGGGTGGTGTGTTGCGGAGCCGGTTTGTGATAGTGCCGGCGTGTTGGCAGTGTGTAGCGACGCCGTTTTGCTGGCACTGTGTTGCGGTGCCGTCGTCTTGGCACTGTGTTACGGTGCCGTTTTGCTGGAGGTGTCTTGCGCTGCCGTTGTGGGGACACTGTGTAGCGGTGACATGCTGGCGGTGTGTTGCGGTGCCGTCGTCATGGCACTGTGTGGCGGTGCCGTCGTCTTGGCACTGTGTTGCCGTGTCATTTTGCTGGAGGTGTCTTGCGCTGCCGTTGTGGGGATACTGTGTAGCGGTGACATGCTGACGGTGTGTTGCGATGCAATTGTGCTGGCGGTATGTGGCGGTGCAGTTGTGCTGGCACAGTGAGGCGGTGCCGTTGTGCTGGCGGTGTGCTGCGGTGCCGTTGTGCTGGCGGTGTGTGGCGGTGCCGTTGTGCTGGCACAGTGAGGCGGTGCTGTTGTGCTGGCGGTGTATGGCGGTACTGTTGTGCTGGCACTGTGGTGGTGCCGGTATCGAGCGGTGCCGTTGTAACAGCGGTGTAGGGCAGTGGCGTTGTACTGGCGACGTGTGGCGGTGCTGTTGTGCTGGCGATGTGTGACGGTGCCGATGCGCCAGCGGTGTGGGGCGGTGCCGTTGTGCCAGCGATTTGGGGCGTGCCGTTGTCCGGCGGTGGGTGGCGGTGCTGTTGTGCTGGCGGTGGGTGGCGGTACCATTGTGGCGCGGGATGTGGTGATACCGTGGCGGGTGCTGGCGATGTTAATACGCTGTCGTGTGTTGTAGGTACATGGCTATCGGCGTCTATGTGGGAGCAGCAACGGTGGGTGCGGCCGCCTGGTGGTTCACCATGTACGAGAAGGGACCTCAGCTCAACTACTACCAGCTGGTAGGCTTTTCTTTGTATTCCATGTGGAATGACCTCCACGTCTTCTATCTATATTATTTTTCAAACAGGAATCTGTAGTTGTGTAATTTACCGCCAAGTGTTAAGTGAACTTAATGATTCTTCGGTCTAAATTTGTGTGACAATTTAATAGACTACCTATCTAGTTCAAAGAGCAATTTTTTAATGTGGTTTTTTTTGTCAAGGAAATAGATGTAAAAGACGAGGAAAAATATCCTAATTAACAAGGTAAAAATATGAAAGAAAGTTAGGATTAAGTTTATGTGTGAAATTGAGGCATTGTTTTGCCAAATTCGAAGCAGGATTGAAAAAAAAAGGCAGAGGAAAAAAACTGTGACTATTGAAGCTGTACCTGGGTGTCCTGTAAGGCGTTGACAACCTTGTGTTCCCGAAACCCCAAAGTTGGTTGCTGCTGAAAATCTCACTATGGTTAAATAGAAAAAAAATTAAGGTTTAATGACTTCAAAACGGATTTTGTGAATGTGGAGAGCACACGCGATTCCGCGTGACTGTTGGGTGAGTTCGGCGCCTGACTACATGCATTACGTCACTGTGCCCCGCAGACGCACCACATGCAGTGCCCGGCCGAGCCGCGTATGTTTCCGGCCATCGACTGCGCCATCTTCCAGGACCCGCACCCTATGACCATGGCCCTCTCCGTGCTCGTCGTTATCGAAATGCTTAACGCCCTGAACAGGTAAAGAACCGCGCCAAAAAAAAAAAAAAAAACGCGGGTCAGAGTCTCCACGCCTTGGCGCATCCACGTAATACGGATGTGTATTGTTTTGACGTCACAGTCCAATCTCGTTATGTTGCACCTTCACGTGACAGGCGGAACTTGGTGATACCATTTTGTTATCAAAAGCCGAGTGAAGTCACATACCATTATCCCGTGACGTCACAGAGCGACCTTGACATCCCATTTGCGCATGCTCACACAGATCCACGTGGATGTTATTGATTGCACATCTTTCTTGTTTTAGGTTGGCGTCCAGACGTTTTAACACGTCGCTTATATTGTTTCAGGCGCCATTTGCTGCCGGCATCGACTTTACTGCGTCATCGATTTTAAGCACATTAAATAATGCGCGTTTGCTGCCAAATAACAACGATCTTTTTCAGCGATCTGTTCCCACCACAGATGTAAACCAGTGTGGTTACTAGATTTCCTAGTCGCCATAATTCGAACTATTTGCTTTAGTTTAGCTACAATTAATTTTGAAATATTCTTTAATGGCTATGGCATATAAACAGCTAATTGCGGGTGGAACTTTAAGTCATGCGAGGCACAGATTAGCTGTCGGCTATTGTAAGGTGTAGAGCGCGCGTAGTGCGCGGGATTCGATGCGCGCCATTAACATTACGTCAGTACGTCCACAGACGCACCACTCGCACTGCCTGACGCAGGACGACATCTTCAAGGACATCGATTGTGACATCTTCAAGGACAACCACCCGCCCTCTATGGCCCTCTCTACCCTCGTTATCATTGAAATGCTAAACGCCCTCAACAGGTAGGGGCCTGTAAGCGCTGTCCCCAGGGCCTGGATCGAAGGGGCGAGGGGGGGAGGGGGAGGGGAGAGGGTCTCAAGGCTTTCAACAACAGAAAAAAAACTTGTGGAAAAAGTTGTGGATTCTGCACAATGAAGATGGCTGGTGACGTAACTGCCTCTTTCCCTTTCCATTCTTCCCAGCCTGCTTATTTCCGAAACCAGTCCATTTTGTTAACAAATGTTCCGTTTTCCAAATACCTTCCTGTCGTTTGAGTTCCCTTTCACATTACCAAGTTTCAGTTTCATTTTTGATTTCTATTATGTTTTATTTTTCCGGCACTCGTTCCGGCTGAGTAAATACTTCTAGGGTTTCCTGTATGCCCTGTGTGTTCGTGACATGTCTGGGTCTACCCAGTGTTCTCCCCACGATGTGTGGGCGTACCCAGTGTCCCCCACACGATGTCTGGGCGTGCCCAGTGTCCTCCACACGTCGACTTGGTGTATACAGTGTTCTCCCCACAATATGTGGGCGTACCCAGTGTTCTTACACGTCTTCTGGGCGCACCCAGTGTCTTCCACGCCTTGTCCAGGCGTACCCAGTGTCTTCCACGCGTTGTTCGGGCGTACCTAGTGTCCTCCACACGTCGACTTGGCGTACCCAGTGTATTCCACGCCTTGTTCGGGCGTACCCAGTGTCTTCCACGCCTTGTTCGGGCGTACCCAGTGTCTTCCACGCCTTGTTCGGGCGTACCCAGTGTCCTCCACACGTCGTCTTGGCGTACCCAGTGTCTTCCACACGTCCGGAGGACAGTACATATTCGTGTCGCTCTGGCGCAAATCAACGCTGTGGAGCAGTTAAAAAAATCGCGTGTGAACCAATTTTTAAGGGTTTGGTGATTACAGCAGGCACTAAAAACGTAGAAAACGTCGAGATGGAGATAAAAATACTGTTAAAGTGGGAAATATTTGTTGGGAAGGACAAGAGATTTGGACTAACATTTCGCTTTTAAATTATTTGAGGGTTCTGGTAAAACGATGCACACTGTATCTGCAAGTTATTTTTGGTTAGAAGATATTAAAAGTCGCTTTCCACCACGCATGGTCCCGTATGTTCGCCCCCCTCGCTTCGCCTCGGTAATAAAAAAGATGGCCTGCCCGCAAATGATATTTAAAAAAAATCATTAAGGAAATTTTTCACCAAATAAAAAGTTGTTTGTATGTATGTATGATGTAACTTGTCATCCAGGCCCCGCCAGAGGCTCCAACATGGTGGAGATGCCATGATTTTGTTCACTGTTTTCCTGTGGCATACTACCTACCAGATCCAAGCACCCGGCTTCGCCTGCCCCCCCTTTTTTTTCTTCTCCGCCTCCATTGTTTACCTGAATGTTCATTAACTAACATAAAACATAAGGTTAATCTGTGAGACGATGTGTCGTTCATGTGTCGTTGGCCTGTGTACCCAGACGCACCAGTCGCAGTGCCTTGTGCAGGACGAGCGCTTTAAGGGCGTCGATTGCGACATATTCGCCGACAACCACCCGCCCTCCATGGCCCTGTCTACGCTCGTTATCATTGAAATGCTAAACGCCCTCAACAGGTGAGAGAGGTTGTGTGTCGATGGTAGCCAGCAGCTCCCCACGTCCTCGGACGGTCCGGTAGCCACACACTGGCCCCGTCAGCTCCGTGAGGGGGCTAAAATTGGGCATTTGTGTTTGTGGGGAACTCTGTAGGAGAGGAGGGGTGGAGTTATTCAGTGACTCCCATTGACTTCTTGGCTTTAAAATTCTGTGCTGGATAAAAGCCACAGCATAAGATGTCTGTTTGGAGAGTGGCGGAGGGGAGATGTCAGTGTGAAGAATGGTGGAGATTTGCAGAGGGGAGCTGCAGGCCAAGCATGCGGGAATGAGTTGTTTTACTGTGCAGTTTGTGCATGGTCACTTCACAAAATCCAAGATCTAAACCAAAAAAAAAAAAAGAAAGGAATACTTGCCTTCAGTTTCTGAAATTTAAATATGTTAGAAAGTCATTTGATGGGTCAAGTTGTGCAGTTTTTCAATTATACATTTACTAAAACTAAGTTTCCCACGTTAAAACAACTGTAGTGCCTGTTATCAGAAACATGTCAACAGCTTTTTAAAACACGAATGTGTTATACTAGAAATTCCCAGTCACCTGGTATTTTTTGACAAAAAAATTGCTTTTGTGAATTAAAAAAAAAATGTGCTATTAGTTTTCAGCATCAGCCAACGGGTTTTTTCAAAAGCATTGTTTGTGGTCAGTTGCGCAGTGGGTCCAAAAATGACTTTATATTTCTGATATAATTTTTCGGTGACGAGTTGAAAGCAGTCATCTGCCAAACAAAATAGATGTAAAAAGCTGTTGAATGATGCTGATAACATGTGCCAAGAAATTAAAGAAAAGAATAGTTTAACTTAAACCAAAAAAAAAAAAAAAAAATGCTGAGATAAAAGAAAGAAGAAGCCAGGTGACCATGGGACGAAATGCATGGTTTTGTTGCGTATTTTTCGGGCTGAAAAAAGACGCAAAATTAAAAACAACTTTTCCTGCATGTTTCCAATGTATTACCATCGTTGTGGTCCTAACTTCTCATCCCCCATGTGAGATAAGAGCAATTTCACCGACTGAGGAGGGCTTGAGCTAGGCGCTGGGCTTGAGCTAGGCGGTTGGGGGCACAGTTTGATCGCCAGATACAAAATGAAATAAAATGATGCAAAAGTGGAATTGCTGTATAACCTTTGGTGCAGTTAGAAATAGCGCACCTGGTTTTGTAGAATTTTCTGGATTTTCGCTGTTTTCAAAATCGAGAAACGAAAACCAGGCCTTTAGTGTGCCCTGGCAGATACGGATTTTAATAGAAATCACTGACATTTGGCGCACCACAATTAAGTGGAAGGATTGCAAATCAATGCCGTGCTGTATTAGCCTCGAATTGGGGGGGGGGAGTGGATGAGAAGGTTTGAGGACTTCTTTTCTTCGCATATGTCAAGACCCCTCGTGTAACAAAGATAACTTATTTTCAGCACCAACGAATCCTACATTAGAATCTTACAAATATGATATTTGATGTATTATTAACCCGAGGCCGATGAGGAATGCCTAGTTTGCTAGTTGTACGTGTTTGTGTGAGTATGCACAGCCGTGGTTTCAACTCCTCCTGTGACATGCGTACGGCTTGTTCGTGTTGATATTTAATCGCCCTTCTGTTTTTGCCGCTAACCTACAACAGAGTGTCACGTGTTTCTTCTGAGGGTGACACAAGACTTTGGTCTGTTAAAATGGGCCGTGACGCTCTTAACGTGATTAACGCTTTATTCGAACGACACATGCAGTTCGGTGTTAATGTTTACATGCAAAACGTGCCCAGTTCTGGCGAATATTAACCATAACTTTCTGTGTAAGTTGCTTGAAGTATAAAAACTAAAAATGGAGAAACGATGATTAATTTTGTAAATTGCCGGTGTAGCATGCCTTTCTCAAAGTAAAGATTGCATGAAAATGTAAATGAATATTAAGTGGTATTTGTTCTTTATTAAAATGAAAAAAAAAAAAAAAAAAAAAAAAAAACGGGGAAAACTTGAAAAGTTGACTAATGAAGTGAAGTAGGTTTTAAGAAGATAAAAACGGGCGATAGGCAGTGAGTTGGGGTGTGTTGTTTGCGCTACAGTATTTCTGAGAACCAATCGCTGACGGTGATGCCGCCCTGGTGTAACTACTGGCTGCTGGGAGCCATGGCGCTCTCGCTTGGCCTGCACTTCGTCATCCTCGAGGTCGACTTCCTCGCCGTGAGTACTCACTTCGGCCCCTCGTCGTCTGGCCCCTACGCATTCGGGGGATGTGTGTGGGGAGAGGGGGGGAGGTCTCATTTCTGCTAATTATGTCCCCCAATGATGTTTTTTTTTCGGGGGGAGGGAGGTTGTCATCTCGCTTAATTACGTCTGTTGGACTATGTTTAGTGAGGTGCCCCCCCCCCTGCTAATTATGTCCTCCGACCATGTTTTGGGGTTGACATCTCGCTTAATTGTGTCTCCCCGACCATGTTTAATTACGTCTCTTCGACTATGTTTAGGGGGTGTCCTCTCTGCTAATTATGTCCCCCGACTATGTTTTGTTTAATTTTTGGGCGAAGGGGATTGACATCTCGCCTAATTATGTCTCCACGACTATTTTTAGGGGGGATGTCCTCTCTGCTAATTATGTCCGCCGACCATGCTTTGGTACTGAGGTGGTGGCGAATTCATACTCCGTTGGGTCATGGGTATTCCTATATCTCTGCTTATAAATGTCGCCATGGATTCATGGGTTTCGTTCTTGTGCTCATAAATGTCACCGTGGATTCATGGGTATCCTGTACTTGTGCTCATAAATGCCACCTATTTGCAATTATTCCTGTGCTAAGTAATGATCCTGAATATAAAGAAACTCTTACCATATCTAAACATTGCGTGACGTTTTCGGTCAGCACGAGATGATGTATGTGACAGTGTGTGAGTGTTGTGTTGCAGGCGGTGTTCCAAATCACACCATTGAACTTGGAGGAGTGGTTCGCCGTTCTCAAGATCTCCTTCCCTGTAATTCTTCTAGACGAGACTCTAAAGCTCATTGCAAGAAAGTTCACCGATGGTACGAGTTATTTTGTCGGTCTCTCCAAAATGTTTGCTGTGTGGGTCCTCTACGTAGCCTTGGTTTTACAGTCACCCGTTTAGAGCATAACGCCGCCGGCCTCTGCTTGGCAGCTCTTAGGAAATAGTTGAAAAAATTGGCCTCAATTTTATAGCGGAGTGTTCTAGTTAATTCTCTTCATTAAGAGACATTTTAGGCTTCTTTATATGAAATAGTTCGCTGAGGATTGATGAGGGTGACGTTATCGCGTGTTGTCTTGGCAACGCCGCGCTCAGCCAATCACGGGCTGACTGAGTGTTGCTGGTGGTGACGTTATCACGTGTGGCAACGCCGCTCTTTGCCAATCACAGGCTGACTGAGGGTGATGTAATCGCCTGTTGTGGCGACACCGCTCTCAGTCAGTCAAAGACTGGCTGAGAATTTCTGGCGGTTACGTAATCACGTGTTGTGGCAACGCTCGCTCTCAGCCAATCAAAGGATGGGTGCGAATACAATATGTACCGTAACTCATCCAGAAGTGGGTGCGAGTACTGTCTGTGCTCGTGATGTTGAGGCATGGGTAGGGAGGGGATGGGGATACATTTAAGTATACTCGCTTTCGATGAGGGTATCTATGCACAAGAGGATCATTTCTTTTAAGCCATGAGAAAACTTACTGCCAATGAGTTTTCCAACTATCAGCAGCTCAAATGTAACTGGGACAAACTTTGCGAGCAGTATATGCTTATGTCAAGGTGTCAGCAGGAGATATGACTCCTGTTTACATTTATTGCACAGTAGAAATTTAATTTGATATGTAACAAACCTCCCCCTTGTGTTAAACAACTCGAGACGGTAGAAAGAAGTTCTGATTTTTTAAAAGGGTTTAAACTTAAATATTACTTTAAAAAGAGAAGAGAAATACCAATTCTGCTGTAATAAAACTAAGGCACCTCTTTCATGTTGGCAATTGATGTGAAAATTTACAGATGTTTATCCATTTGATATCTATCTGGAGGCTTAACAGTTAATTGAAAGTGTTATCATTCAATGAAATTAAACATTAAAAAAATCAGAACTTGCGTCTTGATGAACTATGAGATGTTTCCGTGTTAGTCCCACAACCTACACCTTTGTGAAGGTGTGTCCACCACTTACATCTGTGTGAAGGCGTGGCCACCACCCACACCTGTGTGTAGGCGCGGCCACCACTTATATTTGTGTGGAGGCGTGGCCACCACCAACATATGCGTGAAAGCGTGAACACCACCTACACATGCGTGAAGGCGTGGCCACTACCTACACCGGTGTGAAGGCATGGCCACCACCTACATCTGTTTGAAGGCGTGACCATTACCTACACGTGCTTGAAGGCGTGGCCACTACCTACACGTGCTTGAAGGCGTGGCCACGACCTACACGTGCTTGAAGGCGTGACCACCACCTGCACCTACGTAAAGGTGTAGCCTCCACGTACACCTACGTGAAGGCGTAGCCACAATGGTGTAATCACTGTGTCCTTGTAAGGAGCATCAGGCAACTACACACACGCTCTCCTCCTCAGAACCGTAGCTGAGGCGGCGTGTATTCTGTTTCTCATTTTAATCTTGACTTGATTTGTGACTGATAAACCAGTATCTCGTAATTACCCCCAGATCTATTATTTCTTAGTCACTGGTTTGGAGTTTTGAAACTGTGATAAAATGCAAAATTGTGGTTCGATTCACAGATGAAATTGGTTAATTGCTTAGTGGATAATCATACAAACCGGAAGTTGCATACCGTTCTGAAAATGCCGTTGCGTTCATTTGTCGTACGGTCCCATAAATTATTATTTAATTTTTTTTTGGTGAAAATTGGCTATGCAATTAACGGGTTTCGACTGTATTAAAATCAAAATTGTTTCGATTTGCATTTCTGGAGAGCTTTTCAAACTTTGTTCGAGACGTTTGGGGGTTATTCAAGCCGTCGAGCGAGGGCTTGCGGGCTGATTATTTGCGTCCAGTAAGCGTCCGGAATGGTCTTGGGCGTTATAAATTTATTCAAGAAATGCTCAGTGATAATGTTCTCCTTCTGTCTGTATCAACGATATTCAAGGGCTATTTTTTCAGGATCGGACTATTTATGTTTATAAATTGTGCTGAGCTTTTCTTGGTAGAGTATTTTGGAAAGGCGAGTTTTGTTGCCTTTGCCAGGAGGTAGTTGGCGCTGATTGGTAAAACGAGAAATTCAAAAACAAAACAAAACAAAAGAAAAAAGAAAAAAAGAAAAAAAATGACGTGTGTGTAGTTTGAGATCTCCGCGAAAGTTTAACCTTACAAGTGTAAACTAGTTTTCCCAGTTTCATGTTTTTTAATTGTGAAAACCAAGAAAAGTAGGATTTTTGTCATTTAAAATGTAATAAAGCATACAGAGAATTTTCGATGTACACTTATAGCCAAAAGATATGTAGCGCCGTGGTACGGGCAGATGTTAAGGTCAATCGCGACGGAGCAATAAGCATTGGTATCTGAAACGCATTTACTTCGAAAAAAAAAAAGATATGCTATTGGTTGGATATATAATCAGATTGCTTTTTTGTAAGATGAATCAGTTGCAATTGGCCTTAAACAGAGTTTTAAGAAAATGAAACGAAAAACAAAGTTCTATCAGCTAAGAGAACTTTCAAACTGAATTTTTAACAAAATACCTGGGCTGAAAAAATGTGTGACTTCTGTTGCTATTCTTGGTCGTCGTCGATCCGAGCATTTCTCAGACAGATTTTATACAATTATTGAAAACAAAATAGCTGCAAAACGAACTTTGTTTTTCTGCGTGGAGTGATGTGGGGTTTTTACACTTGTTGCATGCGTTGAAGACCAACATAATAAACGAGTGTGTAACTGGGCGATAATAGGAGATGTGATTCAGTCTATTTACTTGTGTAATTCATGGCGTGGCATGCGAACAAACTACATCAGCTGTTTCTTAGTATCTCTATCTTCGTGATGATTCGATTCTTCAGTGATTTGAAACTTGGACATATGCAGTTTTTTAATTCTTGTTAAGTGATTCTTGTTAAATAACCGTCTCGTTTACTTGTACATACTAAAATCTGCATGCAAAATGCTCTTTTAGACCGCATTGGCACTCGAGTTTTCTGTCAGAATTATCGGTTAAGGAGTTTTACGCTTATACTGGTCGTCGCGGACGCTGCGTAATGCGCCCGTTGCTGGTATTACCTATGGAATTGGAGCAAATGACTGCGGTGAACTTGTCCAGTGTTCAAGTGTGTTGGCTGTTGGCCTCTAGTGAAATTAATACAGAATTTCACTAGCTTTGAAGATGTTTGCGAGTGATTTTTTTGCTGTTTTGCATGGATGAAAAGAAAAAGTATGATTTGGAAATTAAAAAAAGAAAAAAGAAGTTTTGAAGTCATGGTTCATGTGTAAACAAAGCTGTGAGGTGTGAGCGACAACAAATGTAGTAAGGTTTGAGATGTAATTTTTTTTACTGGTGAAAGAAAAAAAAATGTGTTCAAAATAGTATTTGCAAATGTTGTGACCTGCTAGTGGGACAGTGTTTTTTTTTTTTTTTTTTCGTATTTCGATTTGACAGCCCAATTTGTATGTGGTATGTGATAGCATAGCTAGCCATTGAAAAATGACGCAGTGCTTGCACGTCCCCGGTGTGAAATCGTACGTTTTGTCCACCATTCTTACTAAGTTAAGGCCCTAGTTAAAAACTGGCAATGTTAATTAAAAAGTATTCTTGTTTTACCGAAATAAACACGAATAGAAATAAAGGGGCGAGCGCGGGAGGGATTGTGTGGTGGCCCTTGGTGTCGTATTCTTTGATGTCTGTCGTGTAAGCTAGTGGTTGTCTGTTGTTGTCGGTGTGTGTCCGTGCTGGGAAAGACCCGCGCAGAGATGGCAAGTTGCCAGAGGATGGGGGCGTTGTTCTCTAACAGCCAACCTCTACGACGGTCTGGTCCTTTGTGTATAACACCTTTTTAGCCCAGCTTACGTTACACGTAAGCTGGGGTATTCCTATCGGTTTGCGGGCGGTGTCCGTTAGTTAGTTAGTTAGTTAGTTAGTTAGTTAGTTAGTTAGTTAGTTAGTTAGTTGTTTATTTAGTAAACTTTGGTTCAAAATGCATCTCCTCCTACAATTTTGATCCGATGTCATTTATTTTTGGTGTGAGGCATCCCTATGGGGTCGTGCATACGGCTTGTGCTTTTCTAGTCGATCGGGTGATTTTTGAATTTTTGGCGAATTTTTAAAGAAAAAATTTTAAAATGTATCTCCTCCTACATTTTTGACCCGATGTCATTTATTTTTGCTATGAGGCACCCCTAAAGGGTCGTGCATACGGCTTGTGCTTTTTTAGTCGATCGCGCAATTTTTGTATTTTTGGGGAATTTTTAAAGCAAAATTTTCGAAAATAATTCAAAATGCATCTACTCCTACAATTTTGATTCGATGTCATTTATTTTTGGTGTGAGGCATCCCTAAGGAGTCGTGCATACGGCTTGTGCTTTTTTAGTCGATCGGGTGATTTTTGAATTTTAGGGGAATTTTTGAAGAAAAAAAAATTCAATTCGACCGTTAAAAGTGGAATAACTTTTTTATTTTTTATCCGATTCTTACGAAATTTTAAACACGAGTTCCTAACCCTTTACTGCATTAGGAAATATTTTTATTCTTGCGGTTTAAACCATTTTTGGCGATTTTATTGCCAATTTGGGCGAAATACGAAAAAACCTATCTAGTCCCTCATTTTTCATCGGAAGATTCCGAAATTTTTTATGAAGAAACTAGGACTAAGGGGTAAAAAAATTACTTTTTTCGATTTTTGTATTTCGCCTTATTTTTGAATCTACTGAGCTTCAAAGTTTGCAACTTCTAAAAATTGGCAAATTTCCAATTTTTTTTTCTTAACAAAGTAGTTAAAATGGAATTTTTTTTTTTATCCGATTCGTACCAAATTTTTAACACGAGTTTTTAACCTTCTACTGCATTAGGAATTTTTTTATTTTTTGGTTTAAACCATTTTTGGCGATTTTATTGCCAATTTGGGCAAAATACGAAAAAACCTATCTAGTCCCTCATTTTTCATCGGAAGATTCCGAAATTTTTCATGAAGAAACTAGAACTAAGGGGTGAAAAAAGAACTTTTTTCGATTTTTGAATTTCGCCTTAGTTTTGAATCTACTGAGCTTCAAAGTTTGCAACTTCTAAAAATTGGCAAATTTCCATTTTTTTTTCTTAACAAAGTAGTTAAAGTGGAATATCTTTTTTATTTTTCATCCGATTCGTACCAAATTTTAAACGCGAGTTTTTAACCTTCTACTGCATTAGGAATTTTTTTTATTTTTTGGTTTAAACCATTTTTGGCGATTTTATTGCCAATTTGGGCAAAATACGAAAAAATCTATCTAGTCCCTCATTTTTCATCGGAAGATTCCGAAATTTGTTATGAAGAAACTAGAACTAAGGCGTGAAAAAAGTACATTTTTCGATTTTTGAATTTCGCCTTATTTTTGAATCTACTGAGCTTCGAAGTTTGCAGCTTTTGAAAAAATGGAAATTTCCATTTTTCTTCTTAAAAAAGCAGTTTCAATTTGCAGATGGGCACAATATGTTACATGCAAGTACTTTTGGTTGGATTTTTCAGTAATTTTGTTGTCAGTAGGTCATTTCTATGATATTTTCAAGTGGGCGATAATAGGGAACATTGGGCGATAAAGCAAGAAAGTTGTAATTTTCGCTTTGAATGTGCAGGAAACAATTCTAGGACCCGAAAATATGATAAATATAATATTTTTCGGGTGGGCGATAATAGGGAACATTTTGCGATAATACAAGAAAGTTGTAATATTCGCTTTAAAAGAGCAGGAATCATTTCTATGACCCGAAAATGTGATATATGTGATATTTTTCGTGAGGGCGATAATAGGGAACATTTTGTGAAAATGTAAGAAAGTTGTAATTTTCGCTTTAAAAGTGCAGGGATCAGTTCTATGACCCGAAAATATGATAAATGTGATATTTTTCGGGTAGGCGATAATAGGGAATATTGGGCGATAATGTAAGAAAATTGTAATTTTCGCTTTAAAAGTGCAGGAATCAATTCTATGTCCCGAAAATATGATAAATATAATATTTTTCGGGTGGGCGATAATAGGGAATATTGGGCGATAAAGCAAGAAAGTTGTAATTTTCGCTTTAAAAGTGCAGGAATAAATTCTATGACCCGAAAATATGATAAATATGATATTTTTCGTGTGGGCGATAATAGGGAACATTGGGCGATAATGCAAGAAAGTTGTAATTTTCGCTTTAAAAGTGCAGGAATCAATTCTGTGACCCGAAAATATGATAAATGTGATATTTTTCGGGTGGGCGATATCAGGGAATATTGGGCGAAAAAGCAAGAAAGTTGTAATTTTCGCTTTAAAAGTGCAGGAAACAATTCTGTGACCCGAAAATATGATAAATATAATATTTTTCGGGTGGGCGATAATAGGGAACATTTGGCGATAATGCAAGAAAGTTGTAATTTTCGCTTTAAAAGTGCAGGAATCAATTCTGTGACCCGAAGATATGATCAATGTGATATTTTACGGGTGGGCGATAACAGGGAATATTGGGCGATAAAGCAAGAAAGTTGTAATTTTCGCTTTAAAAGTGCAGGAAACAATTCTAGGACCCGAAAATATGATAAATATAATATTTTTCGTGTGGGCGATAATAGGGAACATTGGGCGATAATGTAAGAAAGTTGTAATTTTCGCTTTAAAAGTGCAATAATCGATTCTATGACCCGAAAATATGAGAAATATGATATTTTTCGTGTCGGCGATAATAGGGAACATTGGGCGATAATGAAAGAAAGTTGTAATTTTCGCTTTTAAAGTGCAGGAAACAATTCTAGGACCCGAAAATATGATAAATATAATATTTTTCGTGTGGGCGATAATAGGTAACATTGGGCGATAATGTAAGAAAGTTGTAATTTTCGCTTTAAAAGAGCAGGAATCAATTCTATAACCCGAAAATATGATAAATGTGATATTTTTCGGATGGGCGATAATAGGGAATATTGGGCTATAATGCAAGAAAGTTTTAATTTTCGCTTTAAAAGTGCAGGGATCAATTCTAGGACCCGAAAATATGATAAATATAATATTTTTCGTGTGGGCGATAATGGGAATATTGGGCGATAATGTACGAAAGTTGTAATTTTCGCTTTAAAAGAGCAGGAATCAACTCTATAACCCGAAAATATGATAAATATGATATTTTTCGGATGGGCGATAATAGGGAATATTGGGCGATAATGCAAGAAAGTTGTAATTTTCGCTTTAAAATTGCAGGGATCAATTCTATGTCCCGAAAATATGATAAATATGATATTTTTTGGATGGGCGATAATAGGTAACATTGGGTGATAATGCAAGAAAGTTGTAATTTTCGCTTTAAAAGTGCAGGAATCAATTCTATGACCCGAAAATATGATAAATGTGATATTTTTCGTGTGGGCGATAATAGGGAACATTGGGCGATAATGCAAGAAAGTTGTAATTTTCGCTTTAAAAGTGCAGGAATCAATTCTGTGACCCGAAAATATGATCAATGTGATATTTTACGGGTGGGCGATAACAGGGAATATTGGGTGATAAAGCAAGAAAGTTGTAATTTTCGCTTTAAAAGTGCAGGAATCAATTCTATGACCCGAAAATGTGATATATGTGATATTTTTCGTGAGGGCGATAATAGGGAACATTGGGCGATAATGCAAGAAAGTTGTAATTTTCGCTTTAAAAGTGCAGGAATCAATTCTGTGACCCGAAAATATGATCAATGTGATATTTTACGGGTGGGCGATAACAGGGAAGATTGGGCGATAAAGCAAGAAAGTTGTAATTTTCGCTTTAAAAGTGCAGGAAATAATTCTAGGACCCGAAAATATGATAAATATAATATTTTTCGTGTGGGCGATAATAGGGAACATTGGGCGATAATGTAAGAAAGTTGTAATTTTCGCTTTAAAAGTGCAATAATCGATTCTATGACCCGAAAATATGAGAAATATGATATTTTTCGTGTCGGCGATAATAGGGAACATTGGGCGATAATGAAAGAAAGTTGTAATTTTCGCTTTTAAAGTGCAGGAAACAATTCTAGGACCCGAAAATATGATAAATATAATATTTTTCGTGTGGGCGATAATAGGTAACATTGGGCGATAATGTAAGAAAGTTGTAATTTTCGCTTTAAAAGAGCAGGAATCAATTCTATAACCCGAAAATATGATAAATGTGATATTTTTCGGATGGGCGATAATAGGGAATATTGGGCTATAATGCAAGAAAGTTTTAATTTTCGCTTTAAAAGTGCAGGGATCAATTCTAGGACCCGAAAATATGATAAATATAATATTTTTCGTGTGGGCGATAATGGGAATATTGGGCGATAATGTACGAAAGTTGTAATTTTCGCTTTAAAAGAGCAGGAATCAACTCTATAACCCGAAAATATGATAAATATGATATTTTTCGGATGGGCGATAATAGGGAATATTGGGCGATAATGCAAGAAAGTTGTAATTTTCGCTTTAAAATTGCAGGGATCAATTCTATGTCCCGAAAATATGATAAATATGATATTTTTTGGATGGGCGATAATAGGTAACATTGGGCGATAATGCAAGAAAGTTGTAATTTTCGCTTTAAAAGTGCAGGAATCAATTCTATGACCCGAAAATATGATAAATGTGATATTTTTCGTGTGGGCGATAATAGGGAACATTGGGCGATAATGCAAGAAAGTTGTAATTTTCGCTTTAAAAGTGCAGGAATCAATTCTGTGACCCGAAAATATGATCAATGTGATATTTTACGGGTGGGCGATAACAGGGAATATTGGGTGATAAAGCAAGAAAGTTGTAATTTTCGCTTTAAAAGTGCAGGAAACAATTCTAGGACCCGAAAATATGATAAATATAATATTTTTCGTGTGGGCGATAATGGGAACATTGGGCGATAATGTAAGAAATTGTAATTTTCGCTTTAAAAGAGCAGAATACAACTCTATAACCCGAAAATATGATAAATATGATATTTTTCGGATGGGCGATAATAGGGAACATTGGGCGATAATGCAAGAAAAATGTAATTTTTGCTTTAAAAGTGCAGGGATCAATTCTATGTCCCGAAAATATGATAAATATGATATTTTTTGGATGGGCGTTAATAGGGAACATTGGGCGATAATGCAAGAAAGTTGTAATTTTCGCTTTAAAAGTGCAGGAATCAATTCTATGACCCGAAAATATGATAAATGTGATATTTTTCGTGTGGGCGATAATAGGGAACATTGGGCGATAATGCAAGAAAGTTGTAATTTTCGCTTTAAAAGTGCAGGAATCAATTCTGTGACCCGAAAATATGATCAATGTGATATTTTTACGGGTGGGCGATAACAGGGAATATTGGGTGATAAAGCAAGAAAGTTGTATTTTTCGCTTTAAAAGTGCAGGATAAATTCTAGGACCCGAAAATATGATAAATATAATATTTTTCGTGTGGGCGATAATAGGGAACATTGGGCGATAATGTAAGAAAGTTGTAATTTTCGCTTTAAAAGAGCAGGAATCAATTCTATAACCCGAAAATATGATAAATGTGATATTTTTCGTGTGGGCGATAATAGGGAACATTGGGCGATAATGCAAGAAAGTTGTAATTTTTGCTTTAAAAGTGCAGGAATCAATTCTATGACCCGAAAATATGATCAATGTGATATTTTACGGGTGGGCGATAACAGGGAATATTGGGCGATAAAGCAAGAAAGTTGTAATTTTCGCTTTAAAAGTGCAGGAAACAATTCTAGGACCCGAAAATATGATAAATATAATATTTTTCGTGTGGGCGATAATAGGTAACATTGGGCGATAATGTAAGAAAGTTGTAATTTTCGCTTTAAAAGAGCAGGAATCAATTCTATAACCCGAAAATATGATAAATATGATATTTTTTGGATGGGCGATAATAGGGAATATTGGGCGATAATGCAAGAAAGTTGTAATTTTCGCTTTAAAAGTGCAGGAATCAATTCTATGACCCGAAAATATGATAAATGTGATATTTTTCGGGTGGGCGATAATAGGGAATATTGGGCGATAATGTAAGAAAATTGTAATTTTTATCTTTAAAAGTGCAGGAATCAATTCTGTGACCCGAAAATATGATAAATATGATATTTTTCGGGTGGTCGATAACAGGGAACATTGGGCGATAGTGCAAGAAAGTTGTAATTTTCGCTTTAAAAGTGCAGGAAACAATTCTATGACTCGAAAATATAATAAATGTGATATTTTTCGTGTGGGCGATAATAGGGAACATTGGGCGATAATGTAAGAAAGTTGTAATTTTTGCTTTAAAAGTGCAATAATCAATTCTATGACCCGAAAATATGATAAATATGATATTTTTCGTGTCGGCGATAATAGGGAACATTGGGCGATAATGCAAGAAAATT
The DNA here is from genome assembly GCA_949752745.1 of Protula sp. h YS-2021. Classification (NCBI taxonomy): domain Eukaryota; kingdom Metazoa; phylum Annelida; class Polychaeta; order Sabellida; family Serpulidae; genus Protula; species Protula sp. h YS-2021. The sequence goes on from OX457030.1 coordinate 20,455,419, forward strand.
GTAATTTTCGCTTTAAAAGTGCAGGAATCAATTCTATGACCCGAAAATATGATAAATGTGATATTTTTCGGGTAAGCGATAATAGGGAATATTGGGCGATAATGCAAGAAAGTTGTAAATTTCCTTTTAAAAGTGCAGAAAACAATTCTAGGACCCGATAATATGATAAATATAATATTTTTCGGGTGGGCGGTAATAGGGAACATTGGGCGATAATGTACGAAAGTTGTGACCCACGCATCAAGACAACCTAAGGAAACTTGTGCACTTGTCCAAAATAAGTACCAAAGTAAAATGAACATGCGCATTGGTCTGGAATAAGAACCGCGCATTAATCTTTATTAAGTTAAATAAACATGTGCACTGTTCCAAAATGAGAGCCGCGCATCAACGCAAATTAAATAAACATGCGCACTTGTCTGAATTAGAACCGCGCATCGAGGCAAGTTACATAAATATGCGCACTGGTCCGAAATGCGAGCGTTGTTTGAAGGCATCTATGGCGAACTATCCGGTCTACCAGATATACAAAAAATCTGTTCCCCATTTTTCTGGGAAAGAAATCTTTGTATGCATTTATCGATCTATGTTCTGGTCCGGTGCTAAATTAATTATTGAGCTAGCTCTTTGCCGTCTCATCTTTTGAAGCTTGATATTTCAGGGAAATTCCTTCGCTTATGCACGCTGAAATGGGTCTTATTGCTTTTCGTAAGCTGGGACTTTGTCCTTGGACAAACTTGTTTACTCTGCAGACCCACTTTGGATTCCGCGAAAATAGTATTCATAAAAGAGGAACTACTTCTTAAAATATCCGTCCGCTCTGTGTTTATACATAACCGATGGATCTCATCAGAGGTCAGCTGTTTTATAACAACGAGGAGTTGGGGTGGGGGGAGGGGGGCGCTGGTGTGTACATGTGAAGTGAATCATGTATGTGTGATTAAATGTGTACATCTTTTTTACGAAATTACAACAGATTCCATAGGCAATACTATAAGATATAATTAAAGTGGGTGATTTTTTTTTGTAGAGAAAAAGTGAAGTTCCAAGGATAAAGAGTGTAGTCGTGTCACTGTCACAGCTTTGTTACGGTGGTGTGTGTAACGTAGCTCTATATACAGCGATATGTGTGGTGTGAGTTGACCGTTGGCTCCGTGTACCCGACAGCTGCCTCCACCTGGGCTCCGTGCACTCGACAGCTGTCCACATGTTTGCTCCGTGCACTCGACAGCTGTCAAACATGGGCTCTATGTACCCGACAGCTGTCTGCGCACGGGCTCGGAGCACCCGGCAGCTGCCTTCGCGTAGATTCCGTGCACCCGGCAGCTGCCTCAATGTTGGCTCCTTGCACCCGACAGCTGTTTCCATGTGGGCTCCGTGCTCCGTGCCATAGTTGCGATTAAACTTCTGAAACAAATCGGGTGGGGTTAGGAATTTGTGGGTTTGAAGTGCATCCCGGATGACTCACGGGGATTTGGAGCCGCGTAGGTTTGGGAGAGGGTGGGCGTAGTATAACATCGCTGTACGAGCGACTTGAATACACACAGAGTTACGTATATGTTACGAGAAGCTCCGGTTGAACCGGAGAATCAAGTGTGTTTGATTCAGGGATTATTAAAATTTTAGCAACTTTTTACATTAAATTTGCCGAAATTCTGAATGCCTTTGCGTTGTTGCCTCATTGTATTTGGTCATTGATACATGTGAATTGTCCATGAAAATGAATTTACACAAAAAGAAAAAGTTGTATCAACTGGTTGTTTTCTCTGTTATTTCTAACAAGGTGTGCTTAAAGATGTCATCAAGTTGTGACTTGCGCCCGCCAGAGCCGATGCTGCTTTCCTGTTTGACCTTGGTGTGTTTTCAGCCCGGCTCTTGCCTCCCTTCCAAAGTGCAAATCGAGGAACCAGTTTTCATCTAGGCTACATTTTGATCTAACATTATTTTTGTGTGATGAAAACTGGACCTGGTGTCCCTTGTGAAGTTTTTTTTTTTTTTTTTTTTTTTTGAGCCCTGATTTTGGAGTATTGCATCCAGCTTTGAAGTTTTTGCACACTGTTTTGAAGGTTTTGCATCCCATTTGAAGGTTTTATCATTTGCGTATTGTTCACCCCCGCAGAAAGCACGCAGTGTTTTTGGAGTTCCTAGCTAAGAATCCCCAAACCCGTTTTTTTTTTTTTTGTTTTTTTTTTTTTAAATTTTTCTTTTTTGGTTCAGTTTGTTTTGCAGATTTGGCTCGGTGCGTGCCGGGTTGCGCAATCAGACAAGCGCCGTGGCCTGCTGAGTGTATGCACGATGTTGCGCTTGTATTGCCTCCATCATAAAACTGTTAAAAGAAACAGTGCCCCAATTAAAGTTATATACTAAACAAATCTCCTGTCCTCACACACCTAAAAAGTGAAAAATATTTTGGATTATCATTTCACAGTGTACGTGTGTGTATATATACATTAGTGTTAAATACTAGACAGTTGCATGTTCTGTGCATGCCAGGCTGTCCTTGGGAGCGAGTGCTGAAAGCTGGCGCTTTTTAACCCCACACACCGAGTCAGCTGGAAGCTTTGGTAGATCCTGTACCATACAGGCTGGTGTGATTGTGAGAAACTGAAAGCATGGTGCAGTTAAAATAGTGACGTCACGTCACGAGTAGTTAGGATAATGCATAGATTAACATCCGCCAAACGAGTAACTGAGTGTGTGTTTAAAAGACTTGAAAACGATGTAGTTAACGACTGGCTAACGCTTGGCACTGTTTTGTGTTATGCTTGCGGATTCCCGCCACCAGCGGTCTGAGCCTGACCACCTTTTATTCACTAAGGTTTGCCGCTTTTTCTCGTCACCATTGCTCCTTTAGATTTCTGTGCAAAGTTTTTTTTTTTTTTTTTTTGTCTGTGTAAGTTCCCTGGTGTTTTTTTTCGGTGTTGCTGCCATTGCAATTTTGTAGTTCTTCTAGAGTTGTCCATTACTATGCTTATATTTACCACTCTGGCAGTTGAAGTTGGATTTTCTAGTTGTTTTCTACTTGGCAATGTGGAGTGTTAAGTTGCTATTGCTGTTATTGTGGAGTGGCCGTGCATCAATGTGCGAACTGCTCCCTCTCCATGCACGCAGGTCACTTCCGGCACGCGTCCATCAATCTGTTCATGCGCAGCTCTAGTTACCGGGCTCGTTGTCATGTATTTGCAGTAGTTGCCCGCATTGGGTAGTTCTAGATCGTAGTATCCGTATGCAAACGCACCGTCGCGAACAGAACCGAAATAGGCGAACTAAAGGTCATGGATTTACGAATGTACTGTAAAACTAGCCCGCCACCAACCCCCCCCCCCCCCTCCCCCCTCCCTTCCCCATCCCGAAAACAGTGTCATTATGCCATGCTCTATTTTGAAAGTGCGAATGTCCCGCTTGTCATAGAGAACAGTACAGACAAGTCGTCCCATACTTTGTCCAACACTTCCGCAGACATGTTGTGTTATTATTAATTATGTTTATCAGTTGCTGTTTATAGTGATTTTTGTGACTTTACTTTATGTTTTAAATATATACCGTATTACTTTTGCATGACATTGTGTATCCATCTTAGTTTTGTTTGAGGCCTTAATTGAACTACGGCACTTATTCTGCTCTTACACCTGAGTTGTTCGAGATCTTCATTTCTGTCTTCATTTCTTTTCAGCAGCGTCGCAGTCAAAAGCAAAATAAAAGTGGTAAAACAGCATACACGTGGCCTCGGTGTATCCTAGCTGTTAGACATGGCGTATATATGTGCACGTGTACTTTAACAAACCATGTAGTATTCTGTACGTTAACATATCCGCTGGTAGTGGGGGTGGGTGACGCGCATCTGAAATTACACGTATGACCTCTCGAAGAATTGGGACCAAAAAAAAAATCTTGATACATAACAGACCGAACTGCCGTAGAGGTGGACTGTTAAATAACAACGCTCGGTGGCTCATGTCACGTGATCATAGACGCACCATGATCGATACGCGATATGTCACGTGATCATAGACGCACCATGATCGATACGCGATATGTCACGTGATCATAGACGTACCATGATCGATACGCGATATGTCACGTGATCATAGACGCACCATGATCGATACGCGATACAAGTATGTGTGCGTCCTTACGAATTACGTCTGCAAACATAACTGAAAACATGGAACGTATTGCGTGACGTAAAAGAAAGTAGTTCTTTGTTGTAAACCAGGAATGGCCGTATTATGACCTCATTGTAAGAATGCTTCATCAATGTTTTTGTTACAGACAAAGTCTCATTTTTTGCTTCGGTTTAGTAGTATCACGGCAGAGCTTAAAGTTTGTTATACCCCACGGAGTACAACCAAATTGACTTCATTCCCCGTGAAAATTCACATAAAATATGCGCATTTACAAAATACTTTTTGGCTACCTTCTTTATTTTTGTTCAAGTTATCTCCCACTTCTGAGTACTTAACCTTTTTTTTTGCTATACATGCTGTCCCTGTTCTTTATTCTTGAGCGTTTCGCTGTTTAAACTTGCATGCTGGTCGAAGTCTAGCTTTTTTGGAAGGTGCGTCTAAGGTGGCCATAGGTAGTGTGTGGAGAAATGGGATTTGTGCATTGTATTGCTTCTGAATAAAGCCTCACGAGCATAGGTGTACCAATAAGCCGTACGTAAGGAAATTATCTATTTTTAAGTTACCCCTGCCCACAGCTGTGCGATAAATTCCTGCACCACAATACTTTCAACTTGGTCCACCAGGTTTCTCTGTTTTTTTTTTTGGAGAGAAAACCAACTGACTAGATTCCAGACCAATTAAAATGCCGTTAAAATGTCTCCCTGCCTGAGTCATACAGCAACAGGAAAGAAAATACTAAATAAATATGTATATTTTTTTGAATCGGTGAGAAAACGCATGTGTTTGTTGGACGCGGTTTGGCGATGATTTGGACGTTTTTATCCATTACCCAGATGGTGAGTTAACCGTTCACATTTTCTAACTTTGTTTTTTTCCCCTCCTCCCTCCCCGTGTGTACGGGTGGCCTGGCAGTGGGCATACACCCCTACACATTCTTCAACCTACCAAAACCGTATTTTCTTTTGGAAAGTGTAGCAACAGAAAAGTAAGGATTGTGTGAACATGAGTTTGTCAGTGTGTATTCTGAAGATCAATCTGTAGATGCATGAATTTCTGGCATTTAAACATGACACGATAAAATACCATCTGTCGGTAATTTCACTGCTTAGCGTAGTCTGCACTACGGTACATGTAATCGGGACTGGTATACAACTTAGCCAACTTGTAACGACTTGGGTGTTAAGCGAGGGCTGGGGCGGGGGGGGGGGGGAGGGGGTGAGTGGGGGGGGGGGAGCGGTTGTATCCACCGCGAATCATTTAATCGTGACAAATTTACAGTGATGAAGACGCGTCGTTTGCTGACGTCATGTCATGGTAATTGCTGTCGTTACAAGAAGGCTACTTTATGTAAAATGTATAATGCCTAGATAATCATTCTAGACAGTTTAACCTGTTAAATAATCTCTCTAAAGAATATTTTAAAAATGACTGTCCGCTAGCTCTACTCTGTAAAGTTAATAAACGTGGAATTGTCTTTGATCTGTTATTTCTTCTGTAGACTTGGTCAAACCCTCATTTCGCTTGATATAAGCTTAACAGTTGAGAAAAGAAAACAGTGGAAGGAATGAGTTGTAGAAATACATAATAAAACTGAAATTCAAATACTTGGCAATCTGTTTTGTAGTTGCCGTAGCTGTTGACCCACTAAAGAAGAAGATGCAGTAACCCTACAGAGTACAGAAAGCAGAAGATTTAGCGCCTCGTGGCGGTATGCTTGGCCGCCAGATCGCCATAGCAGCTATGTCATACAGCTGTCTCCTACAGCTGCCGGTGTTCAGGACCTCAAAGCAATTCAAACATTACTTATTTCAAGTGTTGGAAATTTTATTATAACTTCGCTGGCAATTTCAAGTGTTGGAAATTTTGTTATGACGTCGCTGGCCATTTTAACAGACTTTCATTGGTTTCAACTATTTTGATATTTTCGTGCTCTACCTTCGCAGTCCTATAAAGTTGGTGATCAAATAAATAAAATAAGCAGAGTGTTAGGTCAGGTGTAGTTAAAAGTGGGAAAAAAAACAGGCGCTATGACAATGTAATTTTCTCTTCTAAAGGTTTGCTTTTGATTGAAGTGCCAAGATATGTGAGTGTTTTAGAACTTTGTAGTCTTATACCTCATGATTGTGACGTCAGAGTCAAGTAGACCTTGTAATCCAAGTAATGGGAGAGCGGAGGGAAGAGACAAGGTCGACTGGTTCAGCTAGCATGATGACGTAACGTGATGACGTAGTGAACAGCCAAAACATGAACCCTTTGCTTCATTCTCGGACTTGTGTTTTTTGTAAGATCCCGTATTAACTAATGGCAAGACTCGACAAAAGTAACAAAGAAACGCTAAATTGCGTGACGTTATGTAGTTTACTTATGGTTTGATGTTTTCACTCGAGGAATGAGTGGACGGCGAGTGAGAAATGCTGGGAATGCTTGTCGACATGGGGAGTTTTCCGTTTTTGCAAGGACGACCTGTTTATGACGCATTTACGTGGTCTCGATGCGGTGCGGCAAGCTAGCTGAAATCAGGCGTAGATCGGCCGCGACTACTTGGACTGTTGTCTGTGTGGTGCAGTCAGTCGCGGGCTGTCCTCTTTCTCTTTCCCTCGTCGCGGGGACGCCGACTTTGGTGGTCTGCGGAGCGGTCAGTAGCTGGTGTCCCTGCGGTACCGGGACTGGCGTGGTTAGACCACACTTCTTAAACGGCTCGTAGTGATGTGGTCTCCGCTTCCAAATGCAGTTCAGAGCATTGTATATTCAGACAAAAATTTGCCTGCAAAATACTGAATTAAGATCTTTCTGTTGAATTGTATTTGCAGGCAGATGTAGTCTTCTTATTATACTGCACCTGAGACGCCGTGGTTTTATTGTCATTCTTTGTGTTTTTAAATGTATAGCTGCTGTTTGTTGTCGGTACAGTAAAAACCCAATAAGTAGCTGGTTCTTCTGCGGTTATTTTCTGTGCACACTAGCAAGTTACAAGACTCAGGAAATTTAGGAAGATTCTAATTTCTGTAAAAAGGGTAGAGATAGCGTAGCGTGTCGAACCCTCTTTTGTGCTGGGCTTTGGTGGAGTTTTAAAAGTCTGCGCTCAACAGGGTTCACACGATCTGTAGTGAGAACCAGAACGACTCATTTTTGATAAATTAAATAATTTTTTTTTCATTTGAGTTTATATTAAATTATTAAATTAATATAAACTGTTTCATGATGTTAGGTATGATTAGTTTTTTTTCTTCAAAGTACTTTAAAATTAGTAATACGTGTCTTTAAAATAATTTTGGTAGTTTAAAAAATAGCAACAAACCTGAAAAAGTGTTGCTTTCCTCTCGTGGTGTTGACCAGACTAGCGTGGTGTTGACCGGATTAGCGTGGTGTTGACCGAATTAGCATGGTGTTGCCTCTTAGATCTGCAGTTAATGCTTACAATAGCTTTGAAATTTCATTTTCCAGTGATTGTCTAGTTCCGGACTGTAGTGTGGCGTTAGTGCGTTGGATGTCTGTTATGCACTCATTGCATTTTTTAAAAAAAAAATACCTAAACTAATGCTCATTGTTGGGCTGTTAATAGCCTTCTTGTTTCTGATTTTAAATGGTGCTGTTTTCTCGTTTTCTTGGTAGTTATGAGCTACGCCGGTGGATGAGAATGGAACCTACTGGTCCTGGTTACTTAGTGCGCTTCAAGTGTCTAGTTATAGGTGATTTCAAGGGTGTAAAAGAGAAGCTTCAATGTAAGAGACAGGGGTGTCGGTGTTTAGTGGATAACAATTTAGTGATAATGTATAGGTAAAAGAAGGCACGTGCTCAAAATCCTGTCACATGTGTTGTCACAAGTGCTCCCTTGTTATTACGGGTGCTGCCGTGATGTCATGGGTGCTCTTGTATTGATTGCTCCGGTGTTGTCATTGGACAAGGGGATACAATGTGGTGCGTTTCCTACCAAAGTTTTGCACATAGTAGGGTGTCGAACTATTTGTTGCAAAATTTTTAAATCTTGTTTCGAAGCTCGATTCCTTTTAATTTTAAAATGTGTATTGGTGTGTTGTTGATTTTTGGTGTTTTCTATATTGTTTTTTTTCTGAAGATATAATAATCGGTTGTCATCTCATATCAAAAGGCCTGCCCGGCACCCATTTTGTATAATCAAACAGTTTTGTACATATATATCATCATATATTTATTGTCTCATTTTGTGCATAAATGTGCGCATTTCTGCGCTTCCTGTGATACAGGACACGAGTACGTTATACATCAGCAACAGACTAGTTTCTCCGTGGCTTCAAAAAGAATGTGCAATGACTAAACTAGAGGGCAAACTAGAGCGCCTTTGTCAACAGAAGAATGAAAAAAAAGGTTGAAAACAGCACAAATATTTGATGTGAATATGTAAATAAGAGGATGTGTGGTTGAGAGTGCACTGATGTACATATATTTATTTCTACAGTTAATTTTTTTTTTGAAATTGCGTACAACATTTTTCTTGGGGGGAATACACAAGGCGTGCGGAGACATGAGGCCTTGTTCTCATGGGCAGCACGACCTCGTGTGTTTAGCGAGATTATTGGACAAGTGTCCACTCTTGGCCGTAACGGGGGGGGGGGGGGGGGGGCGTCATTATTGTGTGTTCGTCGTGTTCGGTCAGTTTTCTATAAATTCTGTTGTCAAATCTTCCGACTTCTGAAAATTGTCCATTTTCGCTTATGCACAGTCTGATGTTAAAATAAACAGGTGTTCCTTGCAAAACTGATGCAGCAAGTTGTTTTAATGTGTTAGAGTAACCGGTGTGTGGGGAGTGCCCAGTAGTAACGATGATGATGATGATGATGATGATGATGATTTAAAACTAGATATTTCTACCTCACCTTGCATTAGGAGCTCTTTTCAAGTAAATATAAAGTCCTCAGTTTTACTTGCAAAAAGATCTCATAATACGGAACAAATTTATGTTGGTATTTTTCTGGCAAGTGGGATAATTCTTAGAGATTGTTTTTGTAAGATAGTAACGGCTTTCACATCTGATATATGTCACTAATGTTTTTTGTCAACAGATGTTAATTCATCTAAGTTTCCAAAAGAGCCAAAGATGTTGAACCATTTGAACGAAATCCATTTTAATTTAATAATATCAAAGATTTTTAACCCAGCCGACTTTGTCGGACTGGATTAGTCGTATCACTATAGGGGGCTTGAATGTATGTGCGTATGTTAAACTTTTTCATTAAAATGCTACTCCTCCTACAGTTTTGCTCCAGTCGTTTTAATATTATGCAGAAATGTTCCCTGGATGGTCCCCCACCTGGCTATTATTATTTTTTTTGACGATTGACGAAAAACTGACAAAATGGCGTCACTTTTTGTGCACGTTTTTTACTCCAATCGTTTAGATGTTATGCAGCGATGTTCCCCAGGGATTCGCCTACCAGGCTATTGTTTTTTTTTTCGCGGTTCGCCAAAACTGCCGAAATGGCGGAACTTTGAAGTTTGATAAAAACTGGAATAAATGATAATAAATAACTGATTGTCAAACCATTCATTTCTCTCAGTCTTTGTCAAATATTTATAAAATTTTAATGGAAAGTTTCTTAGGGGCTTCTCCCCCCCGGAAATGACAAAAAAAAAAAAAAATGCCGAAATGGTGGAATTTTAAAAATTTCGTAAAATTGTGTAAATGTCGGTAAGTACGTGAACCGTTAAAACCCAACCTCTCCAACATCCCTTTCGGGTAGCTTCCACCCGGGAAAACTCGTATTAAAATTATGAAAAAGTTACGTTCAGAAACAAAGTTCTTCATTTTTCGGTTTAACAGTAGTCGTTTCAGAGTTTTTCTTTCCTTGTTTGCTAATTCGGCTGGATCATGTCCTTGGACATGCTTTATTTTTTGGCGTTTCATCGAAAATTTGCAGAACCCTTGGCAGATATATTGGTGAACCATATTTATATGAAAATCCTGACTTACAACAGGGATAGAACCTTACTGTCGTGGAAGTTTAGTTAACGGTTAGCATTATATGTAGTAAATCCTGATATAAGTAGCTGGGGTATTGTCCATGGACAACTTTGTAAACTGTTTCTTTATTTTTACTTCTATTTTCCCCACCCCTTCTTTAGCAGCTGCTCTCCGTTATAGCCTTCATTGCTGCTGAATAGGACGTTAAAACCAAACAAACTAGTCGTAAGGCTTTTAAAATTTTATCAAGAAAACAGTGCCCCATTCTTGCGGACACCTTCATGCAATGCATTGTGGTAACTGAGGGCATAATGAGCGATATTTGGAGTTTATCGCAGTTTTATACCACAAATTCTTCCATATTTAAGTAATGAAGTTTTTCTAAACGGTAAAAACTATTTAAAGAACTAACTTCCTGGCATGTGACAAGTAGGCCAAAATGTGTGCAATCAGCCCAGAAAAATACCCTGTTATATTTGATATAAAAGAGTGAGAAAATATGCGTTTTGCCCCGACGCAAGCACTGGCACTTTTTGACCACGTGGTGAAAATGTTAATTCTCATTGGTGGATGTAAGGCTGTGACGTGACCTCGTCCGCAAGAATGGACAGGGTCATGACCGTCGTGCTACAAGGACAATGCCCCACCGATAGATTAATGGCTGTACCAGTACAGGGACTATATCCCACGCATACATTAATGGTTCTGCTGGTACAAGGACATTACCCAACACACATATTAATGGGTGTACTATTACTACGGCAGTCTTGATTGACTTCTTGAGGGGAGACGTGAGGGAGGGGGCGGGTGTGGGCTCCTGCTTAAAGCTTTTCTGTAGAACGGATAAAAAGAATCATACACTTTTAAAGGCTTTTATTTCATGATCTCAAATGCTAGTACAAGAACCTGATCTACAAAGAAATGTAAAAAGAAGAGTTAAATCTAAGCACCTTTAAGAGGTTAAAGCTCGGTCACAGTCGGTATCGAGGACCACGACAAGCAGACTCAGTTTTACAAATAAACAGCTGTACAAAAAAAAAAGAGTAAAAGACTGGATATTTACAAAGCATACACCGGAATGTCACTTTAAAAAAAAAAAACCGGAAAAAAATATATCACTTGAAAAAAAAAAAAATCCGGGGACCAGATACCGGATAAAGGACAGCACTTTCGTTAACGGGTATAACTTGTTGAAAAAATATCCTTTATCTATACAGCAACAACAATCTCATATAACGTAACAGGAACAAATCAGTACTCGTGAAAAAACGCAGGAAAGAATTGAACTATGGGTGGAGGGGGCAGGAGGGGCACTCGCCTACAACCCCCATTTTTAACCAAAAGTAGATATTCCCCTAAACGCGAAATGTCAAATTTAATGTAAAAAACACCCTTATATACACCCGTGTATTTATGAGTAGAGGCGGAGCTAGGACATACGTTGCTGCTGCAGTCACGGGACGAAAACGAGACAAACACTTAAGTGGAGAAGTGTGCATATTATTTTGCCCCCCCCCCCAGCTTTTCTTTGTTGGACGCGGAGTGATATTTAGGACACACTGAACCCGGCATATGGAAGCTAATGCAAATGCTGAAAAGGTAGGAACTCAAAACCCGAGGTAGCTTTGACTATTTACCCCTTCATGTCCTCAGCGAAATTTACATCTTTCTCCATACTCCTCCGCTCCACATAATCGCCTGCATCTTTATCCAAAACGCATGAATCCCGGCCCCTGGTGCCTCCGCAATAAAGGCCTCTCGTTTTTTTGTTTTTTTTTTTTAAAGAAAAAAAGCGCCGCCGGTAAAGAAGCCCCCCCCCCCCCCCCTCTGATCCAAAGCGGCTTAATTTCTCAATCGAAAAATTTTAAATTTAATCGAAAATTGCAATCGATATACGAAATGTCACGAGATTCAATTTTATTTTATTGATTCATTATGCTCTTATCGGTAATCAAATTGCAATGAGAATTCATACTTTGAGTCATTTCACTAATCTCAATTACAATTTTAACCAATAGCACAAGGTCATTAAATAAATTGAAGTTAAGATCGACAATTTTTCATCCATGTTGTGGGGGGGGGGGGCCTTTGGCCGGTGGGGGGGGGGGAGGGGGGAGGCGCTTTTGTACCGGGGACGTATTGTTCCTGTTTTGCAAAACCAGGGTGCCTTGTTCAGGTGGTGCTTTGGACCGGACACCAAAGTGCATTGTTGCGTATTAAAAACATAAATCTAAACCCCAACTCGTTTAATAAAGGCAGGTTTATATATATCAGGTCGAGGACAAAACTAACCTTTGTTTCTCATCCAAATTAAAAAAAAAAATAAAGAAACTTTGGGAACTCGGCACTACTGCGGTTAAACTGCGTTCACAACCTCGTGGCGATACTATGACATCAATCAAATACTATTCGTAAAAACAGCGAAAAGCGTAGTCGGTACAACAAGGATGTGTCTTTATCACTGTCATAGGCCATGAATCTATGACAACGTTTCACTGTATTACCTATTGTCTATGAATTTTTTTTCTTTCCAGGTTTGAAGTATTTCTGTCCGAAACATGTGCGCCATTTAAGACAACAACACAAATTTTATAAAAACAAACATTTCCTCTATAAGCGTAGATCATGAAAATCAGCAGCAGCAGCTAATGCACTAAGTGGCGGGCCACTCGTGTGCTTATCACTCGGTGAACGCAGCGGATACCCGAGCCAGTAACCCTAATTAGATGAACACATGCCTCATTTGGCGATCAACTGCCCTCCCCCCCCCCAAAAAAAAAAAAAAAATGAAATTTTTCCATCCATTTTCTATAGAAATTTAATGCACGCGAAGAGCACTCGGTACTCATTTTTCAGGGTTTTTCTTCATTTTCAAATCTGCTTGTTTAAACGTGGGGGCGGATATGACGTCAGTACGGACTGACGTCACGGGGTGCGCCCAGGTAACGCGCTTCTCAGAAGATGTCGGCGTAGTTGAGGTAGTGGCGTAGCCTGGGCGGGAGGGCGAGGTGGCGGAGGTGTGGCGTGGGCGTGGCGCGTCTGATGGCCATGCGGCACGCGTGCTGTAGCGTCTGGACGCGCATAGGCGCCAGCCACATGTTTACTGTGCCCTGTCGCGTCCTGTAACAGTAACACAAGACACTGTGCTCATGGAATCAACGGTACAACTGGTGTATTCGCGCAACCAACAGTGGCTTAATTTTGTGTCTTCACGTAATCAACTCGACACAGCTCGTATACACAAGTAATCAACACTACCCAGCTGTGTTACTTACTTAAAAGAACACCATTAGTGTGCTGACGCAACCCACACTACACAAATGGTGTACTCGCGCCATGAACAGTACACGGCTAGTGTATCCGAGCAATCAACAGTACCACTGACACACTCAATGCGCACTGCGCAGCACCATCAGTACATCACTAGAATAATCAATACACCATTACTTTATATTTCATATACTGTACTGAAAACAATAATGTTCAGCTGCGACATAAAAACCGCTCATTATACCAGGAATGCTTCAATTCACTTTCATTTATTTGATTTCGACAATTTCGATTACGTTATAACGATAACACGATAAGAGGGCAGATATTTACCCGACAGCTAGGGTGGAGCCATCTGGCGAGTAGGCGCAGCACAGGGCGTTGGAGAGCACGGCAGCTTGGCACGGCGCCGCACTTTCACTGGTCAGGTCCAGAAACGCACGTACCTGGTAATACACGAGAAACATGTGTGCCTAGTAAAAAATGAGAGAACACGTGTACCTAGCAACGCACAAGGGACACGTGTACTTGTGAAATGAGCAACGCGTTAAAGACAACAACAAGATGTTACACACGTGTACTTGGCACCATGTCATAGAGACATGGGTCCAGAAGACATCACAAACACATGCTCCTTACAACATGTGAAACACGGTCACGCCACACTGCACGTATTGGAATAATAAACACTTACGAGTCGTCGGACACGGTTGCTATGTGCAGGCCGTCACGTGACCAGGACACACCGCGCACAAACGCGTCATTGGCTCCTCCCGCGAATATAGGTGATGGTGCCGGGAACATGTGCCTGTTAACAAACGAGACACATTCAGCCGTCACTGATAGCCAAAGCGAAATCGGGTTGGAGGTGGGGTAGGGGGGGGGTCATACACTCTCTGAGAGTCAATTTGTTTTCAAGCCTTGTATTTTGGTGAAGGGAGGCGGCGGCTTCTTTTCGGTAGCATGGGTCAAATAAACACCTTTTATGTTTCATTACTATTTATATTATAATATTTATCCCAAATTGGTAATGTCGCACGATGTATCTGTGCGTTATTCTTGAGGAGGGGCACGACAAAAACACGCCTCATTTAGAGATGCCATCCGGTTCAAAGATAATGGGGGGGGGGGGGTGCAGAATTATGATTATCTTCACGGCTTAACATGTGTGATAACACACAGGCGTGACATACATGCGGAGGGGGCGGGGGGGGGGGGGGAGACAAGGCCCGCAACCCAATACCCAAACGCCCAGATACTAGGGGTAACCGTCCTCGCCACAACCCCCTCCCCCCTCTAAGTAACGGTCGTAAGAAATGTTATAAAAATGTTCTGTCTGATTCATTATAGGATGAACCAAGATAAACAACTTGTTATTGACGAACCACAGAGTGGTGACATTGATTTATTTCAGCATCATTTGCAGCCAATGGGAAGCTCCGTTACAAATGTAAATAAATACGTGCACCGATGTCTCTGCCAAGCTATCACCACAAACAGTCAGGGTCGAGGTATCTTAATTCTCATGCTAATCAAGCACCGAGAGACCATAGCCCACCTAACTAACGACCTTTCCTACACAATGCTTGACCGATACAGCCGCTGCAAATGGCATTCCATTGTCGCCGTCAAGGCCTCAGCTAGGGCTAATGCCCGGCAGGTCCGTAGCGTTTATTTACAAAGCGCTGCTCCCCCACACTTTTATGCCAAAGAGACGATAGCGGACAGTCGCACAGTTTTATTTGTGTGCATGTTTCGTGGCTGCTGAATGACAAAGAAGGGAGGGCGGGGGGGGGGGGGTGGGGAGGGGGGCGGGGGGGCGAAAGGGGGAAGGGGGGAAGGAAGGGGTCTTAGTGGCGGTGGATAGCCGTAAGGCTGTTGGAAAATAGCGAAAAAAACCAGCCGGTTGATTCTATATGCTTCAGAGTGACAAATTTATCTGCGCTTTTTGTGGCGCTACGGTGAGAAACGATCGTTTTATCTTGATCTGTCTGCCAACGTTGGAGGTTGAATACTTGCACGAAGACTCTCGGTGCGAAAGAAACTGACAGGAAAATGTACTTTGGTCTTGTAAGAAAAAAGTGGCTTTCATAGAAAAAAAGATACGCAGTCATAGTTTTTGAACCTAGTCTTCGTCTCATAACCAGGATATTGTTTTTGTTTTCATGATAACACTGCCAAAAGCCGAAACACGTCTGGTAAAAAGAGACTATTCAAACTATGAAGTAAATATGCATAACATGTATGGGGACAGGGTACACCCATGCAGTAAAGTGCACCCGGGGAACAGGGTACACCCATGCGGTAAAGTGCACCCGGGGAACAGGGTACACCCATGCGGTAAAGTGCAACCTGGGGACAGTGAACACCCATGTGATGAAGTGCACCCTGGGGACAGTGAACACCCATGTGATGAAGTGCACCCTGGGACAGTGAACACCCATGTGATGAAGTGCACCCTGGGACAGTGAACACCCATGTGATGAAGTGCACCCTGGGACAGTGAACAGCCATGTGATGAAGTGCACCCTGGGACAGTGAACACCCATGTGATGAAGTGCAACCTGGGAAATTGAACACCCATGTGATGAAGTGCACCCTGGGACAGTGAACACCCATGTGATGAAGTGCACCCTGGGACAGTGAACACCCATGTGATGAAGTGCACCCTGGGGACAGTGAACACCCATGTGATGAAGTGCACCCTGGGGACAGTGAACACCCATGCGATAAAGAACACCTGGGGACAGGGAACACCCATGCGGTAAAGTGCACCCTGGGACAGTGAACACCCATGTGATGAAGTGCAACCTGGGAAATTGAACACCCATGTGATGAAGTGCACCCTGGGACAGTGAACACCCATGTGATGAAGTGCACTCTGGGACAGTGAACACCCATGTGATGAAGTGCACCCTGGGGACAGTGAACACCCATGTGATGAAGTGCACCCTGGGGACAGTGAACACCCATGCGATAAAGAACACTGGGGACAGGGAACACCCATGCGGTAAAGTGCACCCTGGGGACAGTGAACACCCATGCGATAAAGTGCACCCTGGGGACAGGGAACGCATGTCCCTCGTAAAACATGCACTCTAGGAACAGGGTACACCTCGGGGACGGAGCACACATGCTGGCACACATGAGTAATGTGAAGAAAGCGGGACACAAACGTGTAACTACAGAATGTCTCCGTACACGTGATACCCCTCTCCGCCCACCCACCTCGCGGCCTTTCTGTTCAATAGTTGTTTAGCTTGTCGTTGACCTATTTCATCTATAACCTGCGTACTTATTCACCGCCAAGGCCGTCGCTCTTTGTATTAATATTGCGCAAAATGCAAAGAATAACACCGCATGATACCGGCAAACTGGGTGACATAACTATTGCAGCCAAACAACACGGTCTAAAAATAGATCAGACATGTACAGTTCAAAACATCGTGTTAACTTGTAAGTAGGTGGATCGGCACAGTTTATACATTTGGGGTGTAGATCTAAAGCGCAGGGGCAGAACCAAAGCACCCCCCCCCCTCCTACCCCCCGCCTCCCTCTCCCCTCACCCCCCTCCGGAGAAACCGCCCCTACGATTACACGAGTTCGAAAACAAGGCTACAAAATAAATGTTAGTTATGAAGTATTGTCATTCTAAAAAAGCACATAAAAGAACACACACACAAATAAATAAATAAATAAACAACAACAACAAAAAACGCACTGTGCACTAGAAACAGGTCAACTATGCGAGAGTAAACGTGGCGGAAAGTGAACACCAAAAACATACTAACACGCAGTCATTCAGAGCAAGATTCCCTTGTTTCAAACCTACAAGCTCGTCAAGTTACTTACTTTCATTGAACATTCAAAGGAAATGAAAAGATTTCAAGGGAAATTGGTGGGCAACTGTTCCAAATCCAATATTTCAACGTGATTTGCATCGAAAGGGGTTGACTCTAAGGGAGGATTCGTGAGTGCAAAATCAAATATTCCAATTTTGCGTTTTATTTTACAACTTACAAAGGTTTATATCACAATAATGGAACACTGACTTCTAGCTTCTGAATTTTAAGCATGACGGGCAGGAACATGTAACGTAATATATCCCTCTACATCACGCACTTTTGGGGGAAGCATAGGTTCAGTCTTCGGCCTCGTGATTAGCAAATATCTTCACTGAACTACCCCTTCCCCTTCCATCCCACCCCACACATACACCCAAAAGGAGCCCAACATGAGTTTGATGAATGGTAGGGCATGAAGTCTACAGGACATACATCAACTGTTTGAGCTGTTCGCCGGTGTACGGGTCCCAGATGATGACGCGGGTGTCGCACGATGACGTGGCCAACATGGCGCCATCTGGTGAGAAGTCACATGAACACACATCGTGATGGTGACCCTGTAGCTTACCGCTGCAGCGCATATCTCTTCATGTCCCATATTATCACCTATTTCAAATACAACCGTAAACTACGGTCATTTACGACGGCGAATATTCCAAGTACCAGCTCCCCTCCCCCCACTCCCATTTCGACTGAGTCCCCAATGAAATCTTATCAAAAGTTACTTCCTTGGAGAACTGCGGGGGACTCACCCACGGCCCTGATTAGAACAGCAGGGGGCGGGAGGGGAGTAATTCTTTAGAACTGGCAATGAAAACACTGATTTCCTAACGAAAACCTTGATCATTTCAGGGTAAGAAGAAAAGCGTTGGCAACATAACACCGAACAATGGAGTGATCATCAATCATATATGTCAAAACCCCAAATCATGTGACCCAAACTGTCCCCCGCACCCAACACTTGACCCTAAAAGGCACGGGGTAGGTATCCTAGAATACAGCCTTCTGTTGTCAACCAGGTTGCCAGCAGAAACACGTCAGCAGCCGGGGGTTGGGGGGGGGGAGAAGGGTTAAGCTTCCCTAGAATGCAGCCTTACAGATCTGTTGGAAGGGAGATGTCAGGAGCCGGGGTCGGGGGATGGGGGAAGGGTTAAGCTATCCTAGAATACAGCTTTATAGATCTGTTGTTGTCCACGCTGGCCAGCAGGGAGGCGTCGGGGGAGGGGGGGGGGGTAGCAGGGGCGGGGGAAGGGGGGTTAAGCTATCCTAGAAAACAGCCTTACAGATCTGTTGTCGCCCACGCTGGCCAGTAGGGAGGCGTCGGGCGCCCACGCGCATGCGTACAGCCGCTTTGACTGACTCTTCAGCGTTTTCTTCATGTTTCCGTCATCATTCAGCTCCCAGACCTGTAAATAACAGTGACCACTATGTCGCCATGATATCACCACCGCGTAATAACACACCACCACCATGCCACCTGTACGACACTTCTGCGTCATCACTGTCACAAGCGTTACAACTCGATAATGAAGCGATCACGAGCGTGAAAAAAAAAAAACCGACAGGTTCCCTACATTACAGTCACTTAACTTACGCCGTCAATTACTCGTACAATTTTGCTTTCAAGTAACATTGGGCATGGATCATTCAGGAAATCACTTACTTTTAGTGTGCCGTCCCGCGATGCTGATAGCAGCGTCTGTGTAGCGTTCGGGCAAACTTGAGATCCATGACAACATCCCTGTGATCGAGTAACTCCAGGTACACATTCCCTGTGGCAGATGTTATGACAGTTAAAAACGAAATAACGAACAGCTGCTCTTTTTCATGGAAGAATTAATCGCATCAAAGTGTATATCATATGCATTTTTATGACTGGCCCCTTCAATGCCATGTGTTGTTTTTTCCTTCATATCAGTTTTTTCTTGTAATTTTTACACGTAAATACATAAAGGCATACCGGTTATGACGTCATAGACTTTGATGCGACCATTACTCAAGCCGGCAGCCAGAACCAAGTCTATGGCTTTCTTGTAACGAAACCAATTCAAATTCGAGGAATGTCGTGATATCTGCGAATTACTGTTGCCAATGGCAACCGACCAAATTCTCGCTCCTGCATCAATGGTAATGACACTTCCCAAGTCATTTTGCTCTGCTTCCCTACTGTTATACCTGTGAAAATGATTTTCTTCTGTTATATTTAAGTTCCCCATGCCAGATCGGCACCAATTTAGCATAATCACACACGTATTTCATTGAGCAGAATCCTGAGATTAAAAACCTTACGCAACTTTATGCTGCCGACTTCAAATCATCACCACATACGTAATGATAATTTCACGATTTGATTCACCGTATCATTTATTTAGAACATGGATGCAATGTAGCACACCCCACCACCATTTTACATACCGTATCGTTGGAAATATGGAATTGTCCCTCCCCCTTCCACGATTTTATTTACCGTATCGTACAGACAAACAAACCAAACAAAAATAATATTTAGAACTGGACAACATGCACTGTAGCCCCTCCCCGCCCCCCCCCCCCCCCTCCTCCAACTAGACTCACCCTGTTTCATAGAACGTGACAACTGCTTCATGTCATCGTTTGGAAGAATATGGTTCTCACCCAATGTGTCCTGAAGTGGGCCATGGCACAAGCTTGACGATACAGTTACCGCACGACCAGGCAAAAATAGGAACCATCAGGGGACCAGGCAGCGCTCCACGCCTCGCATCCTTGCTTCGAGGACTGTACAGGCACCCGCCTCTTTGCGGCTTTAGCTGCTCAAGTAACGTTGGAGTCTCTAAAATAGCAACATAACCAGATAAAGGGGCTCACTATCCGATGTAAGGAACCCAACAGTTTCGCCTTTGAGAATTCCGAAAAGAGGACAGAACCTTAACATGCAGCCATGAAACAACATATCGACTGTACAGCATAAACAGAACAGCAAATGGGTTAAAATCATGCATTGACCGATGTTCAGAGTTGAATCAATGTCAGAATGCGACAAGGCCATTCACAGTTCTAGTGTTCTTTATCCGATTGTTAACCGAGATTGGGGATTTTAATCCTTTAAAAAGAGTATAATGGGTTACCCTAAGTTTGACAGACCAAATATACAAATGCAAATATCCAAGCAAATACAAAGGCAGCGCGCCATTTCTATTGATCTTCTGTGATGCTACAGACTAGTAAGATGGCTTAACGATTCAGTAATCATGCTGATATGGTATTGATTATGACAGAAAAACATATGGAACACTCGATGTGAACCATTATTTTAAACTAGACTTTTAAGGGACATTGCGGCAGACTGAAACAATTACGATATTTCACTTTATAATTCAAAATTATAATGATGTTAATACTGTTATCCTACTACATACCCCCTCGCCGGCTTCGAGAAACGCAAATCACAGGCAGTTCGCTGAGTTCACCCTCCCCCCCCCCCCCCCTCCTCCCAAGCCTAGGTGACTCTTTCAGTCTTCCTATGACAATTTCCCGTCCTAGGAAGATGGAAAGGGTCCGCTAGGACTAGTCCTAGATGACTCTTATGGTCTTGTTATGACAGCAAGAGTCATAGTTCCTATAACAAAAACTTATCATTTCTGTCCATTTTGCTAATCTCGGCGCTTGACTCAGGCCAGCGGCGTTATTTTAGAACGATCGCACCACATAAATAGCCCAATTATAGATTACGGCGCACAATTGTTATGGTCAAACAACATTTTTGTACTAAGAAAATAGATTTCTGAAGATACAGATATAGAATCCCACATTGTCACCCACAACAACAATGATTCTACTCGTACAGTTGCAAAACCACTCTTTATTCAAGCCTGGTAGTTTCGGTGTGGTCAGGATACTTGTCAGCGTGCTTGGTTTTTTTTTTTAAGAAAAAGCCTGCTAATCCGAACCTCGATGTCCTGAAACATGTGCCGAAAGATCTAGAGCCTCGAAAGTTGTGATCAATGGCCATTTCTATTACTGCATATGACCCTTTCTGCCCGCTGCAACTGCCCCCTCCCCATCCTCCAAACACAGATCTATGCGTGGCGAACAGTACTCACCCAAAGAGTTGGCGTTTATGTCGCTTGGAAAAGGAGTTCCTGGGCCCATTGAACAACGAAATATGAGGTGAACGTTTACACGGATGTAAGCTGCGTTTTTGTCCTTCAACAAATAGATATATTTAGTGTTGATGAAGTATATTTTGATCACTCGTACGTCAACTCTGGCCTGAAGGAATTTCAGACATCCGGCAGTGTTCCTCTTTATGTAATTCCTTTTTATGAAGTCTTTCACTCTCTGATTTCGTTTCTATCCAAAACTTAAACCGCAACTGCGTTATTAAATGTCTGCATCCTAATTTGTAAACAAATATGGGGGTGTGTTTGCAACGCAGATTTTGATTGGTTTAAAGAGGGAAAAGCTACAAACTTAACACGTGGTTCTCGAAATAACAGATTTCACCTTCTGTGGCATGCAGTGGCAGGTCTCTGTAAAACCATTCTAAGTGTAGTCGCAATAGTCCCTGTCGATTAGATGCTGGGAGCGACGTCACGTTTTAGAAATGGGAAGAGTCGGGTGATATTTCGAAAATAAAACCAAAGATGTACCCAGCGACACTGTTTCTTATTCTTCGTGCCACTTATATTCAGAAATCATTCATGATAAAGTGAATAAACATCCAATTAAGTGTCTAGAGATTTTTTGTTGCTGTTGTTAAGGACACAACGAAATCTTGCTAAAATATAAAGCTTAACCGTGTGGAACTAAACTAAAAAGGCGATATTTTGTACAATAAGCTAGCAAATCGATTCGAGTAAAAACCTCACAGAATAAAAGTGTTATAGTATTTTTTCAGTGCTGCAGTTTCAAGCAGAGCTTCGTAAGCCAGTTCACAGTTTCAAGTGTGCATGCTCAGTAGAAAAAATTCACTGGATTCCAGTGGGGTAAACGTAAAGAAACAAATAAGGAAAAATATATTGGAAGTTGATTTTCTCTAGCATGATGTATTGATAAGTGTCAAAACTTTATTAGAATATGGGAATGTGGGGAAAGTTATTTATGGTATTATAAAATAGTTCCAACGATTTTAATGTATTTCTCCATTGACTTCCACTTTTCTAAGTTTTTCTGTTTCTGTGTTTGACCCATAAAAACTGGAGTCCTGTTTTTTTTGTGTAAATCTTATAGAAAAAAACTGTGAATCCGCTTATTCGATAAGATTTTGTTGTTAAGTTTCCTGTTTTAATTTAATGATTTGTTGACAGCACCAGGCTAGATTAGTTTTTGTTAGATAGATCTGTGTCATATTTGCAGTTGTATTTAAACGTATTTCTACTGATGCCTGATGAATGTTGGTCAGAATAGGTGAAATGATTTAAAAAGATACATTGGATAACTTAGTGTCAACCAAATAACCATACAAAGAATGAACTCTTAATAAAGACATGTTTACAACAAACTCTGCAAGTAGACTAGTGGTTCTTGGCCGGGAAAAGGGAAAAATGGGTGAAAAAATGGATACGGGTGAAGCTGACTTGAAAATGGAAGAGTCGTCATCTGCAAAAGAAAAATTCACGGTTGAAAAACCGTCTGGATCAAAAAGCTACGAACTGCCTTGGTATTAAACGTGCGCGCGTGAGGTTGAGCGATAATTCAGGATTTAATAGCCCCTTGTTTAGTTCAAGTTATTCGTAGTGTTACCAGTTAACTAGACTACAGGCCATCATGCGCTCATTGGGAGCGCGGTAAAAGAAATGACTATTGTTATTTTAGTATTAATATCGTGTTTTCTTTTTAAACGTTTGCGCATAAGCCAATTCGCACTTTCGGATTTTTCCGGTGGAGGTGTTGTTTCGACTGAAAATGTTGGGGGGTAAATTGTAAAGAAATGATAAGGTAAAAACATCAAAATTTTAATTTTATTTCAACATGCACACTTTCGAATTTATAAAGCCATCATATAATCTTTTAAAAACAATTTTACATATTATTCAGCCCCTTAAATAACCAACATGTGACTATTTTTCTGGCAAAATGGAATTTTGTTGATTTTTGCCGTTTTTTAGGCCCCAACCCTTCGGATTGGGGCATATAGGTTTGGTGTGTCCGTCCGTCCGTCTGTTCGTCATCGCTTTACACCGCTATGAATTTGGGGGGCGATTGGGGCCTGCTTGTGTTTCACAAATACTTACTTGTTCATATCATTTCTTTATATCCCTATCCCACCTGAATTCAGCCGAAACGCAAAAACTTCCGGCAAAAGTCAAAAGTGCGAACAGGCTTATTGTTTTGTAATTATTTTGGGTGGTCTTGGTTCATGTACAGAAACGCTTGCGACAAACGCAAAAATATGTTGGAATAAAACGCAAAAAGTTACAATTTTTTATTGCGACTTATTGCATTTTATTGAATCTAGCTGCGATCCAATATTTCAGAGGACGCATCCTGAGCATGCATTATGTTGCGATTTATTTTATACTGATGATAAGATTACACCTTGAGCAAACATTCACGCAAGCGATTTAATCCCCTGGGCATTCACTCCAATTGCATGTACTCTATGTAAACAAGTCAGTGTTTGAGCTGTATGTGTAGGCGTGTAATATGCTGTATTTGTGTTTAAAATTATTGTATATATCCAAGTTCTCTTTTAATTTGAATTTTTATTCCTTTCTTTCTCATCTGTTTTTATTTGCCATATTTAAGTCTTCTGTGTTGGCTAAACAGAACGGATTGATGTATTCATTCATTTAATCTGATCCAAGGAGTGACCGATGCTTCAAACTAACTGCAATGCTTATTTCTGATCTCCGGTGTGATCGATGCTTAAGTGAACTTCAATCCTTAATCCGATCTCACGTGTGATCGCAGTTGATAGCTTTGAAACAGGGTTTTAATTGCGAGGAGGGGCGGTAGAGAAAAGGTGTAAAAAAATTTAGTTGCTATTTAGTTATTAAATTTTTTACTTAAAAGCGGTGCAATTATAACGAATAATAAAAGAACTGAACACATATCCACATGTGAGTTAACACAACAATTTTAAATTAACATTTTACACCCTTCCAGAAAATAAAAGGTGTAATTCCTCAGGTACCAGTAACCCTACGACCGTCCGCCATTTTTTTGGGGGTGGTTTTTCAACGATTACTTTTTTGTTTCCGGTGTAATGGAATGTCGAAACCTTTTCTACCGCCTCTCCTCGCAATTAAACCAATTTCAAAGCTATCAACGGCGATCACACTTGAGATCGGATTAAGGATGGCAGTTCATTTAAGCATCGATCACACCGGAGATCAGAAATAAGCATTGCAATTATTTTGAAGCATCGGTCACTCCTTGGATCATCCCTTTGGAATGTCGAAAGTGTAGAATTTTAGACGTTTCCAGAGAATTACAAAGCAAGTGGAACACAACATTTTTTAACTGCTCCTGAACTTTTTCACATTTTGAAGAAATTTTTTTATGCCGGCTTTTTTATCAGTGAATATAAATTGAATAAGCGAATGCTTTTATAGAGAAGCTTTTTAATATGAGCATTAAACTTATAAGTTAAGTTATTGTTGAACTTTATGTAGATTTTGGAGCAAAATCAGATAACTGCGCGAAAACTTAAATTGGCCATTTACGAGTATAACATATGTGACACCCAAGAAGTAAAATCAAAAGTGTTTTAAAATATATTTTCTGCACGTTGTCCTGTTTTTATATCTTATACATATGATGTGATTTTGACAAAAAATACTGGCAGCTTTTTGTAAAATTCGTCACTCTGTCTAGATGTATGGCATTTTCATGACCCTTGATGACCACTCTCCAATAATGCACCTTTTTTCTGGAGATTGTTATCACCGGGCCCCGTAGGAACGCATCAGGGCCTCTGATGCATCTAACTTGTAGATGTCTTCCCATGACAGCAAGACTCAAAATTCCCTGTGATAGAACTTGTTATTGACGTCACGAGACACGGGCCAATGGCTTTATAATAGAAGTTTTATAAAATATATATTATATGATATAAAATATGGCACACAATTTTTAGGGTCAAGTAACGCCAGACTGAGAAATTTTATGGGGGTTAGGATGTCGACACCGTCATTATCACCCACAACAATGAATATACGAGTGCAGAACCACTCTTTGCACAAGTTTTGTAGTGTCGTCGAGGTCAAAAATATTGTGCATTGATCTGCTTAGTGTATTTTTTAAGAATAAGTCATCTACTTTGAACCTTAGGCCATGCGCCGAGAGTTTCAGAGCCTGAAAAGATGGCCTCGAAGGTTATTACAAGTGGCGGATCTGTGACCTTTCTGTCCTGGGAAGATAGAAAGGGTCCGCTGGGACTAGATTTCAAGATAGCTCCAAGTCAGCTGATCTCCCGGTATCTAGCCTCTAAGTGCCTCAGATTTGCGTTATTTGTATTTGTTTTATGTATTGTTCAATCCAGAAAAGAAGCAGCGGAAAAAAACAGTTAACCCCAAAACGTCCCTACATTTATTCGAGTTCAGATAACCCTATTTTGCCTGATTCTGTGCTGGAGACGCGATGACGTCATTCGAACATCGTGCCTTAATTGAAGCAGCTGCTTTAGGCTCAATGTTTTAAAATCTTTTTGAAGAATTGGCCCGCCATTGTTATTCTCAAAATTGTCCATTATGTACCTCAAAACACATTTATGCTTTTGGTGTTTTTACTGCGTCTATTTCATGACTTTGCTGTGTTGTGCATAAGTAGTCTTTGACTTGACCTCCTGGCTTAGTAATTGTTCTAAGTAATTCAAGGCAGTTAGGGGGGGGGGGGGGGTTGTGGTAGCCCCAAAGTAACTTTAGTGGACCCAGATTTATCACGCTGCACGCATACTGTTCCAGGGTGGAGAAGTACCGCCCGGCAAGGCTGAGCGAGGTGGTGGGCAATGAGGAGACTATCAGCCGGCTCGAGGTGTTCGCGCGCGAGGGCAATGTCCCGAACGTCATCATTGCCGTGAGTGACCCGCACTACCCCCCCCCCCCCCCCCTCTCCGCCCTCTCGCCTCTTCCTCACACACACACTTCTCGTCAAAGTACTTGTTTTTAAGTTTTAAACTGTGTTACTCCGTTATTTCCAACAGCCCACCTCTGCGGCAGTTGTTTATTAGACCCTATTGTTCTTTCGGCAGACGGGTGATTGCGCGAGAAAAATAGTCGTATGAAAAAAGCAAAAACTTTATAAATCCATGCGCCGTATGCTTAAATACATTGCTTTTTCAAGAGGTCAGCTGTTGGATAACAACGTTTAGCACTTGTGTTGCCGACGAGTAACTACTTTTCCGTAGAGTAACGATGTACAGTTTGAATCACGCATTTTACTTGGTGATCAGCCGTTGCCCATAACGGATGGTTAATAGCTTGACAGCGATATTGGTAGTGGTGAAAATTTAAGGAAGATCAGTTTCCTCCGTGCGTCGGGGAGGGGGGGGGGAGGAGGAGGAAATCCGGAAAATAGATATAAAGGCAAGGAAAATGTTAGATTTCATGACCGTGACTCCTGGTGACTGTAAAAGGATTATTTATTGGTGCATGGCAGTGAAGTATGTAGTGCTGACGTCACGGTACCCAGAGTTAACACCCGGAAAAGAGTGAGTGAAACCGAGGTTGCGGGAGGGGGGGGGGGGGCGGTGAGTGAGGAAGCCCATCACATTCTTGTGTCTTACGGCGCAATAATGAAAGAAGACACTTAGCAAATACCAGCCTCGGTGGCATAGTGGTTAGAGTGTCCGCCTCGAGACTGGAAGATCGTGGGTTCATACCCCGGTCGGGTCATACCTAAGACTTTAAAATTGGGACTCCTCCTTGCTATCCTGTGAGGCACTCCACATGTAAGGGTTAGAAGGAGGGCTGGAATGCCCCATTTCAGTGTAATGTGGCAGGGGGATCCCGATATGACCATAGCAGTTGAAAGGATCTTAAGAACAATACAGTACAATACTTAGCAAAGGGAGTGCCCACTGCGCCTGTTTTCCTGTTTTAGGGTCCTCCTGGCACGGGCAAGACGACGAGCATTTTGTGCTTGGCAAGGACGCTGTTAGGACCCGCATTCAAGGACGCCGTTTTGGAATTAAACGCATCTAATGACAGGTATCTTGTTAATTACGACTGGCCTTAGGTCTCCCCTGTCGAGAGTCCTGATATGCTTTTATTAATTAATTAAAAGAAAATGCAATGTTGGCGCACTTATGCTTTCAGGACAAAGAAAACACTCCATTTAATAAAAGCTGTCAGTTCTGTGAAATGAACACACATGAAAACTATTGCTCCGGGAGTCTAATTACTGCTGTTTTCACAGTTGTTTTGCTTAAACAGGCCAGTGTTGCTTTCGACTCCTAATACAAGACAAATTAATCTATTATTTTCAAAACTGCAGCCTGAGGTTAATGTGAGTGTTTTTGTCAGTTTTCCGTTGCGGATAGAAGGAGATATCTATCTGCAGAAAGCTTTGTCGGTGTTTTTAAGATACATTTCAAAATTTCATTTTAAACTTTAAAATACTTTCTTTTTTACATGTACTACATTTATCTCAATGCTTTATTGTTCATTGCAAAAATCAGTTACAGTTATTACAATTTTATGGTGAAAAGTCACGTCAATACGAGTGTGTGGTGTCAGTCATGACGTCAGTGCGAGCGCGTTGCATCAGCAACGACACGAAGGCGAGCGTGTCATGTCGGTTACGACGTCAGCATGAGCGTGTCATGTCGGTATCGACGTCAGCATGAGCGTGTCATGTCGGTAACGACGTCAATACGAGTGTGTGATGTCAGTCATGACGTCAGTGCGAGCGCGTTGCATCAGCAACGACACGAAGGCGAGCGTGTCATGTCGGTAACGACGTCAGTACGAGCGTGTCATGTCGGTAACGACGTCAGCATGAGCGTGTCATGTCAGTAACGACGTCAGCATGAGCGTATCATGTCGGTAACGACGTCAATACGAGTGTGTGATGTCAGTCATGACGTCAGTGCGAGCGCGTTGCATCAGCAACGACACTAATGCGGTGACACCAGCTATAACACCTTCTGTCATATCGGTAACGACGTCAGTACGAGCGTGCCATGTCGGTTACGACGTCAGTATGCGCGTGTCATGCCGATAACGACGTCAGTATGAGCGTGTCATGTCGGTAACGACGTCAGTATGTGCGTGTCATGTCGGTAACGACGTCAGTACGAGCGTGTCATGTCGGTAACGACGCCAGTAGGAAAGCTTTTGTCAGTAATTATGTCGGTGATTCGTGATCTCTGATTGTCCTTGTTTATTTTGCGAAACTTCATGTTTCAAGTACAACATTGTCACGATTTGATTTCAGGGGCATCGATGTCGTGCGAAATAAGATCAAAATGTTCGCTCAACAGAAGGTCACTTTGCCGAGAGGGAGGCAGAAAATTATCATTTTGGACGAGGCCGACAGGTGAGAGGAGGCGTGAAAAAATGTAACCTGTGCAACCTGTGTTGATTTTACCTGCGTTGATTTCCATGTCGGAATTGGCTGTGCTTTCATTCTGGCGATGACGTATGTCGTTGTTATTGTTGGTGTTGTTGTTGTGACTTGATAGTACAGAGTGAAAATAAAACGCTGATGAGTTATAACATTCTCTGAATAAGCGCTGCCTGAGCGAGTGTTTGGTCGTGCCACACTGCGCACGTCTGTCAGTGTCGTGGGTAGTCGTGCTGCAGTGGGCACGTGTGTCAGTGCCGCGGGTAGTCGTGCTGCAGTGGGCACGTGTGTCAGTGTCGCGGGTAGTCGTGCTGCAGTGGGCACGTCTGTCAGTGCCGCGGGTAGTCGTGCTGCAGTGGGCACGTGTGTCAGTGTCGCGGGTAGTCGTGCTGCAGTGGGCACGTGTGTCAGTGTCGCGGGTAGTCGTGCTGTAGTGGGCACGTGTGTCAGTGCCGCGGGTAGTCGTGCTGCAGTGGGCACGTGTGTCAGTGTCGCGGGTAGTCGTGCTGCAGTGGGCACGTCTGTCAGTGCCGTGGGTAGTCGTGCTGCAGTGGGCACGTGTGTCAGTGCCGTGGGTAGTCGTGCTGCAGTGGGCACGTGTGTCAGTGTCGTGGGTAGTCGTGCTGCAGTGGGCACGTCTGTCAGTGTCGTGGATAGTCGTACCACAGTGGGCACGTCTGTCAGTGTCGTGGGTAGTCGTGCTGCAGTGGGCACATGTGTCAGTGTCGTGGGTAGTGGTACTAGAGTGGGCACGTCTGTCAATGTAGTGGGTAGTCGTGCTGCAGTGGGCACGTCTGTCAGTGTCGTGGGTAGTCGTGCTGCACTGGGCACGTGTGTCAGTGTCGTGGGTAGTCGTGCTGCAGTGGGCACGTGTGTCAGTGTCGTGAGTAGTCGTGCCGCAGTGGGCACGTCTGTCAGTGTCGTGGATAGTCGTACCACAGTGGGCACGTCTGTCAGTGTCGTGGGTAGTCGTGCTGCAGTGGGCACGTCTGTCATTGTCGTGGGTAGTCGTGCCAAAGTACGCACGTCTGTCAGTGTCGTGGGTAGTCGTGCTGCATTAGGCACGTCTGTCAGTGTCGTGGGTAGTCGTGTCGCAGTACGCACGTGTGTCAGTGTCGTGGGTAGTCGTGCCACAGTACGCACGTCTGTCAGTGTCGTGGGTAGTTCTGCTGCACTGGGCACGTCTGTCAGTGTCGTGGGTAGTCGTGCTACAGTAGATACGTCTGCCAGTGTCTTAGGTAGTCGTGCTGCAGTGGGTACGTCTGTCAGTGTCGTGTGTAGTCGTACCACAGTAAACACGTCTGTCAGTGTCGTGGGTAGTCGTGCTACAGTGGGCACGTCTGTCAGTGTCGTAGGTAGTCCTGCTATAGTTGGCACGTCAGTGTTTGGGTAGTCGTACCACAGTGCGCACGTCTGTCAGTGCAGGGTGGCCACCGACCCTGGAAATCAGGGAACTCAGGGAAAAATGAATTGATATTTTCCAGTCAGGGAAAACTCAGAGAATATAATTTTTTGGAAAATTCCAGATTTTTGCAGGGTATTTCCACATAATTTTTTCTTTTACAAATTTGGATAGATTTAGTAAGAATTTGCTGAACGTTGTATTTTGCTAAGCGTTTAAGAGAAATAGTGGGATACGTAGTGTTGGAATGACAGGGTGCGCTGACTAAAAAAAATCCGCGAAGGGCTGCTGTTTTGTTGACCCACGTCCCGGGTCAACAACTCCAACCCTGATGTACTCTCTGCTTGCATGCAATAAACTCGTCTAAATATAACCTTTTCTGTCCTTTCTCCTCAAATAAAATTACTCGTCGCAGGCTAATTTAAGTCGATAACATTGTCTCAGTTTCTTGTTCTTTGTAATTCTAAAGAGCAGGTCTTACGTCAAGAATAGCATTATAGTTTCGTCATTTGGTATGGTCATTTGGTTGCGTTTCAGCATGACGAGCCTGGCGCCCCTGTGTGATTCTTGTGTATCAGCATGATCAGTGGGAGGCCACTGCCTGAGTGCTTGATGTGTTTCGACATGAGTGGCTGTGTGTTTGTGATGTCATTTTATGACAAGCAGGAAGCCATAAACTATGTTCTTGTGTTTCAGCATGACAAGAGACGCAATGCTGATTGAGAGCTTGTTGTATTTTAGCATGACGAGCCGAGAGCCACTTACTGAATGCTTTTGTATCAGCATGACCAGTCGGGACGCCACTGCCTGAATGCATCTTGTATATCAGCATGACAAGCGGAACGCCACTGCCTGAATGTTTGTTGTGTTTTAGCATGACAGGCGGGATGGCACTGCCTGAGTGTTTGTTTCAGCATGACAGGCGGGACGCCACTGCCTGAGTGCTTGTTGTGTATCAGCATGACAGGCGTGACGACACTGCCTGAGTGCTTGTTGTGTATCAGCATGACAGGCGTGACGACACTGCCTGAGTGCTTGTTGTGTATCAGCATGACAGGCGGGACGCCACTGCCTGAGTGTTTGTTTCAGCATGACAGGCGGGACGCCACTGCCTGAGTGCTTGTTGTGTATCAGCATGACAGGCGGGACGCCACTGCCTGAATGTTTGGTGTGTTTCAGCATGACAGGCGGGACGCCACTGCCTGATTGCTTGTGTATCAGCATGACAGGCGGGACGCCACTGCCTGAGCGTTTGTTGTGTTTCAGCATGACAAGCGGGGACGCCACTGCCTGAGTGCTTGTTGTGTATCAGCATGACAGGCGGGACGCCACTGCCTGAATGTTTGTTGTGTTTTAGCATGACAGGCGGGACGCCACTGCCTGATTGCTTGTTGTGTATCAGCATGACAGGCGGGACGCCACTGCCTGAGTGTTTGTTTCAGCATGACAAGCGAGACGCCACTGCCTGAATGTTTGTTTCAGCATGACAAGCGGGACGCCACTGCCTGAGCGTTTATTGTGTATCAGCATGACAAGCGGGACGCCACTGCCTGATTGCTTGTTGTGTATCAGCATGACAGGCGGGACGCCACTGCCTGAGTGCTTGTTGTGTATCAGCATGACAAGCGGGACGCCACTGCCTGAGTGCTTGTTTCAGCATGACAGGCGGGACGCCACTGCCTGAGTGCTTGTTGTGTATCAGCATGACAAGCGGGACGCCACTGCCTGAGCGTTTGTTGTGTATCAGCATGACAGGCGTGACGCCACTGCCTGAGTGCTTGTTGTGTATCAGCATGACAGGCGGGACGCCACTGCCTGAGTGTTTGTTTCAGCATGACAAGCGAGACGCCACTGCCTGAGCGTTTGTTGTGTATCAGCATGACAAGCGGGACGCCACTACCTGAGCGTTTGTTGTGTATCAGCATGACAAGCTTGGACGCCACCACCTGAGTGCTTGTTGTGTATCAGCATGACAGGCGGGACGCCACTACCTGAGCGTTTGTTGTGTATCAGCATGACAAGCTTGGACGCCACCACCTGAGTGCTTGTTGTGTATCAGCATGACAGGCGGGACGCCACTGCCTGAATGTTTGTTGTGTTTCAGCATGACAGGCGGGACGCCACTGCCTGAGCGTTTGTTGTGTATCAGCATGACAGGCGGGACGCCACTGCCTGAGCGTTTGTTGTGTATCAGCATGACAGGCGGGACGCCACTGCCTGAATGTTTGTTGTGTTTTAGCATGACAAGCGGGACGCCACTGCCTGAGCGTTTGTTGTGTTTCAGCATGACAGGCGGGGACGCCACTGCCTGAGTACTTGTTGTGTATCAGCATGACAGGCGGGACGCCACTGCCTGAATGTTTGTTGTGTTTTAGCATGACAAGCGGGACGCCACTGCCTGAGCGTTTGTTGTGTTTCAGCATGACAGGCGGGGACGCCACTGCCTGAGTGCTTGTTGTGTATCAGCATGACAGGCGGGACGCCACTGCCTGAACGTTTGTTGTGTATCAGCATGACAGGCGGGACGCCACTGCCTGAATGTTTGTTGTGTTTTAGCATGACAAGCGGGACGCCACTGCCTGAGTGCTTGTTGTGTTTCAGCATGACAGGCGGGACGCCACTGCCTGAATGTTTGTTGTGTTTTAGCATGACAAGCGGGACGCCACTGCCTGAGCGTTTGTTGTGTTTCAGCATGACAGGCGGGGACGCCACTGCCTGAGTGCTTGTTGTGTATCAGCATGACAGGCGGGACGCCACTGCCTGAGCGTTTGTTGTGTTTCAGCATGACAGGCGGGGACGCCACTACCTGAATGCTGGTTGTGTATCAGCATGACAGGCGGGACGCCACTGCCTGAATGTTTGTTGTGTTTCAGCATGACAGGCGGGACGCCACTGCCTGATTGCTTGTTGTGTATCAGCATGACAGGCGGGACGCCACTGCCTGAATGTTTGTTTCAGCATGACAGGCGGGACGCCATTGCTTGAGTGCTTGTGTTTCAGTATGACGAACCATTCGCCACTGACTGCGTGCTTGTTTCAGCATGACGACCAGGGGCGCCATTGACTGTGTTCTTGTGTTTCAGCATGACGAGCGGAGCGCAGCAGGCACTGAGGCGCACCATGGAGATCTACTCCAAGACAACACGATTCGCTCTCGCCTGCAACGACTCAAGCAAGATTATAGGTGCGCTTCTATCAACGTTTGACGCGTGTTATTTAGGAAGGCACGTAACGTTATTATGTCAAAATGTTGTGTGCAAAATTTCTCAGCCGCTAAACATCGGAGAGGTTCAAACTTGGTGGAATTGTTGCTTGGTAGGTCCGAAGATTCTATCGAAGTTTGTCGGGAGTAGAACTATCGAGTACGACATATGACGTCGTCACGAAAAGTATGTAGTATATATGTTACAGGGACTCGGTGTAATTAGGGATTTCATGAAATCCCTAGGGAATTCGTGTAATGAATAAGCTCATATTGATTATAAAACTATTTTAAAAATTATCCATTCAGGAAGGCTGTTTAGTGGTTCTTCAAACCTGTGTATCCCTTTTCACATCGAAAGGAATTGGAATTTATAACATAACCGTCCAAAATAACAGAATTTGGCGTGAAATGTGACATAAGTTACACAGGATAAAAAATATCGCTAAATTCAGGTACTGAAGTATCTCATGAATGACAGTTTGGCAATCGAGTGCTTTGAGTATATTAATTCAAAATCTACTATTAATTTCGTTAAAATACTACATTGTGAACATGAAAATTCTCAATAAAAACATCGAAACTGATTGAGCAAGTTATTACACGAATCCACTAGGGATTTCATGAAATCCCTAATTTCACAGATTCCCTGTAACATATATTTCGAACAAGCTCTTGTTTGCCAAATATCTCGATAACGAAAAGTCGTATCCACTTCAAATTTTATATGTCTATTCCTTAGTTTTGTTTATTTTTGAATTTATACAGAAATAAAACTTTTATTTCAGGAAAAAGAAAAATGAAAAATTGTTATTGGGGAATTATGGGTTTAGTGGGGAGATATTTTTTTTGTTTACCAAAGAAAAACAACAAACTAAATAGGTGTTGATTGAAAGTATGTTATATAAGCCTGTACTCTTGTGTGCACTGAGCGCTCTAGTTTCAAACATGGGAACACCTTTGCTAAGGCTACAGCGCGACAGTGCGCCAGTGTTATAGCTAATAACTGAGAGTGAGTGTGGGTGGGGGAGGGGGGAGGGGGTTGAAAAATCCAGAGAGAGGGAGGGGCGGCGTTCTGCCTGGTGTTGTTTTATAAGTAAAAGTGCCTTGAATGCGCTCTGGGCTAAAATGAAAAACGTACGTGCTCTGTGATTGGCTACAATATTGTGAGTGACGTCATTATATATAGGATTTGCTATTGTTATGTATGGCATCAAGTTTCCGAGGACAACAATACCCAGAAATGTGAGAGGCTACCGTGAAAAGATAGCAAATAAATGATTAAGTAAATGAATGATCATCGAGAATAAAAAGGAATCAAATAAAAAAAATAAGTTGTTTGTTACGGATTTTTTCTGTATCGCGCATCCGTCAGCACAGCCGTAATGCGGCAGTGCGCAGAGGTGGCGAGGACAAGTCCTTCATAGCTTACTGAAGGCGTGAGAACGCTGTTAATGACAGGAGCCTAAAAAAACGTGGAACCCGTTAAAAAAGCTTATGTGAGTGCCCATTATTTCTGCAGTGGGTGATATTTGTTTTTAAAAAGATTTCTTTTTCTGTTCAAAGTTATTACAAGGGAAGAGCTTGAAGTTTGAAAGTTGTCATAAAACCCTGGCGCCGTAGGAACGGCGTTTGATAAGCGGCTGCTCCTTGTGACTTGCTGGATGCGTCCCAAGTGATCATACATTTGTTTTCTGTTTGAACATTATTTAATTAAAGCGCTTTGTTATAAGCTGTGTTGAGGGCGAACATGCCCGGCATGACAGCACAGTGAATCCCGACCCCACGCTACTCCACTTTACCTTATTTATACCCTGTAATTTGCTGGATATTTCTAGCGCCGCCACTGTTGTTACGTACTGCATAGAACTTACCTACTTCCTGTGAGGAGATCGTGATCGTGGTGTATTTTACAGGGAATTCGTGTAATCAGGGAATTCGTGTAATCAGGAAATACGTGTAGTCAGGGAATTCGTGTAATCAGGGAATTGGTGTAATTAGGGAATTCGTGTAATCAGGGAATTCGTGTATTCCCTGAAATTCACAGTGCTTCACCAAGCGAGTTGCCTGAAAGCTTCAGGGAATCGGTGTGATGTAAAAAAAAAAAAAACCAAAACAAACAGAAGTTGTCAGTGAAGACAATCATCGTGTTCCAAGTATCAAATAAGTCTACCAGCCAGCATTGAAACTGAGGGTTGTTTGCTCATCTAACGAACATTCCGAAGAATTTTAGACATCTAGCCCCGCCCCCCCCCCCACCCCCTTCTCCTTTCTGCAACCCGATCAGCTGGTTCCTTCCAGTGTGGTAGGACGGTGGTGTGCCCTCCCTCTTCCCCCTCCTTGTTGCAACCGACGATCATTTGCCCCCTCCCGTGTGGTGTCGCAGTGATTTGCACCCCCCCCCCCCTCCTCCCTCAACTATTGATCTCGCCTGATCTCTTCATTGCCGTTAAAAAGGAAGAGGTGGAAGAAATAAGTGACCCTTCATTTTAAGGATTACGTGACATCCCTAAATATTACAGGGAATTCCAGGATCACACAAATTCACTGTAATTTCTACAACTTGTACTGTTTTGGTAGAGCCGATACAGTCGCGCTGCGCAGTGCTGCGCTACAGCAAGCTGACCGACACGCAGCTGCTGGCGCGCGTGCAGACCGTGTGCGAGATGGAGCACGTCAGCTACACGGACGACGGCGTCGAGGCCATCATATTCACGGCACAGGGGGACATGAGACAGGTGCGGTCCTAAACACCTTATATTCACGGCACAGGGGGACATGAGACAGGTGCGGTCCTAAACACCTTATATTCACGGCACAGGGGGACATGAGACAGGTGCGGTCCTAGACACCTTATCGCCGATCATATCCACGGCAAAGGGGGGACATGAGACAGGTGCGGTCCTAAACACCTTATATTCACGGCACAGGGGGACATGAGACAGGTGCGGTCCTAAACACCTTATATCCACGCCACAGGGGGACATGAGACAGGTGCGGCCCTAAACACCTTATATCCACGGCACAGGGGGACATGAGACAGGTGCGGTCCTAAACACCTTATATTCACGGCACACGGGGACATGAGACAGGTGCGGTCCTAAACACCTTATATTCACGGCACAGGGGGACATGAGACAGGTGCGGTCCTAAACACCTTATATCCACGCCACAGGGGGACATGAGACAGGTGCGGCCCTAAACACCTTATATCCACGGCACAGGGGGACATGAGACAGGTGCGGTCCTAAACACCTTATATTCACGGCACACGGGGACATGAGACAGGTGCGGTCCTAAACACCTTATATTCACGGCACAGGGGGACATGAGACAGGTGCGGTCCTAAACACCTTATATCCACGCCACAGGGGGACATGAGACAGGTGCGGTCCTAAACACCTTATATTCACGGCACACGGGGACATGAGACAGGTGCGGTCCTAAACACCTTATATTCACGGCACAGGGGGACATGAGACAGGTGCGGTCCTAAACACCTTATATTCACGGCACACGGGGACATGAGACAGGTGCGGTCCTAAACACCTTATATTCACGGCACAGGGGGACATGAGACAGGTGCGGTCCTAAACACCTTATATCCACGCCACAGGGGGACATGAGACAGGTGCGGCCCTAAACACCTTATATCCACGGCACAGGGGGACATGAGACAGGTGCGGTCCTAAACACCTTATATTCACGGCACACGGGGACATGAGACAGGTGCGGTCCTAAACACCTTATATTCACGGCACAGGGGGACATGAGACAGGTGCGGTCCTAAACACCTTATATCCACGCCACAGGGGGACATGAGACAGGTGCGGCCCTAAACACCTTATATCCACGGCACAGGGGGACATGAGACAGGTGCGGTCCTAAACACCTTATATTCACGGCACACGGGGACATGAGACAGGTGCGGTCCTAAACACCTTATATTCACGGCACAGGGGGACATGAGACAGGTGCGGTCCTAAACACCTTATATCCACGCCACAGGGGGACATGAGACAGGTGCGGCCCTAAACACCTTATATCCACGGCACAGGGGGACATGAGACAGGTGCGGTCCTAAACACCTTATATTCACGGCACACGGGGACATGAGACAGGTGCGGTCCTAAACACCTTATATTCACGGCACAGGGGGACATGAGACAGGTGCGGTCCTAAACACCTTATATCCACGCCACAGGGGGACATGAGACAGGTGCGGCCCTAAACACCTTATATCCACGGCACAGGGGGACATGAGACAGGTGCGGTCCTAAACACCTTATATTCACGGCACACGGGGACATGAGACAGGTGCGGTCCTAAACACCTTATATTCACGGCACAGGGGGACATGAGACAGGTGCGGTCCTAAACACCTTATATCCACGCCACAGGGGGACATGAGACAGGTGCGGCCCTAAACACCTTATATCCACGGCACAGGGGGACATGAGACAGGTGCGGTCCTAAACACCTTATATTCACGGCACACGGGGACATGAGACAGGTGCGGTCCTAAACACCTTATATTCACGGCACAGGGGGACATGAGACAGGTGCGGTCCTAAACACCTTATATCCACGCCACAGGGGGACATGAGACAGGTGCGGCCCTAAACACCTTATATCCACGGCACAGGGGGACATGAGACAGGTGCGGTCCTAAACACCTTATATTCACGGCACACGGGGACATGAGACAGGTGCGGTCCTAAACACCTTATATCCACGCCACAGGGGGACATGAGACAGGTGCGGTCCTAAACACCTTATATTCACGGCACAGGGGGACATGAGACAGGTGCGGTCCTAAACACCTTATATTCACGGCACAGGGGGACATGAGACAGGTGCGGTCCTAAACACCTTATATCCACGCCACAGGGGGACATGAGACAGGTGCGGTCCTAGACACCTTATCCCCGATCATATCCACGGCAAAGGGGGGGGGGCATGAGACAGGTGCGGTCCTAAACACCTTATATCCACGCCACAGGGGGACATGAGACAGGTGCGGTCCTAAACACCTTATATCCACGCCACAGGGGGACATGAGACAGGTGCGGTCCTAAACACCTTATATCCACGGCATAGGGGGGACATGAGACAGGTGCGGTCCTAAACACTTTATCACTGATCATATTCATCACTGAGCACAGGGGGACATGGGCCAGATACACTGAGAAACACCTTGCCTGTAGTCATATTCACGCTGCATGTCGGATCTGGCGAGGAGGGGGGAGGGGGGTGGGGTTGAGAGGGGTGGTGGTCATGAGACTGGTCATAAGACTGGTTCGGCTGTAAACAGAGTATTTTTTTCCTTAATTTGTTTCCTTCTTTTTGTCAAAATAACGATATCGTTAGTTTGAGACAATAAGAAAACAAATATGTCAAAGATGATATCTATTGTATTCCAAGCGCCATCTTTGTCACGCGAGATGTAGGTCACTGTAATTTCCCCGGCATTACAAGGGCTACCATGGAAGCACCCGACCTTTTCGTTCTAACAGCCTGAGCGGAAGTGTGGCAGACTTTCTCACGTTGTAGATTTTTGTATTTGTCCGCAGTACCTATAGTACCAGAGGGTGATATTTTCAGGAGTGTTTACACTTAATGGGTTTGAGTTAAACAGTTTACGGTCTAGACTGCTGGGAAATAGCAGTCTGTTATCGGATAACCTTGGGTGTTGATAAACGGTTTACTGTGTGGTCGGACTGCGTGAGTAGCCTTGGGGGGGGGGGGGGGTTTCCAGGGCAATGGGGTTTCAGATTTTGGTAAATGGTTATTATTGGGATCGATTGCCAGCCGCGACTCGCTCGCGTCACTGGCCTCGGCTTAGGGATTGGATTGTCTTTTAAAAAAGATGGCAAGGGCCATGTGGCTCACATCTCAGAGCCTACAGAGACGGGGGGGGGGGGGGGGAGGGGTGGATTGGGCATCTGTGTTGCAATCATTTCCTGAAAATTTTCAAAAAAAATCGACACAGGAACGGGGCAGTTGTGTTTGGAAAAATAATTTACCTGTTTGACCTTTCGGCATTGTGATGAATCAAACTTCAAGGTCGAGGTCACCGAAATTTAGTGATCGCTGGGCATTTGCAAATCTTATTGTTGTGATTATAATAGGGGTATATTATATTTTCAAGTGAGATATTAAAACGATCAGAATGAGTCAAAAGAGACAAACAGTGGACAAAAAAAAAAAACCGCCGTTATTACCATGATATAATTTTCGTTTGCAGCAAGTTTTCATATCTGTTGCAGGCAATAAATAATTTGCAGTCGACGTTTCAAGGTTTTAACCACGTAAACAGTGAAAATGTCTTCAAGGTAAGGATCCTAATAATGTTTCAAATGCTATTTTTTGATGAAAGTTGAACATTTTCTCCCAACATACTTGAAATACGTAAAAATAACATGCCAATGGATGTATTTTTTTCGGGAATTTTGTTCAGCGGCGTCTTTTTTCGCTCCATTGAGATGCAGTTCAGTCAAACATTCATAGTTTATTTGGAATGACACAGTTTCCGAAGCTTCTCTCTTTAATTATATATACCTTTATTTCTTCCTGTTGGAATTTCCACCTACCATTTGCCTTGCCGTGGTTTGACGCTCTACATACTTTTACTAGACCAGTAGGCCTCTAAGTTGCCTAAGCCACCCCATTGTCCTTGCTGGGCCAAATAAGCCTCCGAATGTTCCTCACAGGACACTAAGCCACCAAATGCTCCTCACCGATCCACTAAGCCTCCGAACGCTCCTCTCGGGAAACTAAAGCCATCGAATGCTGCTCAAGGGACACTAAGCCACCGAATGCTCCTCGCGGGACACTAAGCCACCGAATGCTCCTCGCGGGACACTAAGCCACCGAATGCTCCTCACGGGACACTAAGCCACCGAATGCTCCTCGCGGGACACTAAGCCACCGAATGCTCCTCACGGGACACTAAGCCACCGAATGCTCCTCACGGGACGCTAAGCCACCGAACACTCCTCACGGGACGCTAAGCCACCGAATGCTCCTCACGGGACACTAAGCCACCGAATGCTCCTCACGGGACACTAAACCACCGAATGCTCCTCACGGGACACTAAACCACCGAATGCTCCTCACGGGACACTAAGCCACCGAACACTCCTCACGGGACACTAAGCCACCGAATGCTCCTCACGGGACACTAAGCCACCGAACACTCCTCACGGGACACTAAGCCACCGAATGCTCCTCACGGGACACTAAGCCACCGAACA
Source organism: Protula sp. h YS-2021 (assembly GCA_949752745.1). Classification (NCBI taxonomy): domain Eukaryota; kingdom Metazoa; phylum Annelida; class Polychaeta; order Sabellida; family Serpulidae; genus Protula; species Protula sp. h YS-2021. Next base: position 20,495,949 of record OX457030.1, read on the forward strand.
CTCCTCAAGGGACGCTAAGCCACCGAATGCTCCTCACGGGACACTAAGCCACCGAATGCTGCTCACGGGACACTAAACGAATGCTCCTCACGGGACACTAAGCCACCGAACACTCCTCACGGGACGCTAAGCCACCGAATGCTCCTCACGGGACACTAAGCCTCCGAGTGCTCCTCGCGGGACACTAAGCCACCGAATGCTCCTCGCGGGACACTAAGCCACCGAATGCTCCTCACGGGACATTAAGCCACCGAATGCTCCTCACGGGACACTAAGCCACCGAACACTCCTCACGGGACACTAAGCCACCGAATGCTCCTCACGGGACACTAAGCCACCGAACACTCCTCACGGGACGCTAAGCCACCGAATGCTCCTCACGGGACACTAAGCCACCGAATGCTCCTCACGGGACACTAAGCCACCGAATGCTCCTCACGGGACACTAAGCCACCGAATGCTCCTCACGGGACACTAAGCCACCGAACACTCCTCACGGGACACTAAGCCACCGAATGCTCCTCACGGGACACTAAGCCACCAAACACTCCTCACGGGACACTAAGCCACCGAATGCTCCTCACGGGACACTAAGCCACCGAACACTCCTCACGGGACGCTAAGCCACCGAATGCTCCTCACGGGACACTAAGCCTCCGAGTGCTCCTCGCGGGACACTAAGCCACCGAACACTCCTCACGGGACACTAAGCCACCGAATGCTCCTCACGGGACACTAAGCCACCGAATGCTCCTCACGGGACACTAAGCCACCGAATGCTCCTCACGGGACACTAAACCACCGAATGCTCCTCACGGGACACTAAACCACCGAATGCTCCTCACGGGACACTAAGCCACCGAACACTCCTCACGGGACACTAAGCCACCGAATGCTCCTCACGGGACACTAAGCCACCGAACACTCCTCACGGGACACTAAGCCACCGAATGCTCCTCACGGGACACTAAGCCACCGAACACTCCTCACGGGACGCTAAGCCACCGAATGCTCCTCACGGGACACTAAGCCACCGAATGCTGCTCACGGGACACTAAACCACCGAATGCTCCTCACGGGACACTAAGCCAACGAATGCTCCTCACGGGACACTAAGCCTCCGAGTGCTCCTCACGGGACACTAAGCCTCCGAATGCTCCTCGCGGGACACTAAGCCACCGAACACTCCTCGCGGGACACTAAGCCACCGAATGCTCCTCACGGGACACTAAGCCTCCGAGTGCTCCTCGCGGGACACTAAGCCACCGAATGCTCCTCACAGGACACTAAGCCACCGAATGCTCCTCGCGGGACACTAAGCCACCAAGTGCTCCTCACGGGACACTAAGCCACCGAATGCTCCTCGCGGGACACTAAGCCACCGAATGCTCCTCACGGGACACTACGCCACCGAGTGCTCCTCGCGGGACACTAAGCCACCGTGCTCCTCACGGGACACTAAGCCACCGAGTGCTCCTCGCGGGACACTAAGCCACCGAATGCTCCTCACGGAACACTAAGCCACCGAACACTCCTCACGGGACGCTAAGCCACCGAATGCTCCTCACGGGACACTAAGCCACCGAATGCTGCTCACGCGACGCTAAACCACCGAATGCTCCTCACGGGACACTAAGCCACCGAATGCTCCTCACGGGACACTAAGCCACCCAATGCTGCTCACGGGACACTAAGCCACCGAACACTCCTCACGGGACACTAAGCCACCGAATGCTCCTCACGGGACACTAAGCCACCGAATGCTCCTCACGGGACACTAAGCCACCGATTGCTATCCACTGGACACTAAGCCACCGAATGCTCATCACGGGACACTAAGCCAGGGAATGCAATCACGGGACACTAAGCCACCGAATGCTCCTCACGGGACACTAAACCACCGAACACTCCTCACGGGACACTAAGCCACAGAATGCTCGTCACGGGACACTAAGCCACGGAATGCAATCACGGGACACTAAGCCACCGAATGCTCCTCGCGGGACACTAAGCCGCCATATGTTCCTCACGGGACCTCTATAGGCCTAAGCCACCGAGTTGTTCTCATTGGACCAACTGAGGCTCCGCGTGCTTCCCACTGGGACAACCAAGCCGCTGCATGTGCTTCATTTGGCAAGTCCAATTAGTTCGTTTGACATAAGTAGACCTACAACGCTTAAAGGTGTTAGATCGCCCACGCCTTGACGTCTGCCGTGGCTCTTCCACGCTCATTTCCTGCTTCGTCTGCCTGCGGTTTGCAGCCTGTGATTCGCTTCATAAAGTGATTACCTGTCTACTCATGTCGTTTTCTTTTTTCTTTTTCATCACAGTAAGAGACGCGATATAATACAGAAGTGTCGCTTCCCCTGTGTTTATAATGATAGTAATAATAAGAAACAACAACAACAAACGGCAAAATTTTAAACCACATTATTCATTTATTTATTTATCTAAAATGAGAAACGCGCATCAGAGCAAGTTAAATAAATATGCGCAGTGGTCCGTAATGGGAAGCACGCACAAACGCAAGCTAACTAAACATGCGCACTGATCCGAAATGCGAACGCTCAGCAATGGAAGTTGAATAAACATGCGCATTGGTCACTGACACGATACTGACAGACGTGCCCACTGCAGCACCACTACCCACGACACTGCAGGGTTGAGATTTCGCGGTCGCCCGTGGCGACCAACTTTTGGCTGGGGCGACCAACTTTTTCGAGTTGGTCGCCCGAGTGGCGACTAACTTTTTTTCTGAGTAGTTTCAGGTAAATTTTGCACGGGACACTAAGCCACCGAATGCTGCTCACGGGACACTAAACCACCGAATGCTCCTCACGGGACACTAAGCCAACGAATGCTCCTCACGGGACACTAAGCCTCCGAGTGCTCCTCACGGGACACTAAGCCTCCGAGTGCTCCTCGCGGGACACTAAGCCACCGAACACTCCTCGCGGGACACTAAGCCACCGAATGCTCCTCACGGGACACTAAGCCTCCGAGTGCTCCTCGCGGGACACTAAGCCACCGAATGCTCCTCACAGGACACTAAGCCACCGAATGCTCCTCGCGGGACACTAAGCCACCAAGTGCTCCTCACGGGACACTAAGCCACCGAATGCTCCTCGCGGGACACTAAGCCACCGAATGCTCCTCACGGGACACTACGCCACCGAGTGCTCCTCGCGGGACACTAAGCCACCGTGCTCCTCACGGGACACTAAGCCACCGAGTGCTCCTCGCGGGACACTAAGCCACCGAATGCTCCTCACGGAACACTAAGCCACCGAACACTCCTCACGGGACGCTAAGCCACCGAATGCTCCTCACGGGACACTAAGCCACCGAATGCTGCTCACGCGACGCTAAACCACCGAATGCTCCTCACGGGACACTAAGCCACCGAATGCTCCTCACGGGACACTAAGCCACCGAATGCTCGTCACGGGACACTAAGCCACGGAATGCAATCACGGGACACTAAGCCACCGAATGCTCCTCGCGGGACACTAAGCCGCCATATGTTCCTCACGGGACCTCTATAGGCCTAAGCCACCGAGTTGTTCTCATTGGACCAACTGAGGCTCCGCGTGCTTCCCACTGGGACAACCAAGCCGCTGCATGTGCTTCATTTGGCAAGTCCAATTAGTTCGTTTGACATAAGTAGACCTACAACGCTTGAAGGTGTTAGATCGCCCACGCCTTGACGTCTGCCGTGGCTCTTCCACGCTCATTTCCTGCTTCGTCTGCCTGCGGTTTGCAGCCTGTGATTCGCTTCATAAAGTGATTACCTGTCTACTCATGTCGTTTTCTTTTTTCTTTTTCATCACAGTAAGAGACGCGATATAATACAGAAGTGTCGCTTCCCCTGTGTTTATAATGATAGTAATAATAAGAAACAACAACAACAAACGGCAAAATTTTAAACCACATTATTCATTTATTTATTTATCTAAAATGAGAAACGCGCATCAGAGCAAGTTAAATAAATATGCGCAGTGGTCCGTAATGGGAAGCACGCACAAACGCAAGCTAACTAAACATGCGCACTGATCCGAAATGCGAACGCTCAGCAATGGAAGTTGAATAAACATGCGCATTGGTCACTGACACGATACTGGCAGACGTGCCCACTGCAGCACCACTACCCACGACACTGCAGGGTTGAGATTTCGCGGTCGCCCGTGGCGACCAACTTTTGGCTGGGGCGACCAACTTTTTCGAGTTGGTCGCCCGAGTGGCGACTAACTTTTTTTCTGAGTAGTTTCAGGTAAATTTTGCACGGGACACTAAGCCACCGAATGCTGCTCACGGGACACTAAACCACCGAATGCTCCTCACGGGACACTAAGCCAACGAATGCTCCTCACGGGACACTAAGCCTCCGAGTGCTCCTCACGGGACACTAAGCCTCCGAGTGCTCCTCGCGGGACACTAAGCCACCGAACACTCCTCGCGGGACACTAAGCCACCGAATGCTCCTCACGGGACGCTAAGCCTCCGAGTGCTCCTCGCGGGACACTAAGCCACCGAATGCTCCTCACAGGACACTAAGCCACCGAATGCTCCTCGCGGGACACTAAGCCACCAAGTGCTCCTCACGGGACACTAAGCCACCGAATGCTCCTCGCGGGACACTAAGCCACCGAATGCTCCTCACGGGACACTACGCCACCGAGTGCTCCTCGCGGGACACTAAGCCACCGAATGCTCCTCACGGGACACTAAGCCACCGAGTGCTCCTCGCGGGACACTAAGCCACCGAATGCTCCTCACGGAACACTAAGCCACCGAACACTCCTCACGGGACGCTAAGCCACCGAATGCTCCTCACGGGACACTAAGCCACCGAATGCTGCTCACGCGACGCTAAACCACCGAATGCTCCTCACGGGACACTAAGCCACCGAATGCTCCTCACGGGACACTAAGCCACCCAATGCTGCTCACGAGACACTAAGCCACCGAACACTCCTCACGGGACACTAAGCCACCGAATGCTCCTCACGGGACACTAAGCCACCGAATGCTCCTCACGGGACACTAAGCCACCGATTGCTATCCACTGGACACTAAGCCACCGAATGCTCATCACGGGACACTAAGCCAGGGAATGCAATCATGGGACACTAAGCCACCGAATGCTCCTCACGGGACACTAAACCACCGAACACTCCTCACGGGACACTAAGCCACCGAATGCTCCTCTGGGGGGCACTAAGCCACGGAATGCTCGTCACGGGACACTAAGCCACGGAATGCAATCACGGGACACTAAGCCACCGAATGCTCCTCGCGGGACACTAAGCCGCCATATGTTCCTCACGGGACCTCTATAGGCCTAAGCCACCGAGTTGTTCTCATTGGACCAACTGAGGCTCCGCGTGCTTCCCACTGGGACAACCAAGCCGCTGCATGTGCTTCATTTGGCAAGTCACCGAATGCTGCTCACGGGACACTAAGTCACCGAATGCTCTTCGCGGGACACTAAGCCACCGAATGCTCGTCACGGGACACTAAGTCACCGAATGCTGCTCACGTGACACTAAGTCACCGAATGCTCTTCGCGGGACACTAAGCCACCGAATGCTCGTCACGGGACACTAAGCCACCGAATGCTGCTCACGGGACACTAAGTCACCGAATGCTCTTCGCGGGACACTAAGCCACCGAACGCTCCTCTCGGGACACTAAGCCACCGAATGCTCCTCACGGTACACTAAGCCACCGAACGCTGGTCACGGGACACTAAGCCTCCGAATACCCCTCATCTAGCCACTAAGCCACCGAACACTCCTCACGGGACCTCTATAGGCCTATGCCACCGACTTGTTCTCATTGGACCAACTGAGGCTCCGCGTGCTGCCCACTGGGGACAACCAAGCCGCTGCATGTTCTTCATTTGGCAGTCCAATTAGTTCGTTTGACATATGTAGACCGACAACGCTTGAAGGTGTTAGATAGGGGTGTGACGGTACGCCATGTCCACGGTTCGGTTCGGTTCGGTTCGGTACACTTAAGTTATTCGGTTCGGTTCGGTTTTTTTCGGTACGATTTTGCAAAAATTATTAAAATTTTGCCGAAATGATAAAGATTTGTATTTAGCTAAATATTTATGGTATAACACCCAATAATGGCTTTTAGCCATGTGATTGAAACAGAAACACCAGTTTATAAAATTTATAAAGCACAAATTGATAAATTAAAAGAATACTTTTCAAAAAAATAAAGCATCACTCCTTTAATATTTATTCAGTGACGAAGCATCTCAAACAGGTCTCCCCAAGGAGGAGACCTAATAATGATTTTATTAATCATAAAATTGTTTTGCTTATTATCACCTCGCCTAACTTTGTTGGCGACTTTGATATAGGATTTGGTTTTTCCGTCCGTCCGTCCCGCCTTTGGGTTGTGGTCTTGTATGCACAACTCCGACGAACGGGTAAGCACGAACATTTCAAATCCTACACAGATTTACTCCTCATGTAAAAAAGGGCGAGGGGATTTGCAGCATTCCAGAGCTCTTGTTTAACAAGGTGTTCATTTTTAACAACAAATGTCTCGGAATTCTCGTGAAATATTTAAAAAGGCACAGGAACTACAATTAAGCATAAATATCTCAAATAACAATCAATACACCTATCATTCCACATCACCAATTAAGTTAAAAACACTGTATTATTTAAAATAAGAATTCTGAAACAAATCAGAAACCAGATAGTGTTTTTTTTTTTTTTGAAAGGCCAGGCTATTCCAGAATAGACTACCGATAATTCGAATGTCAAAGAAATCAAATAATGCTTCACTTTTCTGATAACAAATGGTAAAAATAAGTTGAACAATGTAAATTTTTATTTTTTAGTGAAAGAAAAACAAAAATGTTGAAAAATGGAATCTACATTGGCTCCTTATCAAAATATCGGTAGTTCAGTATTAAACTAGAACCTCATTTTGCCAGCAAAATGTTAAACACTTGAGAAAAATAAAAACGCAAAAATACTTCCTTCAATGGCTTATTTCTTGAAGAATATATTGCAAACAACACAGCTTGAATTCGTCTTAGAAGCCGAGTAGTGTTTGGCTTTTGTTGACTTAAAGGTTTGATTGACTGATCAGGCATACGCCGTGTTATCTATTTGCGCAGTGAGAACTCGCACACAGCTGAGCAACTTTGTGCTCTGTGCTATGCGTGAAATGCTCCGCATTTACTTGCAAAATATACACTCATGGCGTCTTAAACACGAAAATGAAATCGAAGGCGAAAATAAAAAGTGTCATGCACGCGTTCATATCAAGTTCCACCTAAGTCCCAGGTTTCGTGGCCCTAGGGCCCGTAGTGCCAGTGGAGGCGATGACACAAGAAATTCGATCACTGTCAAGAACAAAAGATACCAACGGCTGCTCGCACAAATTCACAAACACCTTGCAAGCCAAAGGCTTGTCAAGTGATAATAATCGATTGAAATTTAAAAGTTTTAAAAATTTATTTGTATTTCCTTTTTTCATATTTTTTTGTTTATAAGGAAAGAAAATAAGTTGTTTATGTAGTCTGCAACATAAAATTATGAAATATTGAAAAAAAAATCGATTTCTGTGATATTCGAATTATCGGTAGTCTATTGGGGAACAGCCTACTAGAAAATATCTGGTTTCTTATTTGTTTCAGAATTCTTATTTTAAATAATACGATGTTAAACGTATAGCCTGTAACAATCATTGCAGTTTTGCACTAACTTAAGTTTCAGTATGTCACATAGCAGTCATTCAGTTTTATTAGCAAATTCAACTTAAGAACATTTACAGAGTTTCTTAGTTACAACGCCATAAACAAAACGCCTTTACACATATTATAAGAAGCTTTAAACCTTGAAGTATACTTAGGAAACATAATTTTAATGTCGCTGAGGGAACAGTTCACATTAAAATGTCGAGTGATAAGTTCTCAAAATTTACATATTTTTCTTTAAAAAAAAAGCGCGAAGCAGTATTTTATTTTATCGCTTCTACTATAAGTGAAAAAATTAAACTGCCAAAAAAACCGAAAATACCGCGGTTTTTCTCTTTCGGTTTTTAACCGAACCGAACCGAAGAACCGCGGTCGGTTTTCGGTTACGGTACGAACCGTCACACCCCTAGTGTTAGATCGCCCACGCCTTGACGTCTGCAGTGGCTCTTCAACGCTCATTTCCTGCTTCGTCTGCCAGCGGTTTGCAGCCTGTGATTTGCTTCATAAAGTAATTACCTGTCTACTTAAGTCGTTTTCTTCTTTTTTTTTCATCGCAGTAAAAGACGCGATATAATACAGAAGTGTCGCTTCCCCTGTGTTTATAATGATAGTAATAATAAGAAACAACAACAACAAAACGGCAAAATTTTAGACCACATTATTCATTTATTTATTTATCTAAAATGAGAAACGCGCATCAGAGCAAGTTAAATAAATATGCGCAGTGGGAATGGGAAGCACGCACAAACGCAAGCGAACTAAACATGCGCACTGATCCGAAATGCGAACGCTCAGCAATGGAAGTTGAATAAACATGCGCATTGCTCCGAAATGCGAACCGCGCATCGACGCAAGTTGAACTAGAACCTCATTTCGCTAGCGAAATGTTAAACACTAGACAAAAATTGAAACGCAAAAATACTTCCTTCATTGGGTTATTTCTTGAATAATATATTGCAAACAACACAGCTTGAATACGTTTTATAAGCCTAGTAGTGTTTGGTTTTTGTTGACTTAAGGTTTTATTGACTGATCAGGCATAGGCCGTGTTATCTTTACGCAGTGAGAGCTCGCACAAACCTGAGCATCTGTATGTTCTGTGCTGTGCGTAAAATGCTCCGCATTTACTCGCAAAAACTAAACTCTTTTTACATGGCGTTTTAAACAAGAACAGGAAATCGAAGGCGAAAATAGAAAGTGTCATGCACACGTTCATATCAAGTTCTACCTAATCCCAAGTTTCGTGGCCCTAGGGCGCGTAGTGCCAGTGGAGGAGATGACACAAGAAATCCGATCACTTTCAAAAAAAAAAAAGATACCAACGACTGCTCGCACAAATTCAAAAGCTCCTTGCAAGCCAAAGGCTTGTCAAGTGTTAATAAACATGCGTACTGGTTCGAAATGTGAACCGCGCATCGACTCAAGTTGAATAAATATGCGTACTGGTCCGAAATCGAACCGTGCAGCAATACCTGTTCAATAAACATGTAAACTGGTTCAAATTGCAGACCACACATCAATGTAAGCTAAATAAACATGCTCACTGGTCCGAAAAGCGAACAGAGCATAACGGCAAGTTAAATAAACATACGCACTGGTCCGAAATGCGAACCCCGCAAAATAATACATGCCAAAACATTAAAACTAAAGTAATACTGTTTTAGACACGGCGTTTTCTTCTTTTCAAAACCCAAGCGCAACCGTAATCACATGTGTTTGGTCATATCACCATTCACTGGTTGTTTCTGTTCCTTGAAATAATTGTGTATTTCCGTGCAATCCTCAGTGTCACCTTAAAGGACAAATTATCAAATAAAAACCACACGACAGAGACTTAATTCCGGACCAACCGTAACGGAAGAAATCAAGAAAAGGCGATTGCGATGGTTCGGTCACGCAACTAGGCGTCCCCCAGAGAATTATGTCTCAAGAGTGTACCGACAAGACTTCCCTAATTCAAGACCCCGCGGAAGACCAGCCAAACCTTGGATAGATACAGGCATACCCATCGGAGCAATGACTAAATCTCGGCTGGTCACAACGTCTCTGGACATTCTTGTTTATTTATTTTTGTTGTGGTGTGTGTTTGAGTTGCCTACTACATTTTTTATTCCCCACAGGGAGAATATATGAGATCGACCGCGTGTCGGTCGGTCTGTCGGTCTGTCATCAAGAGCTTGTTAACACGATAACTTAAAAACTGCTGCAAGGATTTTAATGAAAAGTGGTATGTAGCTTCTATGGGAACAAACACAGATCGGTATTGTAAATGGGCCAGGTTCGTCAAAGGAAAATGCACCAGCTGGACTTGGAACATTTCAGCTCTTGATTGACTATTGATGGCCGTGTTTAACTGATGGGGGCCTGTGGGGAATATGTGGGCTATGCATACCGCTCTAGTTAGTTTTGCTGAAGGTGCGTAATAATACCCAACAGGTATTGGTGGAATTGCAGTATATTTGTAATGGGTTCGGAAAAAGCTGGCCAAATTATACGAGAAACACAAAAAAAAGCTGTTTGTCCCACATATCCTGTCCGACTTTAGAAAGCCTGTACTTGTGAGGCCTTCCACCAAGTCTAAATTTTATCAAAATTTTTGGTTTCTTTTGCCTCTGTAATGTCTTCATATTACGGTTGGGTATACAATGTCCACGGACATTTTTGTGTGTTGTTGGTATCAAGTAACTTGCAAAAAAAAAAAAAGAAAAGAAACAATCAGAATTGTTTGTATTTAAGCTTTGTGGCTCGATAGCTAAAAACATTGTCATCTACAGTTTCTTAAAAAAAAGAACACAATAAAACAAGAGTGACGTATGTCATTGAGCTGCATCATAAAACCTCTTAAGCAGCAGTTATCATGAATCTGATTTGCATTTCTTTTGCCATTTGAACAAGATTCTTGAAAGCTTTCTTGTGTCGACTACCTGAACATTTGCAAATTTATTCCGTCCCTGTACTTAAATTCCGTCTTCTGAACGTGCGAGTCATTATGTACATGATTAAGCCTGTTTCGGGAGCGATAGGTGGGGGGGGGGGGGGGGGGGGCGCGGGGTATTTCTGGTTTGGGATGCCGTGTTAGTCATGCTATATATCAGCACGGAGGGGGTGATGTTTGTCTCATGTGACAGCACGGTTGGCGTGATGTTTGTCTCGTCTGAAGGCACGGGTGGTGTGACACTACGTGCCGGCGTTTCGTTGGTCTCCTGTGACAGGACAGGGTGGCGGGTTTCTTTAGTGTCACAGTGTCGGGGTGTTTGTCTCGTGTGGCAGTACGTGCTGGCGTGTCATTTCTCTCGTGTGACAGGGTGGCGGGTTTCTTTAGTGTCACAGTGTCGGGGTGTTTGTCTCGTGTGACAGGACGAGTTGCTGTGTCATTTGTCTTGTGTGACAGGACGGGTTGGCGTGTGGTTTGTAAGGCCTTTTATAAGACTGTTCACTGTTTTTCGATGAAGTCACGCTTTGTTTTCCTTTCCTTATAATAGTGCCACAAAAGTCCCGACTCTCCTAATGATGTTTCACAATTGTCAGACCTTAATAACACTAGCCTTGTTTAGTGAGCATTATAACAAGCGTGATACACAGCGCATTTGTTTGTGTTGTCAGGTGTGTGATGAGCCACACCCGATGCTGATCAAGGACATGCTGGCGCACTGCCAGCACGGCGCCATCGACGACGCCTACAAGGTGATGGCGCATCTGTGGCGCCTCGGCTATAGCGGCGAGGACATCATCACCATGGTTTTCCGCGTCTGCAAGAATCATGACATGGCCGAGTTCCTCAAGCTAGAGTTCATCAAGGTAAACTCCTAAGCCATTCGCTAAGCCCAATCACAGTCCCGTATTTCTCGATAATCTCGCCGGTGGCAGCCAATCAAATCACGAATCGGGAATTCTACAAGTAATTCAGGGCAACTGGGAGTTGTTGTATGTTTTGTATAGCAAAAGATGCAAACATTCAACCACTGCGACGATAATGGGCACGTGACAGGCTAAGGAATGCCATAATAATTATCGCTTTCGTACGTCATTTAATTCAACCCCTCCCCCCCCCCCCCGCCAACCCCACTGCTTAACAAAAGGATATAGCTATGAGCTTGTGCGCAATCCTGTTTGGGCTGTATCTCCAAAACTATAGGTCGGATTGTTTTGAAATTTTGTACACGTATAGAACAGCTATGGAGGGTGTGCAACGTCGTGTTTTTTATTCTACTTCATGAAATAATGTCAAAATCACAGAATTTTTGTCAAGGCTGGCTCTCTTGATATTTGACACGTTATTTATTCTCCACAGGTAGAACCTGTGGGGAATATATGCGATCGACCGCGTGTCGGTAGGTCGGTCTGTCGGTCGGTCTGTTGGTCTCGGTATGTCATCAAGAGCTTGTTAACACGATAACTTAATAACTGCTACAAGGATTTTAACGAAACTTCGTATGTAGTTTCTATGGGAACAAACACAGATCGGTATTGTAAATGGGCCAAGTTCGTCAGAGGAAAAAGGAACAACTGAACTTAGAAAATTTCAGCTCTTCAATGATTATGGGGGCGCTTGTTAACACGATAACTTAAAAACTGCTGCAACTTGTTTTTCATTTTTTTCCGCCAACGCATATTACATTCATAAAATTGCCAAAATAATTGTTTTAATATATAACTTAGTTGAAATGTTAAAATGAAAAAAAAAAAACAGAAAAAAATGTAATGAAAGTTGCAGTAGCTTGGCGCTTTCCAAGGCGGTCTCAGCACCGATTTCATGGGTCAGTCGCGTTACACGGGGAATCATGTCTCTTTGAGGCTCTCGTTTAGCAAAGTTCTGGCAAGTGTAGAAAGAGGTGTACATTGTCAAGCATGATCTTTCGCTGTTGATGGCACTGGACTGTGAAAGTGGGATGTAGGTTATTTTTTCTCTATACCTTGTGTTGCTGTTGTTGTTATTTATGATATCGAAGAGGTTAAATAGAAACTTATTTTGTAGTGTGTAGACTTGGTGATATATATGAGCTTCAATTACTCAGTGAAAATTGGCAAAGAAATGACATCGCGTGAGAGTCTCACTCAGTTAAACCTACATGTGAATTTCGTTTTTAGCCCAGTTGGCCATCGGCCACGCAGGCCGCACCAATCGTGAAGTTTCTTAAGTTTCTATCGGATCGAAGTAGAATTTCGTGGAAATATGGCCCACTTAGTTGGTCAAGTGCCCATTATTTCATTTTTGCAATTTGCCATTTTTCGCCAATTTGGCGAAATGATCACCACCTTTGCTGAAAAAACCTACTTCTCCTATAAAAAATTAGTAGAGCCAATTTTTTTATTTGGCGAATTGGCGAAATTCCAAAGTTCGCCAAATTTTTGCCAGTCGAATGCTGCCAGTGAAGATATGTGCAATGCAGGTGTGCAACGTCTTTAAAAAAAATCGGGAAAGCAAAAAAACTGGCACATTGGAGTGCATAAAATAGGAGGCAAATAACCGGAATTTCTTTCTTTCTTTTCTTTTTTTCTTTTCTTTTTTTCATTTCTCTTCTTTTCGTTTACTATTTCGCGGGTCTTCCTTTTTCCCAATCATTCCTTTAGCAAGTGCATCTCAATGTAGCCTTTGTAGTCGGTGAACAGGACGTTAAATACCAAACAAACATACAAACTTTCCAAGCGTTACAAAGTGAAAATAAATATATTGCAGATGGTCCAAAGTATTATCTTTGAAATCGGACAAGAATTTACAGATCTGTGCTTTTTTTTTCAGTGATATGAAAATTGCACATTATGCATGTCGAATGTCGTTGTCGGAATGAACTCAGATTTTGCAGCCTGAAACATAAATGATGTTGAGGATACACTAAATAGTTAATAACAGAAGTAAAATTCTGCGGACTGTCCGCAATTTTTTTTTCAATTCAGTACAGTATCAATTTGTGTCTTGTTGCTCTGATGGCAACTGGGCACCGTCACCGTAAGCACAGCAGGGCCATTTCACTGGTATTCTCCCCCTCCCCCTCCCCCCTCCCCCCATTCCTTCTCCATTTCTGCAATCAGCCCAGTCTTTAGCTGTTATCGAAATAATTTTTGTTTATTGTATAGTCACTTCTGATTTAATGAAGAGACGTGCACCGCCCCCACAAGAACCGTTCTTATCGCGGCTATCTTTAGTTGCATCAAGCTGTGTGATTTTTCTGCCTGCCGCGACAGTTATTACTGAGTCTGTGAAATCTGGCCATCTTGGGTGTTCAACTGAGCACTGCTATTTCTGTGCAGTCATTCCTGATGTACAGTCGAAACTCGTTATAGCGCCATTGGTTCTTAACAACGTAGCGTTGGTAATGGCATGGTGTTGTGCTCCAAGTTTAAGCTTTTCGGTGTTTAAACGTATCGGTTGTTGGCACATATCGGATATAACCACAGGGATCCCCCGGTGCCAGGCATGTCGTTATAACCACGTTGTACTGTTATGCTGATGTGGTACGGTGCTTTCTGTCCCATTCTAGTCTGAGCATAGTCTCGTTTTTAGTTCCGCCCCCCCCCCCGCCACCGCGCACACACCAGGGCGTCCATCCATCCGCCAGTCTGTCCCCCTCCTATATTAATGTATTTATAAGCGCCATTTCTCATTAAGCACTCACCGGATTCTTTTTCTTTTTCTTTCTTTTTTTTTTTTAATTGAAATTTGGCATTTTAAATTTTTTTTTGAAGAAATACAGTTACAGATGTGGACTTAGATATTTTGTACGCGCCATATTCCAGCAATTCAGGGGATTCCATGTTTGATTTGGATAAAAATTGCTAAATTACTTACAAAATATCATTTTATGTATGTGGACTTGGTTATTTTAGTTACCATATCGCAGTAGATAGTCGACGGATTCGGTTCCATGTGATCAATGTGGCTGTATGCTTGATGGATATTGGTTATCTCACCCGTCACAATCACAATGCATAAAATGTTACCACAATTGGCGATTGGGACAAGTTTGAAGCGTAACTTGTTACCCCTTCTAAGTGGTTTATGGCACCATGAAGCTTGTGCGTTTTGCTTGAGGATTAGATTCTGTGTGTGCTTTTATCATGATGGCCCCGTGAGCGATCAGCTAAAACGGTTGCACCCTCTGCGATTTTGGTATCACAAGGTCTCTAACCGGTCATTTTGTTTGCAAACTTTCTGGATAGTATATGTAGTGAGTATAGTATCTATTATAACCATTGGTTTTGTTACCACGATACCAGTCGAACAAAACGTCGAAGCAGCTTCGAACGTCATGGGATTATGCCTTTGGTTGGTCTGCTCGTGAAAATTGGACAACACGTGACGTCATGATATGAATTGCTGTTGTGATGCACTGCCAATTCCTTGCAGCTCGCAAATAAATGAAAATGCGTTAGGTTTTTCTGAAGTCAAAAAATGTCGCTTTTGTTGGTCCATTGTGTTCCTAGATTGCAAAAAGGCGATGGCTGCATTTTGCGAAAAGAATTACACATTTCAAATCAATGTTGCCTTGTTTTTTTTGGTTTTTTTTTTTTTAGAAAAGCTTTGCCTTTGTGCTTTTCTTTCAATGCAGTCTGTCATCTTACCTTAACCGGCTCAATAAGAAGCAAGCCAAATTTGCTGGACTTACGGTTACGGAACGGGGGACTAAAGTATTCGGGTCGTCCATCCGTCCGTCTGTCTGTCTGGCGACACTTGGAGGCACAAATTTGTGCACGCGATATCTCAGCCGCTATTCAACCCTGGCTTCTGATTGTTGCTACAGTGAAAATAATTATGTTAAGTTGTGCGACGTCGCATTATTTTTCGATTCGACGAAAAAATGGCGACCTGTTGAAAATAGGCAATGTTTTAGTATTGCTGTTGCCTACAGTGCAACTTTGTGCACTCGAATCTCAGCCGCTATTCAACCCTGGCTTTGATTGTTGCTACAGTGAAAATATATATATTGAAGTTGTGCGACGTCGCATTATTTTCGATTCGACCATAGTTCGTGGCGGAGGACATTCATCAGTTTCACTGATAACTTGTATCTTTGTACTTGATGCTACTCAGCTGGCCACAATTTCCCTGGACACTGCTGTTTAAAGGGGCAGGTAACAAAGATAAATTTACAACTTTGGACAGCCTGTCAGTCTTCAGTAAACAGATCGGCCAGTTCACAGTTGTAGCCATGGAAACGCTTAAGAAAAACTACTTGAAATAAGTGCTGTTTTTATAGCTCCAAAAGTACAGGCGATCTACGAGATTTCTATCAAAATGTTCATACTCGTTTGTTATTTTACAACTATTTCAGCTCATAACTTTTCATCGTTCTTGTAAAATTGACGAATATTTGACTAGAAGTTGGCAGTTGTGTTTTTTTTCCTTGAGGATGTGAATCACAACGAGAACCGATTTCGCAAACTATTAGCGAAATGAACACTTGGCAGTTGAACACAGAAAATCCGCAAGTTAAGGCAGATGCAACGATTATAACAAAAAAAAAAGGAAAAATGCATGTCTTTGCGTATTATACAAATGATTATAACAAAAAAACACAAAAAAAAAGGAAAAATGCCATGTCTTTGCGTATTGATTTGACCTTGAAAACAACCTTAATAATGAAAAAAAATATTGATAATTTTTAGCAATGACCGAAAGCCTCCACAGTGTTTACAGCAAGAGGCCTTAAGTGTTATGTAACTGCAACAGCGCACAGTTAGCTTTTGCTTTGTACTGAGCGTTCACTATGAAGTAAAGCAGCGAAAATAGTAATACTTTGCGTATTAATATGACCTTGAAAACAAACACAATGATGAAAAAAAAACATATTGATAGAACTCGTTTAGATCAAGTTCTATATAATTTCAAAGTTTGGTGTCAATCGGACCAGTAGTTTTTAACGAGTTTTGATGACAAAATGACGAAAAAATGACGGACGACTGTAAAGAAAAAAATACCCTGTATTAATTTGACAGGGTTAGTCGCCACCGCAGGCACTGCGACCAGTTAAGCTGCACACATCATATCACGAGACTGGAAGATCGTGGGTTCATTCCTAAGTCCGGTCGGGTCATTCCTAAGTCTAAAATTGGGATTCCTCCTTGCTACCCTGTGAGGCACTCCACATGTAAGGGTTAGAAGGAGGGCTGGAATGCCCTATTTCAGTATAATATGGCAGGGGGGATCCCGATATGACCATAGCAGTTGAAAGGGATCTAAAGAACAATACAATACAACAGATCAAAAAGGAAAGATGATAGAAAAACCTACTAAAACAAACTGTTTTTGTTCAAGACAAAACACCAACATATTTTCATATGGGCACTGGTTCGAAAACTTCTGTTGACCTCTCTATAGCCTTTGCTAACTTGTATCTGGATTTTAGCTGGAAAGTTATAGACGATCTACATGGAAGCGATCACTTTCTAATTTTGCTTAAACAATCCATTCCACCACGGCAAGAACGAGTAGACAAGTGGAATTGTAACAAAGCAGATTGGCTAAAATTCCAAAAGTTATGCCATCAGTCAATTACACGAGAACACCTTGAAAATGATGACCCCATGTTATTATTCACTACTCTGATACAATCAATAATGGAAAAGACTATCCCCAAAATATCTGGACTGGTTGTTGCAAAAAAACTACACAAAATCTGGTTCAACGATGACTGCAAACGGTCAATAGCTCTTCGAAAACAAGTATTGAAACAGTTGATCAATCATCCGGACACCGTTAGAGGAATGGAATATAAAGGGCTCAATACCGTCGCTCGAAAGATTGTTAAACAAAGTAAAAAACGTTCATGGGAGGAGTTTCTTTCCAAGTTAAACGGGAAAACTTCATTAAAGAAAACGTTCGACATGGTTAGGAAAATATCCGGCAAAGGATCTATAGCTCCAGTGAGCCACTTACAAACGAACAGTACCACTGTAACAGGAACAATAAAAATATCTGACGCCTTGGGAGAAACATTTGAATATAACCCATCCTCTAAACACTATAGCGAAGACTTCAGACGGCATAAGGCACTTAAAGAACGAAACAACATAAACCTTTTCCTCGGACAGTAGTGAATCTTACAACTGTGATTTCTCACTGAATGAACTCTGACAGGCTTTAAACAAATCTCACGATTCCGCGGCTGGCTCAGATGACATACACTACCTAAACCCTTAAACACTTCCCAAATAAAAGCTTGGAAATACTTTTGGGCCTGCTTAACCAAATCTTGAAATCTGGCAACTTTCCAGAAATATGGAGAGAAGCTATTATACCAATTCCAAAACCAAAGAAAGACCCACAAGCCCACAAAGTTATAGACCAGTCTCCTTAACAGGTTCATTGTATAAAACATTTGGACGCATGATAGCTGACAGACTCACTTGGTATCTAGAAACCAGCCTCTGTGGCCTAGTGGTTAAAGTGTCCGCCTCGAGACTGGAAGATCGTGGGTTCAAACCCCGGTCGGGTCATACCTAAGACTTTAAAATTGGGACTCCTCCTTGCTACCATGTAGACACTCCACATGTAAGGGTTAGAAGGAGGGCTGGAATGCCCCCATTTCAGTATAATGTGGCAGGGGGATCCCGATATGACCATAGCAGTTGAAAGGGATCTAAAGAACAATACAATACAATGGTATCTAGAAAGCAATAATTTGTTTGACGAAATACAGAGTGGACCTAGGAAACAAAGTAATACCCTGGACCACCTTGTGAGACTAGAATCGTTTGTAAGAAAAACCTATATCAATAACGAACATGGCGTCACTGTCTTGACTTGGAAAAGGCCTATGACACAGCATGGCGTACGATTTTGTTATAGAAACTTATTTTCTAGTGCCCCTGTAGGGTTGGGGGAATCTTAAGAATACACCCACTGCGTTCTGTTCCATGCACGGCGTAAGAGGCGATTAATCGGAATTTGTTTCGAACTCTTGTTTTACTTTTTCTTCATTCTTCCTTCTGTTTTTCCCACTTGTTTCTTTAGCAGGTGCGTCCTAATATACCTATCCTAGTTGGTGAACGGGACGTTAAACACCAAACAAACAAACAAATGGAGTACAACAAGTCCTCTTTGACTTGGGGCTGCGAGGCCACCTACCTGAATGTATTAAAACCTTTTTAGAGGACCGGCGTTTTCGGGTCCGCCTTGGAGCCGTGTTCTCAGACTACTTTGAACAAGAGGAAGGTTTCTCCCAGGGATGCATTCTTTCTATTCTTCTGTTCCCGATAAAGATAAATAGCATCCGACATACCGTGACACAGGAGATAGACAGCTCACTCTTTGCTGACGATTTCGCAATATCCTGCAGCAGAACACACTCACTGCAAACATGGGCTAACCACAACGGTGTTAAATTCTCACAAACCAGAACAGTCTGTATGCATTTCTGCAATAAACGCAAACAACACGATGATCCCGCTCTAAACATTTCTGGCATTCAAATACCTGTTGTTAAAGAGAACAAATTTCTGAGTTTACTCTTCGACGCCAAGCTAAGCTTTATCCCACCGATCAAAGGATAACACGTGGGTATCTGAGGAAACGAGATAGCCAACAAAGCTGTAAAAGAGGCTCTAAATGATAGTTGTACTGATATGCTCATACCAGCCTCTGATTTTAAATACCACGTCACAAGATACACATAAAGACTGTGGCAAGAAAGATGGAACAAACAAAGAAACAACAAAGCTGTATCAAACTAACCCCTTTGTCGGACAAACAGTGTGCGAGATGAAATGGTTTACCACAGTCCTTTTACCACATATATCACCCACAAGCATCTTTTAAGAGGCGAGCCGGCACCAGACTGTGTCGGGTGTCATGAACTTCACAGAGTGTAACATATTTTAATAGACTGTACCGATTTCCAAGACACCCGTTCACGTCATTTCAGAGTTGACTCTGCGGCAACTCTTTGATGAAGTAGAAGCTAGCAAAATTATACAATTTTTAAAAGAAATCAACCCGTTTCAGTATTTCTAGTCGCTGTTTATTTTATGATTTTAGAATATACACGGATTAGCCTACCTGGATTTTAATTTGTAGTATTGTCTTCTAGTCACTGATTACTGACATGTTTTGACACAATGCAACCCGCTAAGGGTCGTTCGTGTCGTTAAACAAATCATACTAACTAACCAACCAACCAACTAAGTAATTAACTAACAAACAAACATTGGTAGAATTCGTTTATATCAAGTTCTATATTATTCCAAATTTGGTGCCGATCGGAGCAGTAGTTTCTGACAAGTTGTGATGACAAAATGACGGGCAAAATCACGGGCGACTGTAAAAAAAAAAACGAAGAAAATCTCACGGGTGCCCTAATACCAAAGCATATAAATCTTCGGAAGACTTCGTCTTGCTAAGTGTTAATGAAAAAGGGAGGGCCATTGGCTTGCTTTTGCAGTCCACTTGGCCGCTTTAAACTAAATAACATCCGTACACATAGGAAGAGATGGTTATATAGCTTTGATACTAAATTTATATCCTGCGTAGATATTGTTCTCTGTTTGCCTTTTTTGGAAAGTCTTAGACCAAACTTGTATTGATGGGTTATCCACCAAAAATTGTTGGAATGCTCACCACTCCATTTTCACAACGTTGGAGTCACAATGTTGAAAGAGTGTGGTTTTAAACGGCTGATTTGTAAATTCCCGACTGTTCAGTTAGGTCTTTTTCTTTTTGCAATACTCCAGTGACAAGCAGACAGTCAGTTTGAATAAATTCAAAGCTCACTTTTTTAACATAAAGTGTGAAATCAAATTTTAATGTTCCTCTCATGGTTAATTTTTTGCTGACAACACTTTTCCAGATCAGACGCAAACCGTGACTAACTTTTGAAAAACGGAGTAAAAAGAATGAGCCCGGAATTAAGTGTAAAAAATGTTCTCAATCTTGTGCATCTACTAATGAGGGACAGCATTTATCAGTCGGCGCTGGACTTTGTCGTCATTTGCAGAAAGAGATGAATAGTATGGAACTGAAAGAGACACAAAAATAGCAAATCACCTAAACATGAACAACGAACTTCAAGATAATGTCACCTGGAATCATGCAGTCAGTCTCTTTACCGTGCTGTAAAACTTAAAAGTTCACAAGTGAAAAGGATGCATACTTTATGTGAAAAGATCAAGTTGCAGTTAGTACTAGTTACATAAATGGCACTGTGGAAAGATGAACAGAAAAGAATACCACAGGTTTAAGTTTGAACAGGTTGAATTTAACTACACCGTGATATCTTTGGCATCTTAAGTGAGCCATGCCCAGGGTTGGTAAGATTTGGCCGGCCAGATTTGGCCAGCCAGATTCGCCCGGCAATTGCCGGCAAGGCAAAATCTCTTAAAGTGGCCCACTCTGGCCAAATCTGGCAGAATCTGGTTTTTTCGCCCAATTTTTTTTAACAATTTTTTTTGTTCATTTAATTTTAATATTTATTTTTCTTGAAATGTAGTAAAACTAGTGTTATTCACCCAAGTACACGTTTATTTACATAAATAATGCACTTTCTTATAAATTCAATAGCATATAATAGTATTTAAGTGCATAAAAGGGGGAATTTTTGGTTAAAAAGTCTAATCCGCAATTCTACAATGAATGTCTCTGCAGATGATGCACGTTATATACCACCCTGTCGAACTACTACTCTGTCGAACTACTACTCCAAGCATGAGTGCTTTGGAGTAGTAGTTCGGAGTAATAAATTTGAGTAGTAATTTGGAATAGTTGCATATCCGGTAATTACATCTCTTTGTATGTGGCCTCACGACAAATTAATCCCCTCGAGCATTCTTAATCTCCGGTTTCATACAGTGTTTTGACGTTTAATAATCATACGATTAACTAAACACCATTGTATTATACCGATAAAAGTTAGAAACTCCGTTTCGCTAATTATAAAAACCTGGCGATAGTATTAGGATTCACGACAAATTAATCCCCTCAAGCATTCTTAGTCTCTGATTGAATACAGTGTTTTGATGTTTAGTAATCAGAAGTTTAACTGAATACCCTTTTATTATACCTATCAAAGTTAGAAACTCCGTTTTCCCAATTACAGAAAACCTGGCGATAATTGATAATTTTAAATTTTGCCAGATTTTGCCAGATTTGACCAGATTTTCCCGGCAATTGCGAGATTTTGCCGCCGGCAAGGCAAGCTCTAGATTTGGCCGCTTTTTTGCCAACCCTGGCCATGCCATTCAGTGAATTTGTATGGTTATACTTTCTATTACATGTACCAAATAAAAATTGCAATGAACCTGTTAATCAGTGAGCTTTGTTAACCGTGTCTCTTCTCAGTACTGTGGTGATGCGTAGGTCTTTCCTCAAAGTGCTCGATTGAAAAAAAAATTCAAGAGGACGCAAAGGGAAATAAGCGGGGAATATCAGGGGAGTCAGGAGAAACAGCGTCAGAATTCACAAAAAGCTTTGCAGAAGTCAGATATGTATATATATTATCATCAAAGTTTGTATTTCCACACAAAAAAGTTTGGTAAACCCACTACTCTCAGTGATTTTTGAACGTTTATCCCCCCCCCATCCTCCCACCTTTCCTCATGCTTTTTTTTTAGCCCAGCTTACGTTACACGTAAGCTGGGGTATTCCTATCGGTTTGCGGGCGGTGTCCGTTAGTTAGTTAGTTAGTTAGTTAGTTGTTTATTTAGTAAACTTTGGTTCAAAATGCATCTCCTCCTACAATTTTGATTTGATGTCATTTATTTTTTGTGTGAGGCATCCCTAAGGGGTTGTGCATACGGCTTGTGCTTTTCTAGTCGATCGGGTGATTTTTGAATTTTTGGGGAATTTTTAAAGAAAACATTTTAAAATGTATCTCCTCCTACATTTTTGACCGGATGTGATTTATTTTTGGTATGAGGCACCCCTAAAGAGTCGTGCATACGGCTTGTGCTTTTTTAGTCGATCGGGCAGTTTTTGTATTTTTGGGGAATTTTTTAGGCAAAAATTTCGAAAATAATTCAAAATGCATCTACTCCTACAATTTTGATTCGATGTCCTTTATTTTTGGTGTGAGGCATCCCTATGGGGTCATGCATACGGCTTGTCCTTTTTTAGTCCATCGGGTGATGTTTGAATTTTTGGGGAACTTTTAAAGAAAAAAATTAAAATGTGTCTCCTCCTACATTTTTGACCGGATGTGATTATTTTTGGTACGAGGCATCCCTAAGGGGTCGTGCATATGGCTTGTGCTTATTTAGTCGATCGGTCAATTTTGTATTTTTTGGGAATTTTTTAAGCAAAAATTTCAAAAATCGTTCAAAATGCATCTACTCATACAAATTTGATTCGATGTCCTTTATTTTTGGTGTGAGGCATCCCTAAGGGGTCGTGCATACGGCTTGTGCTTTGATCGGATGATTTTTGAATTTTTGGAAAATTTGTGAAGAAAACATTTTAAAATGTGTCTCCTCGTACATGTTTTTTTTTATTTATGGTATGAGGCACCCTAAAGGGTCGTGCATACCGCTTGTGCTTTTTAGTCGATCGGACAATTTTTGTAATATTAGGGTGCTTTTGAAGAAAAAAAAAACTTCAAAATGCATTTCCCCAATACAGTTTTGATCTTTCTCTCTCTCTCTCTCTCTCTCTCTCTCTCTCTCTCTCTCTCTCTCTCTCTCTCTCTCTCTCTGTATCTGTCTCTCTCTCTCTCTCCCTGTCTGTGTGTCTGTCTCTCTCTCTCTCTCTCTCTCTCTCTCTGTGTCTGTCCCTCTCTCTCTCTCTCGCTGTCTCTCTCGTTCTCACTCTCTCTCTCTCTCTCTCTCTCTCTCTCCTCTCCTCTCCTCTCCTCTCTCTCTCTCTCTCTCTCTCTCTCTCTCTCTCTCTCTCTCTCTCTCTCTCTCTCACTCTCTCTCTCTTTGGGTTTGAGGCATCCCTAAGGGGTTGAGCATACCGCTTGCGCTTCTTAGTCACTCCGACAATTTCTGTCTTTTTGGGGAATTTTTGAAAAAAAAACTTCAAAATGCATTTCCTCCTACAGTTTTTATACGATTTTATTTTTTTTGGTATGAGGCATCCTTAGGTTGGTCGGGCATACGGCTTGTGCTATTTGACTCGACTTGGGAATTTTTGATTTGGTGGGGGGAGGGGGGAATTTTTGATGAAAATACCTCACAATGCATCTTCTCCTGCAGTTTTGATCATTCATTTTGGGGCTGAGGCATGCTTAGGGTGTCGTGAATACGGCCTGTGCTTTTCGAGTCGATCAGAATATTTGGGGAATTTTTGAAGAAAAAAACTTCGAAATGTATTTCCTCCTACAGTTTTTATCAGATTTCATTTATTTTTGATATAAGCCGTCTTTAGGGGGTCATGCTTGTGCTTTTTGAGTGATTTGGAAAACTTTTGATTTTTTTTTTTGGAATTTTTGAAAAAAAAAAAAATAAATGAATCTCCTCCTACAGCGCATAAACGCATGTTAAATGAACTTGCGCAGTAGTCAGATTTAACAACCGTACATCGACGCAAGTTAAATAAACATTCGCAGTAGTCCAAATTAAGCACTGCGCATCGATGCAAGTTAAATAAACATGCGCATTGGTCCGAAATGTGAACTGCGCATCGACGGAAGATAAACATGCGAACTAGTCCAAAATAAGCACCGCACATCAACAAGTTAAATAAACATGCGCACTGGTCCGAAAAAAAGTACACATCGACGCAAGTTGAATAGACATGCGCAGTGGGCCGAAATGCGGATCGAGCATCAACGCAACCTAAAGAAACATGCGCACTGGTCCGAAAGGCGAACCGCACATCGGGGCAAGTTAAATGAACTTGCGCAGTGGTCCGAAATGCGAACCGCGTATCAATGCAAGTTAAATAAATATGCACACTGGTCCGAAAACAAGAACCGCGCATCAACGCAACCCAAAGAAACAAGCGCACTGCTCTGAAATGAGAACCACGCATCAACGCAAGTTAAATAAACATGGGCAATGACCCGAAATGCGAAACGCGCATCGGCGGAAGTTAAATAAACATGCGATCCGGTCCAAAATACGCACCGCACATCAACGCAAGTTAAACAAACATGCGCACTTGTCCGAAAAAAGAACCACGCATCGACGCAAGTTGAATAGACTTGCGCGGTGGTCTGAAATGAGAACCGCGCATCAACGCAAGTTAAATAAACATGCGCAGTGGTCCGAAGAAAGAACCACGAATCGACGCAAGTTGAATAGACATAAGAGTCGGGCATCGACTGGACTTAAATAAACATGCAATTCACGTGCCAACGCAAGTTAAGTGAACCTACGGTCCGAAATGCGAACCTCGCATCAACGCAACCTAAAGAAACAGGTACACTGGTCCGAATTCCGAACCGCACATCAGCGCAAGTTAAAGACACATTTGCACTGGTCCAAAATAAGTACCGAGCATCAACACAAGTTAAATAAATATGCGCACTGGTCCAAAATGCGAACCACGCACCAACACAAGTTAAGTAAACATGCGCACTGGTGGAAAATGCGAAACGCTCATTAACGCAAGCTAAATAACGAACACACTGGTCAGAAATGGGAACCGGGCATTAACGCAAGTTAAGTAAACATGCGCACTTGTTAGAAATTCCAACTGCGCATTAACGCAAGTTAAATAACGTGCGCACTATTCAAAATAAGAACTGCGTATCAACGCAACTTAAATAAATATGTGCACTGGTCCAGAATAAGAACCGCGCATCAACTCAAATTAAAGAAAAATGCGCATTGGCCTGAAATAAGAACCGCACATCGACACACGTTAAATAAACATGCGCAGTGGTTCGAAATGCGAACCACACGCCAACGCAAGTTAAATAAACATTTGCACTGGTCCAGAATAAGCACTGCGCATCAACGCAAGTTAAATAAACATGCGCACTGGTCCGAAATTCGAACTGCGCATCAACGCAAGTTAAATAAACATGCGCACTGGTGGAAAATGCGAACCGCTCATCAACGCAAGTTAAATAAACAAACACACTGGTCAGAAATGGGAACTGAGCATTAACGCAAGTTAAATAAACATTTGCACTGGTCCAAAATAAACACCGCGCATCAACGCAAGTTAAATAAACATGCGCAATGGTCCGAAATTCGAACTGCTCATCAATGCAAGTGAATAAACATGCGCACTGGTCCAAAATGCAAACCGCGCACCAACGCAAGTTAGATTAACATATGCACACATCCAAAATAAGCATCGTGCATCAACGCAAGTTAGATAAACATGCAAACTCTTCCGAAATGCGAACCGCGCATCAAGGCAACCTAAGGAAACTTGTGCACTTGTCCAAAATAAGTACCGCTAATCAACGCAAGTAAAATAAACATGCACATTGGTCTGGAATAAGAACCGCGCATCGACGCAAATTAAATAAACATGCGCACTGGTCCGAAAAAGAGCCGCACATCAACACAATGTAAATAAACATGCTCACTGATCCGAAATAAGAACCGCACATCAACACAAGGTAAAAAAACATGGGCGCTGGTCCGAAATGCCAACCGCACATCAACGCAAGTTAAATAAACATGTGCACTGGTCCAAAATAAGCACCGCGCATCAACGCAAGTTAAATAAACATGCGCACTGGTCCGAAATTCGAACCGCGCATCAACGCCACTTAAATAAACGTGTGGAGTGGTTCGAAATGTGAACCACGCGCCAACGCAAGTTAAATAAACATTTGCACTGGTCAAGAATAAGCACCGCGCATCAATGCAAGTTATATAAACGTGCGCACTGGTCCGAAATTCGAACCGCGCGTCAACGCAAGTTAAATAAACATGCGTAATATTCCGAAATTCGAACTGCTCATCAACGTAAGTTGAATAAACATGCGCACTGGTCCAAAATGCAAACCGCGCACCAACGCAAGTTAAATAAACATATGCACACGGTCCAAAATAAGCACCGTGCAAGTTAGATAAACATGCAAACTCTTCCGAAATGCGAATCGCGCATTAAGGCAACCTAAGGAAACTTGTGCACTTGTCCAAAATAAGTACCGCTAATCAACGCAAGTAAAATAAACATGCATATTGGTTTGGGATAAGAACCGCGCATTTACCTTTATTAAGTTAAATAAACATGAGCACTGTTCCAAAGTGAGAGCCGCGCATCAACGCAAATTAAATAAACATGCGCACTTGTCTGAATAAGAACCGCGCATCGAGGCAAGTTATATAAATATGCGCACTGGCCCGAAATGCGAGCGTTGTTTGGAGGTATCTATGGCAGACTATCCAGTCTATCAGCGATACAAAAAATCTGTTCCCCATCTTTCTGGGAGAGAAATCTTTGTATGCATTTATCGGTCTATGTTCTGGTCCGGTGCTAAATTAATTATTGAGCTGGCTCTTTGCCGTCTCATCTGTTGAAGCCCGATATTTCAGGGAAATTCCTTCGCTCATGCACGCTGGAATGGGCCTTTTTGCTTTTCGTAAGCTGGGACTTTGTCCTTGTTGTTTTTTGTTTTTTTGCATGTTGTTGATGGCATGCCATACTATTACCGGTAGTGAGACGCGGTCACTTCCTGTTAAACATTGAGAAAATAAATAAGCCCTGCCGACATTGGCTTTCTTCTTGTGACGACGCCACGAGGCTCCATCTTTGCTGGTTCACCTCAAAGGTCTCGACTGACAATAGGAATTTTTTTATAACGCGTAGACGTCATTGTAATTGGGATAGAAATAGCACAAATACAAAGAGGTATCTTTCTACTAAGTCATTACTAGTGTTAGAAAAAGGGGGGAAGTAATGTAATTTTAAGGGCAATATCTTCCAATTAGTAAATTCCTTGAAAACCTGCGGGAGTGGAACAATTGGAATGATTTGCCAGACAGTTGTTGTTAGATGTAGTATTTTAAGACCAGCCGGCTTCGTCGGGCTGGTCTTTATCACACCAGTAGAAATGGTATCCGT
Source organism: Protula sp. h YS-2021 (assembly GCA_949752745.1). NCBI lineage: Eukaryota > Metazoa > Annelida > Polychaeta > Sabellida > Serpulidae > Protula > Protula sp. h YS-2021. Next base: position 20,523,572 of record OX457030.1, read on the forward strand.
CGTCTGTATGTACGTGTGTAAACTTTTAGCTGGAATGCTTCTCTTACTCAGTGTTGATCAGATTCATTTTAAATATTGTTCGAACGAATGTTCTCTAGGCAGCCCTCTCTTGAATTTTTGGGGCTATTTAATTTTTTTTCCTTGCCTATTTTTAAAATGCTTCTTCTCCCACAGTTTGAACGTATTTTCTTCAAATTTTGCATAAATGTTTACTAAGGAGGCCTTTTTTTGGGGGGTGATCCACCAAAAAATTGGCTAAATAGTAGGAGGGGGCGTTTTTTAAGTTATTGATATCCAGTTTTAAAAATGCTTCTCCCAGAGCTTGGATCGGATTTCTTTCCAATTTTACACGATTGTTCCCTAGACTGTCTTGTCTTGAAAAGTACTTTTTTGGGCGATCCACCAAAAATTGTCCAAATGCAGGTGGGGGAGGCGCTATTTATTTGGTGGCCAGTTCAAACTGCTTCTTCTACAGGTTTGATCGGATTAGCTTCCAATTTTGCATAAATGCTCACTTTGCTTTCCTCTCTTGAAACTTTGCTTTTTTCGAGCCAAACGAAAATTGCCTAAATGGGGGGCATTTTGAAATTTTTGGGAGCCAGTTTCAAAAGCTTCTACTGCCACAATTTCAATCGCATTTCTTTTAAAATTTTGTACGAATGTTCAATGAGTAAGTCTCTTGAAATTTTTGGCGATCCACCACAAATTGGCCAAATTGAGGGCATTTTTTAAATTTTAGGGTAGCCAATTTTCAAAATGATTCTCCCAAAATTTTGAGAAGATTTCTTTCCAGTTTTGTAGGATTGTTTTGTAGGGTCTCTTGGCCAAGTGGAGGGGTGGGGGAGGGGATATTTATAATGTTTTGGCAGACAATTTTCAAAATGCTTCTTGCAGTTTTGATCCGATTCCTTCCGATTTTGCATAAATGCTCACAAGGCTTTCCTCTCTTGAAAGTTACTTTTTTGTGAATCCAAAAGAAAATTAGGTAGTGAGGGGAATATTAAGTTTTGGGAGCTGGTTTTCCAAATGCTACTCCCACAATTTGGATCGCAATTCTTTCAAATTTTGTACGATTGTTTACTGGGTAGACCTGCCGAAGTTTTCGGTGATTCACCACAGATTTGCCAAATAAGGGTCAGTTTTTCATTTTTTGGTACCCAATTTTCCAAAGGTTGTTTGCCAAAAATTTGGATCTGATTGCTTGAATTGTTGCATACATGTTCACTAGGCTTTTATAAAGTTGTTTTTTTTTTTGTGGCAATCCGCCAAAAATTGGCTAAATAGGAACAAATAGCAAAAAAGCATTTGCTCATTTTCAAAAACGTTGCATCTCCCGAAATTTTGACTGAATTCCTTAGAATTTTGTAGGAATGTTTCCAAGATGTTTCTTTTTCGAAAAATTATTTTTTCTTGATTCTGCAGTAATTGTCCAGTTGGCGGTATTTTAAATATATTTGTTTTCCAAAATGCGGTGCCTGCTGCAGTTTGATTGGATTTACTCGATCTTTTAGAATATTATTCTTTGTGTAATAGTTTCTTTAAAAATCTTCTGTTTTTTTTTTTTTTTTTTTTTGCGTACCTCCAAAAATTCGTCTGATGCCGCCGTTTGAATGTTTTGGGGATCAAGTTTTTCAAAATAGTTCTTCTGTGAGTAATTTCATTAAGATTGCTTTAATTAGTCGCAGTCCAACGTTAGACCTTTTTGAAATTTTTTTTTTTTCTTGAGATTAAAAATTAGGTAAATATCAGCCTTTGAAAAATTTTCAGTAATCGGTTTTTAAGTTATGATTACCACTTTTTGAGGACCATACAATCCAGACCATACAATGATACTTAATTCACTAGACATTCCTTGGACATTCCTGTTTTATATAAGTAAACGCTCTTCCGGGGGTGGAGGGGGAAGGAGAGAGGTGACAACTTCATCAATGCACCACAACTGACACTGACCCCTGAATGAGTGGCTTTGAGCTGCAGATGAGTAACGCGCAAAAAGGTAAACAGCAGGCAGTCTTAGAAACAGTCATGGATCGATAGTAAATGTGTCTCCCCGATTAAGGGGAGACAGTGTTTGTACGTTCTGTGTGTAGATGTACGAGTGTGTTAGTTTGTTGTGAACAAAATGTGTGCAAGGTATCTCGAGAACAAAAAGTTTGGTTCAATTTCAAACTTAATCTGTGACCAGCCTCGGTGACCTAGTGGTTGGAGTGTCCGCCTCGAGATTGGAAGATCGTGGGTTCGAACCCCGGTCGGGTCATTCTTAAGACTTTAAAATTGGGACTCTTCCTTGCTGCCGTGTGAGGCACTCCGCATGTATGGGTTAGAAGGAGGGCTGGAATGCCCCATTTCAGTATAATGTGGCAGGGGGATCCCACATGACCATAGCAGTTGAAAGGGATCTAAAGAACAATAAAATACAATACTTAATCTGTTTACTCCTTGGTTAGGTCGGACGATTCTGTCAATATTTGACACAAGTTACGGCATTAGGGCAGGCGTTTGGCGTCATCACATAAAAATCTTATGTGCGAAATTTCTCAGCCGCTGAACATGAGAGAAAGTTGGTGGAACTGTTGTTTAGTAGGTCCGAAAGATTCTGTTAAATTTTTGTCGCGAGTAGAAGGAACGAGTGCAGCGTGACGTCATCACTTAAATATGTATACATGTTTCTAGTTACTAGAAAAGACGGTACCATCTACGAACCGATATATATCAATCCACTATGGTTGTTTTTGCACATAAACGCATAACTCAATTAAAGACATAATATTCTGAAAATTTATCCATGCAGTGAACCTGTTTCGAGTGCATTATAAACCCGATAAATTACCAAGTTGTGCATCTTTTTCATTGTTGACTATAAGTGATAAAATATAATATTTTAGAAAATTGATCTCAAGATATTTAGTATTAAATTTTACTTCCCAATTACTCAGTGTTTTTTTTTTTTTTTTGTGAAATTTAAGTACATCCTGGATAGTACTGGGTCGATCGTAGACCTAAATCTATCCTAAGCGGATGTCTCAAAAACAAGTGGTCATCGATCCCATTGGTGAGAAGGGTCTTGTCTTATACATACTTTGATAACTATCTTATACTCTATATATTGTCACGTGTTTACTGCATTAAAAAAGATATTTTCATTGAAAGGCTGGAGTAGTTCAAGCAGGAAAGTGAGAAATGACCAAAAATAGAAAAGAAATATTTAGAAGTTCTTGAAATCACAATTTAAATTTAAAAAAATTAAAGTGCAATTTAGACAGCCCAGTATGATATTAGTCACATTTTCCTGTGATCTGTTCATTAATCCGAACATTTCTAAACTTTCCAAAACAGTGTGAAAAAGTTACAAGGAGAAATGTAAAGTTATAACCAGATAAATCAGATAAACCAGATAAGATTTTAACCCCCACGGTGCCATGAATTTCGGTAGTCTCATACTTATTAGAATAATGTTTAAGTGATTGTAGTGCCAGTATGCAAAACCAATAGCCTTAAAGGTTTTGAAACATTAGTTAGAAAAATGAGAATATTTCTATTTTTGTGGAAAATAAGAACCAGCAACGATGTAGCAGTTCTGTTATATCGTTAATGATTGCATTTAGTAGAGGTTCCCAGTTCATGTGATGACCATGAACTGGGAACCCTCTACTAAATGTCGCAGCTGACAACGTAGCCATAGTGCCGTATCCTAAATGTCGCTGGCCTTCATGGTATCAAGTAGATAAGCAGATAAGAACTTGATTTTTGCACAGGCGAATTGATGAGCTGCTGAGTTACTTTGTTTCGCAATAACCTAATGCGACTAACAGCAAAATTGTCCGGAAGATGTTCAATATCTTTTTGTAATCTTATTTTTTTATTTGTACCTATAAAATAGATACTGGTTTAGGAGAGGGAGTTTTTGTTCACAGAAGATGGCTGCTGTCAGAAATGCAATGACTTAACACTTCTGTTCTGATTAGTTCTTTTTTTTAAATTGATATTGTAAAGGACACGCTCAGAGCGGGATAATGGTTACCTCCTTAGCCCATTTTCTAGTTCATCTCAATTCTACAGAGGGTTAAGAAACCCTTTGTTATGACGGGTTTTTGTTGCTGTTCTGCAGATTTACATGTGGAATTACTGTGCTTTCAAAAATGACAGGTTAATTGCATTTCAGAGGTATTATCGTCATACACGCGTGGTACCGACTCATTTTCCCAAAATCAATACGCCACAGACCTAAGAAATTATATATTTTACCAATCCTTTCCAGTTGCTATTAAATTTAATTGATCCTTTCACAGCAAATCCTTCACACATTGGAGTTGTTTTTGTACATTTTCCTGCCCAATTGAAAAAAAAAACAGCAGTTAAATTCATCATAGCTTGTAGTTACTGTCGAAAGTTGTGTTTGAATTTTAGTATAATAAAAATCTTACTTTTTTGTGGTTGATTTTTTGCATCCCAACATTATATTATATGAAAACTTCACCGGAATGTCGCAATTGACAACCTGACCTTAATGCCACTGCCCTGAATGTCACTAGTCTTTATGTCGCTGGCCTGTTCGTTTAAATACCTTTTATTTTGAGTAATTTTACAATGTGTGAAGAACAATAATATGAAACTGGCCTTTTTCTCCTTCAGTTTTCATTCAGTTGTTTTTGAAAAGGTATGTTTTCTGCTGTTTGTGACGGTTTTATATTTCAACTTCCTCCAAAACAGCCATTTATCGTCATAGATTTATTGCGTCTGTAAATAATTGTGCATAATTGACTCCAAAGATGAAAATATACCCTTTTCACATCAATACGTAGGTTTCCAGATATCACATTGTTGAGGCTTCAGTTCCCCAGATGCCTCATTCCGGAATAGGGTTTCTAAACACATATATTTACGGCCAATTCATTAGTTTAGGTAGTCTTTTCGAACCATAACCATTACGTTTCGACGTAATATTCGCTATCCCGTTTCAGCCCTCAGCCAAAATTGGCCTAGGCCTATTCTACCGCAAATTCTGTTCATCTGTCGTCTGTGAACAACTGTCTACCTTTCTTTGTTTGCGCCTCTTTGCCAGTAAGTTTTCTCCCTTCAGTTAAGTAACTTGACACAGTAAAGGAATATATGCTTGGTCCAGGTTCATCAGGATCGACAGACTTTATCGAAATGACAGTATAATGAAAATCTTGTTTATGTACTACCACATGGGGTTCGTTGTCCACGCCTCTATGCTGTTAAGTTTTCTCCTTTCAATTGTAAAACTTCACACAGTGAAAGACTATATATTTGCAGTAATGTTTAGTGTAGGTTTTATCAGGTTTGACGATAAATTATTAGAATGAAATTACTTTAAAATCTTGGATATTAACTCCCACATGTATTACTTTATAAGGGCCATAAAGGTTTCTCTTGAGTTTTGTTACTTGACACAGTTGAAAGAATATATATTTGAATTATGTTCATGATATTGTTTCACTCGCTAAGTTTTTTTTAGCAATTTTATTATATGCTGCGCTTTATTTGAGGTTGAGGCTCTGGCAGAGGGCTTTGCATCTCTAATACCTTCATGATTGGGCTGTTCCCCATCACTTATGAGCTTATCCATCGTCCATCATGTATATATATATATATGTGTGTGCTGTTTTAAAATGCCACTCCAACATTTCTAGTCCGATTGTTTTGAAATGTAGCAGGGGTGTTCTCAAGGTAGTCCTCCATCCAAGGTGTATTGTGTTTGGAAATTTGGCCAAAATTGGTCCGAACCTATAGTATATACTGTACATTTATGGTTCAATCATTTTTAGACTTAAACATCTTTTGTTTAAAAAAAAGTAAAAAATGGATAAATATCAGGGAAAAACAAAAAACAATGCTGTTCATCCCACAATTCGGATCGATTATTTTGATACTTGATTGAAGTGTCCTCCCAGGAAATCCCTCAAATTATTATTTTGACAAAATTGCTGGCTTTCCTTATATCTTGAAATGTCTTCGCTTTTACGGCTAGGGGGGGACAGTGTCCACTGACGTTTTTGTTTTCAGTATTAAATGTTATTCCTTCACTCATCGAACACCGTGCAAAACCTTAATCCATGAAAGCGATACTTGCAGAAACTACTCTAAAATCCTGATACTAATGGCCGCGGTAATTTTTAACATAGAGTTGAGGCCATGTTGTGTATGATATATGGTAGATTCTCAGGGGCAACAGTTAAAACCCAATCATAGCTACTTAGAAATCAGTCATCTATTTGATAAACTAGCCTAATTTAAGATATTACTGTACTCAGGCAAGTTTAGTTAGTCTTGAATTTCTGCGACATTGATCTACATTTATCCCTTCAAATTTACAGAGCATTAGAAATTCCGTTTGAAATACTTGATTATATTTCCATCAAGTTTTTCAGACTTCATGATTTCAAATGCCGATTATTAAGTCATCCTGATTATCAAATGATCAGCAAGAGCTGAATCAATATATTAAAATTACAACTCATTCAATAGCTTTGCACTCTTGTTTCTATGTGGTCTGTCATACTGTCTAAATAAGAAACCAATCAAATTTGCTTTACTTGCATGGTTATTGATATCCTGCCCGTTGAGTTGAAAAACATAAGTACACATAGGATAAGATGGTCATATACTGTACCTTTGATAATAACAAGATTGCTTTCTTGGTGGACGTTGTTTTCTATTTGCTTTTTCTGGATAGTCCCAGACCGGACTTACAATGACGGGTGTTCTGCACCAAAATAATTGCTGGAATGCTCACGATTCCATTTTCAGAACAGTAATATTGAAAGATTTCGGTTAAAACGGGTATCTCGTAAATTCCGGACTTTCAGTTAGGTGCCGCCCTTAAGGCTTGTTTTCGCGATACAACAAAGAGTAGCAGACAGTAAGTTTGAATAAGTCCAGGGCTTCTTTTTTTAACGTAAAGACTCTAAAACTTGTACGGATTAGTGTGAAATCAGATTTTGATGTTCCTTGTGGTTAATATTTTGCTGGTGCCACTTTACTCAATCAGCTCTAAACGTTGAGGACTGACTTTTAAAAGGGAGTGACAAGAATGAGCACAGGAAGTAATTATGTCTCCCCGATCAAGGGGAGACATATAGTGTTTTTGCGTTCTGTGTGTGTATATATATATGTGTGTGTCAGTCTGTTTGAACAAAACGTTGTGTGTAAGTTATCTCGAGAACGAAAAGTCGGATCAACTTCAAACTTTGTCTGTTCTTTGGGTAGGTTGGACGATTCTGTCAAGTTTTGAAGCACGTTACGTTATTAGGGAAAGCATATGACGCCATTGCGTAAAAGTTTGTGTGTGAAATTTCTCAGCCGCTGAACATCCGAGAAAGTTGAAACTTGGTGGGTTTGTTGCTTGGTAGGTCCGAAAGATTCGTTCAAGGTTTTTGCGAGTACAACGAACCAGTGCGGCGTATGACGTCATCATGTAAAATATGTATATATTTTGACTAACATATTGTGTGCAAAATATATCGGTAGTGAACATTTGAGAAAGTTGAAACTTGGTGAGTTTTTGACTTGGTATGTGAGAAAAGATCTATCAAATTTTGTCCCGAGTACAACGAATGAGTGCAGCGTGTGACGTCTTCACGTAAACTATGCATGTAATTTGGACAAGATTTTGTGTGCATAATATCTCGATAATCGCAAGTCATATCGACTTCATATTTTGCATGGGTGTTCTTTGTTCAGTCGGACGGTTCTATCAATTTTTGATAGATGTAGCGAAATTAAGAAAAGCGTTTGACGTCATTACATTAAAATCTTATATATGTACATTTCTCAGCCGCTGCTTGGTAGATCCAAAAGATTCATATATGGTCATATGTCATTGGGTAAAAATGTCTCGATGGCGGAAAATCGAATCGACTCCTACCCTCACTCCCGCCCCCTCCCTCATCCCCACCCCCGCTTCCCCCTTTTTGTCGGCTCTTTTGTTTACAGTTTACAGGAAAGTTATTAACTACGATTGAGATTTCAGCGTTTTCCAGAAGATTCTCCAATATTCCTGCATTGTTTAAACATACTTGAAAATATTAGCTGAACAGTTACTGATCATTTCTTGCATTTCGTGTGATGGATCTTTTTGAGCGTTACTCACCTACAGCTATTAGGGGTTTTCATTTGGGTACGAAGCTGTTCCATATATAGGAGTAATATCGGTTCGCAAGGTTGGTGCAGTACCTTGAACTAGCTTTTACTTTTAAAATGAGTCATTTTTTTTGGCCGATGGAAATGTGCGAAGAAAAAGCATACATTGTGGATATAACTAACTTAGTGCACAAACCTTTACTGCAACGTTGGATAAAATGGTTAATGTTACATTAGAAAGCTGGGGAAGGGGGGAGGGTGGTGTAATAATAATAAAACAATTTCGGTAAACCTATTATTAACTGCCACGTTCAAGATCATGATAAAAAGACGTAAAGTAAAACTTGTTTGTAGTGGCCAACTTTCAGTCTTGTCTTTACCACCTTCCAGACCGGATAAACATAATACGTACAGTAAAACTGCTGTAATGACCAACTTCAAAACTGGGATAAAAAGGACGTACAGTAAAACCTGTTTTGTCTACCGCCATCTGGAACTGGACAAAAAGACGCACAGTAAAACCTCTTTAGTGACCACCTTTTAGACCCAGATAAAACACTTAAATCTACTTGTGAAAAAAGAGGATTGAGATACCCACAATTCAAGTTGCGTACCCCCATTCAAACAATGGATAATGGTGATGCACAACTCGACTGTTGGGAGCATGGGATTCATTTATATAAGATAAAATTTCTTATTCTGAAAATTATTATCACAGTTGTTCAAATAAAACTTAGTGACAGCCCTGTCGGGGGAAACAGAAAAATGGAAAATGGTTGCTAGTTTATTGTGGGTTTGGTCGGGGAGACATTTGTCTTTGTTTACAAAAACAAAAAATTTAATAGATATCGATTGTAAGTGTGTGGTTTAAGCCTGTACTCTTATGTTTTGTGTGCACTGGCCGCTCTAGTTTTGAGAAGGGTTAAAACATTCTCAATCTGGTATGTCTTCTTATGAGGCACAGCATTCATTGGCCGCCGCTGGACTATGGCATTTTCACAACAGCTGATAGGGGTAAATGGTTTGG
>OX457030.1:20532901-20593384 GCA_949752745.1 Protula sp. h YS-2021
GCAATTTGAAATGTTTTCACATAGCACTTGTTTGCTGTTGTTTACAGGAGATCGGCTACACGCACATGCGCATAGCCGAGGGCGTCAACTCACTGCTGCAGATGTCCGGGATGCTGGCCAGACTGTGTAAGATAGCGGCCGCTCCAGCCCCGGTTTGAATAACGCCGCCAGACCGGCGCCATTTCTGCTAACGCGCCAGCCAAGTGGTGAGCACGTTTTGTGGCTTTCTTGTCACAACAAGTTGCTCATGTTTTTTCCCTAGATCCTCATTTGACTTGCACTTATTTGTCTTCTTTTTTTTCCACAAAGTGCGCCCAGCTTGACGCGGGAAACTGTCGTCACGAGCACTTGCCAGTAATTGCTCAGCCATTAAGGTTGCCATAGCAACCGTCGCCTCCACCCCTTCTCCCCGAATCCCCTCCCCCCCTTTCCCCCCGTGTGGGCATAGCATAGGGCGGCACTCACGCTCCACTGAGACGCAGAGGAATCAAGTAATACTTCTGAAATTATTCCAAACCCTCGCCTTGGCTGTGGCTCATTGCAATACAAGTCTCTGACTTCTGCCTTTCATTTAAACTGACCTAACCAGTAATTCTCTGTATTTACAGCCACAGCCAGGGGGGTTTTGATGTGACGCCTATTTTGACCAATTCTCCACGGTTCCATGCGCCGATTTTACAAGCAAGAAGAGACGCTGTGGTTTATCACCAGAACAGTGCCTGGAAGACGCGAAGCTGGACACATAAACCCAGGAAATAAAAACATAATGCTTCTCTTTTTGATTGGTTCAATAAAAATTACCAGTAAAGTGGGAAAAAAAAGAGAAATCGGTAGGTTAAAATGATGCCATTTAAGTGAACAGCCATAAACTGACTCGAACATCAGAAAGGCAAAATTGACCGACGTCTGAATGTGTGTGACGCTCGTTCCTATTAGGGCGGTTCTACTGCAGTATATTTGGTATCCGTCTCAAGATTAGGCCATTTTCCTGACTGATTGAAGTTTGTTAAAAATCGAAGAGGTTTTTATTATTCGCATGTTATGGGCTGTTCATTTGAAAAAGGTCATAAATCGGTAAGGCAAAGAAAATTATATGGATAAGAGTAATTGCAATTCACGCTAATTGCAATCCCCAGTTGGAATGTCTTATTTATTTCCCACAGGTGGGGAATATATGCAATCGACCGTGTGTCGGTCTGTCATCAACAGCTTGTTAACACGATAACTTAAAAACTGCGGCAAGAATTTTAATGAAACTTGGTGTGAAGCTTCTATGGGAACAAACACAGATCGGGATTGTAAATGGGCCAGGTTCGTCAAAGGAAAATGTACCAACTGGACGTAGAAAATTTCAGCTCTTGATTGGCTATTGATGGCCGTGTTTAACTGATGGATGGCCTGTAGGGAATATGTGGGCTGTGCACACTGCTCTAGTTATTATTGCGATTGTATATTAAATATGTCGATGGGTCATAGGTCTATTGCTGCTCGGGTAATTGTAACCTGGAGAAGAGGGCGAAAGTAAGAAAAAGTGCCGAACTGCCCCCCTCTCCCCTCCCTGAAAGAAAGCCGAGGGTGGGGATGGGGGGGGGGGGGTGCTCTGGTCGTTCTAGTTTCCATGTCAGTCAGTGCGTGGTGCTAGTTTTCTTATTTATAAACGAGTTGCGCTGATATAAAAACTTAAATATCGAAGAAACTGTCCTGCATTTATGAATAAAAATTAATTTTGCAAAGTATCATAAATTGGGTCTTCCTTTGACGTATCCTGTCTGCAGGTTTCTTTTTCCAGAAGACTGTAGTATAGGGAATAATCCTGTAGTTTTGAAGTTTAAAACCAATCACGATTACGTATGTAAACAACAGGGAAAAAGTCAGGATTTTCAGGATCTTGAAACTGTGCGAATTTTTTTTAGTATTTTGGTGTTTTTGTCGCTGCCACTGTGTTATAATTTTGAGTCTGCCCCTGACTTGTTACTCCCGTTGATGCCTGTGTCAAGTATCAAATATTCTTGGTTTGTCTTAGCTCACATACACAATAAAAAAAACGTGTAGATATGTGTGTATACTGCGTATGGTTTTGAAAATTGCATGGCAAACGTGGCGAACATTCTTTTCGGGCGTAGTTTATCGCCTGGTCTCTCCGCCGCTGTTATTACATTCATAAAAAATGAATTTCCTGTTTTTTCGGTGACACTTCCTAATGTTGGTTATGTTGGTTATAGACTGCTGTAGTTTCCAGGCACAGAAGGCAATTACTTGCTAAGCCAGGGTTCTTTCGATTTCCTAAACTCTTTATCTTTCTCTTCCAGATTTGCTTTCGTCGTGCAGATCATAAACTTTCATTAGATAATGTGCAGACTTTGCTGTCGATCCTCATTCTTTGGTATTATTGAGTTTTGTGGCAAGTACTTTTTTTGGGAAAATGGGCTTTGGACTGACATCCTGTTTGTGATGCCCAACTGAATAGACATGCTGTCCGTGAAACCGAGGTGTATGCACCTGCTATCCGTGATACCGAGGTAGATAGACATGCTGTCCGTTATACCGAGGTGGATAGACATGCTGTCTGTGATACCGAGGTGGATAAACATGCTGTCTGTGATGCCGAGGTGGATAGACATGCTAACCGTGATACCAGGTGGACAGACGTGCTTCTTCTTCTTCTTCTTCTTCTTCTTCTTCTTCTTCTTCTTCTTCTTCTTGTCATTATTATTTGAAAGTTTTCTTGGCTCTCTTATGGCTAACTATCATAGATGACGCTTTTTTTGTTTCATGTTCAGTTATTTAAACAACATGATGTTTATAACAGATTTAAAACAAAAAATAAATAAATAAATAAAAGAATGAGTAGGATACAATGAACACAGTGAAGAAAATGTTCATTTCGCAAAAAGTATGGTATAATAATGTTTAAAAAACGTTTATATAACATAACACGCGATTGTTCGATCGGCCGACTACAGTCCATTTATTGTGTCTGGGCTGGTCACAATGTCACAGGACGTGTTTGCCATTTCATTGACGGGACAAGATACAAAGGTAGCTGTTCCCTGGCTTCACAGCAAAAACACAGTAAATCAGAAAATCGCTGCTTTTCGCGGATACTTTCATTACCGCTGTGCTACAATGACTTGCCTCGCCGAATGGATAGCGATATGTTGTGAAAGTAAACTTTTTTACTCTTGATGGGCAAAGGCACCGTTTAATTCCAACATAATAAAAACTGCGTCACCTGTTTGTGACGCAGGAAGCTGTGCCAAAATGTAAACAAGCCAGAATTGCTGTCGCACTGGGAGAAGCTAAAACATACAACGCAATTTCAAGTGATATCTAAAAAAAAACACTAATACCCAAAAATCTTTTTATAATGCCACATGCCCCCAGAGGAGTGGGGAGAGCTCATACCAACTATTTACCGTGTGTGTTCATGGTTCTTTAAAATGACCCCTAAACACGGAGTGCTGATTTAGAGATAATACTCCTTTTTTAACCAAACGCGTAGTGCAATTCTCAAAGAACCCCCTTTTTACTGAATTACCTAGCTTTTTAAACGAAATTGGCACTCCGCGCGGACCGCGCCTGACCTCAAAATTACCTCCCTTTCTCCGTTTTTTTTAGTCCCACGCCAGGGGGGACTATAGTTTTCGAGTCTGTCTGTCCGTCCGTCTGTCGACACACTCAAGCCTACATTTTTCGACCGATTGTTAAGATATTCTATGTATGGGTAGTACTGGAACAAACAAGGATCGGTATTGTAAATGAGCCATGTCGGCCCAAGGACATTGGCTCAGCTGAACTTCATAAATTTTCCCAATCCTTACTCAGTTGAATGAGTTTGTTAACACACTCAAGCCTACATTTCTGGATCGATTGTTGAAATCTTTTACATATAGGAAGTATTGGAAGCAACAAAGGTCGGTATTGTAAATGAGCCCTATCGGCCCAAGGACATTGGCCCAGCTGAACTTCAGATTTTCCCAATCCTTACTCAGTTGAATGAGTTTGTTAACACACTCAAGCCTACATTTCTGGATCGATTGTTGAAATCTTTTACATATAGGAAGTATTGGAAGCAACAAAGGTCGGTATTGTAAATGAGCCCTATCGGCCCAAGGACATTGGCCCAGCTGAACTTCAGAAATTTTCACAACCCTTACATACTGGAATGAGTTTGTTAACACTCAAGCCTACATTTCTGCATAGATTGATAAGATATCTTAACTATAAGTAGTATTGGAACCAACAAGGGTTGGTATTGTAAATGAGCCATGTCGGTCCAAGGACATTGGCCCAGCGGAACTTCACAAATTTTCGCAATCGTTACTCATTGCAATGAGTTTGTTAACACACTCAAGCCTGCATTTTTCGACCGATTGTTAATACATTTTATATATGGGTAGTACTGGAACGAATGCCTACATTTTTCGACCGATTGTTAAGACATTTTATATATGGGTAGTACTGGAACGAACAAGGATCGGTATTGTAAATGAGCCATGTCAGCCCAAGGACATTGGCTCAGCTGAACTTCACATTTTTGTTATTTGTTCCCCGCCGCCGGTCTGTGTGCCTTTCGTCTGTCGACACTTTTTGTTAACACACTGAAGCCTACATTTCTTAATCGATTGGCGAAATATTTTACTTATAGATAGTGTGGGTCCTAACAAGAGTTGGTATTGTAAATGAGCCACGTCGGCCCGAGGACATTGACCCAGCTGGACTTTATATATTCACTGTCTGAGCACTCGAGCGAATTTGTTAACACCGTCAAGCCAACATTTCCTAATCGATTGTCGAAATATTTTACAATAGGTAGTATGGATGTTAGCATCCATACTACCTATAAATGGGCCACGTCAGCATTGGCCCAGCTGGACTTTAAAAATTCACACAGACATACATTTTATTTGTATCAATACCTCTAATGACTTTAAGACTACCAGTCAGTGTTTCAGTCTATTTGGTATGATATATTCCTGGTGCGAATTGCTTAAGGGTTGTAGTCCAACCTAAGAAAACCAAATACTGGGATTGTACGCCGCGGGAGACATAGTCAGTTTCACTGACCTACTTTTTTTTTTTGTTGGAGACGCAGAGTAACATGATACCAAATGGCCCTCCGGGCGCATACCACTGTCTTATAGTGTGTACATGTATATATCTAAATAGTGTGAACAGTATATGCGCTCGGTATGGCATTTTTAGTCCCCTGTCGCCGCGTAGTTTTCAGGTCTGCGTCTGACCGGGTCTGTATTGTAAATGAGCTGGGTCGGCCAAAGGACAGTGGCCCAGCTGTCTTTCTTTCTAATTTCAGTACTTTAACCTCTAATTAACACACTAGAGTTGAACCGGAATTGTTACGCCGACCACGTGGAGACATGTAGTGTTTGTACGTTCTATGTGTGTGTGTGTGTATATATACATGTGCGTGTGTCTGTTGTGAACAAAACATGTGCAAGCACCTGCTTAGAGACGAACCACCGCCCGACGGCCTTTGGTGTCAAGAACGTTTTGTACTGTAAAACATATTCTGATAGCCTGTATTGATTTCGACGAGATACGCTCAAGACATTTCAGAGCTGACTCTATGAAGGAGCTCTTCGAAAAAACCAACCCATGTATAATCGCGTTTTTAACAGATATAAACATGTATCATAAGACCTAGATATGGCAAGATTTTGGACGATTTTAGTATCTGCAAGATTTTAAATTTATCTTACTCCTAATAACGGTTGCTGACAATGTGACCCGATAAGTTTATGCCGTGTCGTTAAACAAATCGTCTAACTATCTATCTATCTCGAGAACGGCAAGTCGGATCGACTTCAAACTTATTCCATTCCTTGGGTAGGTCGGATGGTTCTGACAACTTTTGATGCATGTTACGTTACGTTAGGGAAAGCGTATGACGTCATTACGTAAAAATCTTGTGTGCGAAATTTCTCAGCTACTGAACATCGAAGAAAGCTCAAACTTGGTGGGATTGTTGCTTGGTAGGTCCGAAAGATTCTGTCAAATTTTCGTAGGACAAACGTGTTCGGCGTGTGACGTCATCACGTAAAATATGTATGTATTTTGAAAAAGATTTTGTGTGCAAAATATTTGGATAACGGAAAGTCGTATCTACTTCAAATTTTATCTGAATGTTCCATGGGGCAGTCGGACGGTTCTTTCAACTTTTGACGGATGTATCGAAATTACAAAAGGCGCACGACGCCATGAAGTCAAAATCTTGCATGTAAGATTTCTCAGCAGCTGAGCATCGAAGGAAGTTAAAACTTGGTGGGACCATTGCTTGGTAGGTCCGAAAGATTCAAATTTTGTCCAGAGTACAACGAACGACTGCGGCGGATTGCGTCCTCATAAAATACGTGATCTGTGCAAAATGTCTCGATAAAGCAAATTCGTATCGACCTCGAATTTTGTATGGGTGTCCCATGGGTCAGCCGGACGGTTCTTGCAATTTTTAGAGAGAGGTATGGCGAAATTAAGAAAGGCGTATGACGCCATTGCGTTAAAATCTTACATGTGTACATTTCTCAACCTCTGAACATCGGAGAAAGTTGAAACTGGGATGAATTTATATGAGGTAAAAAGGTCTGATTGTTCTGAAAATAGTACAAGCTTGTTGAAATAAAACTTTGTGAAAGGGCTGTCGGAGTGGAGAGGGAGTGGAAAATGGTTATTGGTGAATTATGTGGGTAGACGGGGAGACATTGTTTTTGTTTACAAAAACAAGAAATGTAATAGGTGTCGACTGAAAGTGCTTATTGATTATTGGAATCAGTCCCATAGTGTTGAACGTAACATCTTGTGGTGGTTTTGTGAGGAATGTGTAATGAAAATATCGTGGGAGAACACTTAAACTTTAAAAATTACCACAAGGAAAAGTGGTTAGTCTTGAGCCTCAATTGTTGTGGTATCTTTATTTTGATTTAAAACAGCTTGGTTCTCATTTGATTCGTTACTCCTCAAGACAATGGCAGTGAAATTTTATACCCGGCAGAAAGAGCAGCAGTCACGTCGTGGAATTACATTTCAGAACACGATCTGATCAGTTTTTCCATTTCCCTTAATTTGTGTCACTATACTTACTGGGTTTGTACTAAAATATAACCATAAATTCTGCAATAATCTGCTTTTTTAAATTGGATCTTGTAATCGAAACTTAATGCATGTGAAATGGATCTAGATAATTTTATTACGTCTCCCTGACCGGGGATAACGGAATTGTGCCGACTATACATCTTATTTGGGTCATCCTTGGATCAAAAATATGAGGGCTCTGTCAGGTTTTGACGCGTGTCAAAGTTAAGAAAAGCGTATGACGTCATTACGCTGTATGTCGTATGGACATCAGAGAAAGTTTAAACTTGGTGGAGTTGTTGCTTGGTAGGTCCAAAGAGTATCAAGTTTTCTCCGGAGTCGGGAACCCATATGCCGTTATTACACTCAGGTTTATATATTTTGAACAAATCTTTATGGGCAGAATATCTCGATGAAGTATCTCGTATTGTCTTGGGTCAATCGGATTGTTCGGAGTCTTTCGACAACTAATTATCGTGACTGCAACTTGGATTTGTTATGGGAAACAACGCCAGACCTACACGATGAAATACATTCCTACAGGGAGATGTGTTAGTAAACGGTGAAGAGAATAACATTCCTAAAATTCCCCTGAAAGTACAATGTACCAGTTTCTTTACTTATTATATTCTTAACTTGTAAGTTATCTAGTGTTGTGTGGAGTTTTATTGGTGCAGTACTCATAAACTGGGCTATACTAAATTTAAGCTTCTGGACCCGCAGTGGAGAGATAGGTGAGGCTCACAAGGCGGGGGGGGGGGGGGGGGATAAGGGAAGTATCCCATGATTAAAAGTGTTGCATGTAGTTACAAATTTAAATTTTTAAAATTATTTTGACGGTCATTCGTGTGAAATATTTTGTTTTCTTAAAATTTTTCGTTATGAATTGTGATTATATTTGCAGGAAAGATAAAAATATTTCTAAAAAAGAATTACGAAAGCAAGAAATATGTCTAAAATGAAAGTGTCTGATATATCCCTGATGATTTGTATTCACTTTCTGCTCTACATTTTATTTGTAATTATTTCTTCAATGAAGGAGCGCGATTTCTGCTACAACCGGGCGAGCCCGGGGGTTTATAGGATTGTCGTCCGTCCGTTTGTCTGTCGGTTCGTTTGTCACACTTTGGATGCTGTTTTGTTTCCACGCAAGTTCACCGAAACTATTTACCCTAGGCATATGCAACCTTGCACAGTGAAAAATATATTTATTGAAGTTGTGCAACGTCGTGTTATTTTTCAAATCGGCCAAAAAATTGCCAAAATGGCAACTTGTCAAAAATTGTGATCTTTTGAGATAACTGCAATGTAAGACTTGGTGCTTTCCACGCGAGATCTCCGAAACTGTTAATCCTGGGCATATGCTACCTTGCACAGTGAAAATATATTTATTGAAATTGTGCAACGTCGTGTTATTTTTTATAGGGCCAAAAATTGCCGAAATGGTGACCGGCCAAAAATTGTGATCTTTTGGGCTAGATCACCTATCACAGAATTCAAACTTAACACTCCCTGAGGCTTTCGACCATACCTATATCTTCAGATTCGTTGAACTTTTCGTTGGATCTCACAGATCCACTGGTTTTGGGCCAGTCAAATTTTACAGATTTGCAGAAACATTGCAAGACATTTTTGTTTGATACGACTGTTGAGCAATTCATTGTATTTTATTTACTGTTATGACAGTGATTGATCACTCGCATCTGTGCTATGTTTTGAATAAGTGTAGATACATTTTTTATGATTAATTTCTGTAATTGTAGATCACAAAAACTTATCACATGTTTCATCGGATTCATGAAAATTTCAGCGAAGCTGTAGACACTGACTGAACCAGTGAACTTATAGATTCGTTAATTCTAGAGATTCCCCGCAACAAATACATAAAATCAATATGGATTTCACGTAAACCCCATCTGAAAATCGTTATATTGGGTAACGGAAGCGTTCATGAGAATGCTTAGTTTATTTAAACATGACGATGCCCTTTAGTCCCTCGTGTCTGCAGGCTTAAAAGCTTAACTCGTAAACAAACAAACTGCGAGAAAAGTGGAATCTTTTAAAAGTATATTATGCTTTTTATGACTAATGCTTTTTGCCTGATCTTAACATTGTTCCAGTGCCTGTTATCTTTAAAATCCGCTAAGAAAGCAAGTTGAGTTCTTTGTCATCAAAAAAAAAGTTACGAGAGAAAACAAACCAACTTCCCTCATAACTCCATTTTAAGGATACGCTTAATGACGTTCTCAAATGATATAAAGGAATGGTTGTTGAGCTTTAGCGCTATATATGAAGAGCACATTAACGATAAAATCCAATACCCTGTTTCCGCTTTCATTAAGAAGAATTATTGCCATGACATTTTTTTAGTTTGGTAATAAATATAAAGGTCTACCCTGAACACTCATCTTTCAGACAAGCACCACAAACACCAACAAGCAGCAAGGGAGTAGGAAAACAACCCCGTACCAGAATAATGTCCTATTTTGCATCCCAGTAGCCACTACTTTCTTTAGAATGTTGCTTTGAATGCACTTCATAAAAATTATTTAAGATTAAGATGGTTTTGATCAGAGATCAAATTATGTGCAGATACAAAATGCCATGAAAACTGTTCCTTGTCCACTTAAGTCGAGAGGGCTAGTTCAAGTGCTGTTGGGGAGTACAATCTGTGTGTAACGGTGTTATGTATTTACCATGTATTTTTAATACTACACCAGCGTTTACTTTGCTCGCATATTTTTAAAATTCTTTTATTAAACAGTACCTCTTTACTTGCAATCTCGGCTCATTCATCAGAAATCGTCAGACAACGTTGCGCCTATTTAACTCTTTTATATGATGCCAATGCGCTGGATTTTAGCTTCTATGAACAGAAACTAGTCATTTATTTTGAAAAAAAAATATGTTTCCCCGACCAAGGACAGACACCTAGGCTTTGAAAGTTCTGTGTGAGCATTGTGTACGCAAGTGTGTGTGTCAGTCTGTTGTGAAAAAATGTGTGAAATACGTGGAGAACGAAAATTCGGATCGACTTCAAACGTGGTCGGTTTATTCCTTGTTTACGTTGGAGGGTTCCTTAAACTTTTGACGCGTGTGACGACAGTAAAGAAACCTATGATGGAGTTGCATCACAATCTTGTGTGTTCAGTTTCTCAGCCGCTAAACATCGGCCTATAGATTTTAAAATTTTGTCTCGAGTAGAATGAACGAGTACGCATATGACGTCATTACGTGAAATATCTATATTTTGAACAAGATTATGTATACACACTCGATAACGGAAAATCATTCGACCTTTAAATTTGTATGGGTATTCCTTGGGTCAATTGGACGGCTTTTCCAGTTTTTACGCACGTGGCGAAATCTTGTATTTATCAGCCGCTGAACCGCGGCAAAGTTCAAACTTAATGGCATTGTTGCTTGTTAAGTTTAGATTGTTAAGATTCTGTTTACTCCTGTCACAAGTAGAAAGAACGAATATGGAGAACGTGACGTCATTACGTAAAATACGCGTATATTTATAACAAGGTGGAAAATATCTGGATAACCTAAAGCCGTAGTGACTTTGTTTGGACATTCCTTGGCGTAATCGGATGGTGTATCAACTTTTTGTGTGTGTTCCGTAATTACAGAAGGCGTTTGACGTTATTACATCAAAATCTTATTTGACAGTTTTTTAGCCGGTGAATCTGGTAGAGTTGTCGGGACTGTTGCTGTGAAGAGCGCATATGACGTAATAACGTCAAGCTATCTGCTGCAAACAAAATCTCGTTCGCAACGTATCTCGAAAAGGAGAAGTGGGAGCGACTTAAATATGAGTTATTCTGTTCCATGAATAAGTCGAACGGTTTTGCACAACTTGAAATACGTGCAGGAAGTAAATGGATGTATCATCACGTCATTATAGAAATATATTTCGACATATATTTTTCTTTCGCTGGCCCCGTCTCCCCCCCCCCCCCCCCCGCCCTGCCCCATTTGTGGGCTCTTTTGTCAACTGCGTATCGTGAATAAACTGATGTTGTTGGTACGCTTGGGATTACAGAGTTTTCGAGAAGAGTCTTGATCATGCCTTCATTCTTGGGTCATTATAGCTCAAAACAGTGACAGCACTAGCAGAGCAAAAATACTGCTATCCTTCAAATCCAGTCCGATCCCCAGATGTTTCTCAATCAAACTTCTTTGTTTTGGCGATTTGACTAGAAACGACCAAATTTAAGAAATCTAAATTAAATAAAAAAATGCTACTCTTCTGACATTAATTAAATAAAAAAAATGCTACTGTTCTAACAAATCTAATCCGATCGGTTTAAAAATTGAGAGGAATGTTCCTCTGGTTTTTTGCTATCAGGCTTGTATTTTGTTTAACGGTGTACCCAGAAACGGCCGAATTTCTGAAAAATCACAAAATACAACTACTAGAAACTCGGCCCTTCAGCAAGTGTAAGGTGTAGGCGGTAGCACGTTTGTTTGGGAAGCTGGTTTCAAGCCTCATCCAAGAACAAATTTATCACTTTCTTTGTTTTTTTTTTTTCACTTGTTGAAGATTTTCACGCTATTTTGTAGTTCTTTTTTTTTGTCTCCGATGCAATCGATGTATATATAATCATATGCTAAATTAAAGTAGTTTAAAACTGTATGGTCCATACGCTGAATGTAAAAATGTATTATTATTGTTATTATTATTATTATTATTATTATTATTATTATTATCATCCAAACTTCTAGGTGAATCTAAGTGGTTGTCCGGTCTTGTACTGTTTGCATTTTGAGTCGAAAAATGCTTCACTTGTTGGGTTTTGTGGATAAAAACTTTTTACTCACGTACGATAACACACCATATGAGTGGTCATACCATTGACTCTGCACAAGGACCTGTTTGTGTCAGCAGCCAGTGTTTGTTGCTGACGCGCTTCCTGACTGGCGAGTATGTGCACTGATTTTATTGTTTCCTCATAGTCATAGTTCTCTCAGACCATCGTGTTACATTTTCTGGTCGATTTTCAATTTTCCCTTCTCTTTTCCCCCGGTTCGGATTGTTGGAATATTTTCACATGTGGAACCCACTCTTTTGAATTGAAAGAAAAATTTTCAATTGCTAAACTTTTTGATCGTTTTAGTTGCATTTTAACCAATCAAACTTTCGAATAAATCGCCTTTCAGGGGCATCTTTTAATCAATTAGTTTTTTGGAGTGATCTATCCTATTTCACTCTTTTGAATTGAAAGAAAATTTTTTCAATTGCTAAACTTTTTGATCGTTTTAGTTGCATTTTAATTAATCAAACTCGCGAATAAATCGCCTTTCAGGGGCATCTTTTAATGAATTAGTCTTTTTTGAGTGATCTATCCTATTTCACGCGAGCTTCATTCAAAGAATTGCCCCCACCCCCCCCCCCCCCAACTTCCCTGCCCTCAAGGGTTGGTTATTGCACTCGAATAACAAGTGTATTAGTTAGCTCTGCTGATGTAAAGTTAACAATGTGAAAAATTGCATAGGTTTCGTATTGCATAATTTCGCTAAAAAGCGGCCAAATGCCTCTGTAGGTATTCCTATAAATTTGGTCCGATTGTTTTTAAAATTTGACGGTACTCTTTAGAAGCTCTTCTACCCAGCTTGTCTGTTTTTCGAGAGGGCCAGAGCATCAGCCAGAAAATAATAAAATTTA
Organism: Protula sp. h YS-2021; assembly: GCA_949752745.1. Lineage (NCBI taxonomy): Eukaryota > Metazoa > Annelida > Polychaeta > Sabellida > Serpulidae > Protula > Protula sp. h YS-2021. The sequence continues at coordinate 20,545,659 of OX457030.1, forward strand.
TAATAATGGTTCAGTCGTCAACTAGTTAACAGGAATGATCCCAGGTAGATCTTGTACTACGTTTGTTCTCGCTTTTGTAAAAGTTCGCAACGTCCACGGACATTCTTTTTAATAATTTAGCATTATTTAGCTGGAATACTGTTAAGTTTGAATATGAGATTTGGAATTGAATTTGTGATAAAAAAATTGTCGAATCCTATATTCTGTCTCTATATTGTCCAATGCTTGACGGATATTTTTCGTATATCCGTAGAGGGGTGAAAAACAGTGAATGATATTTTTAAATCTTTTAAATAAAAATGTTAGAACCGTATGTTAAAAACTATTATGTCTGTGCCGTTTGTAAACTGGTGTGCTTTCTGTTTTCATGTGATCATTTATCAGGTTAGTATATTCTATGACAGTACATTTTAATCAGATTGCTTTGAATTTTGGTAGGAATATTTATCTATGCAATCATTTTAAATATTCTGTTTGCTCGCAAGAATTCACAGTCGGTCTTGTAACGTCTTTTAGTGACGGGTCCGGTCATGAGGCACATCTTGAATGAAGTTTGTGCTTTGGGTATGCATATATAATAGAAAAATCTTTAAAACATCCATTTCACCTCAACTAGATTACTTTAGAAGGCACGTCTTATCATTTAATGGATTTTTTTGCAAAAAGCCTTTGTCAAACTTTTTTATTAAACACTAACGAAAACTTTCAAAGTAAAAATGTTGTTTTCCTCAACTAGACAATTAAAATATAAAAAAAGTAAACGAGAAACCACAAGGCCTTGATGATTATAAATTTCTGAAAATGCTTTTCCTTAAAAAGTGGCTTATCACAGCTGGAACTTAAAAAGAACCCGTTTTCATTCAACTACTGTGATCGTAACTGGATATTTTTCTTTCGCAAACGTTTGAACAGTCTCTTGAGGCCTTGACGAAAATGACGACTTACAGCAACGTACATCAGAAAATTTGCCGAAAAATTTATGTAATACAGAAATAGAGCTAATTCTTGCCAGGTGCTGTTTGCATGAGATCTAACATCATCTTTATGAAATATTGTTATAATATCACTGTGTATGCGCACAATAAATATTGGCAGGTTAAATAGAAAGAACATAGAAGTGATGGCAAGGAGTGAGCGTGTGGCGTTGATTTGGTACCTCCGCTTCCTGTCGCGACTTCGTTGGTACTGCTGTGCCATGGCGGATATCCGTTGATTGCGTTTTATAGAATATATAGAGACGTACTCTACACTAAAATCGCCGGTTTGGCTTGGAACGTAGTTGCAACTTTGGCAGTTGAAATCACGTGATACCATCTCGCCATTTAGATGCTCAGATTTTGAGCCTTCTTGGACTAGAGCATCACCAGACGTGCTGGTGTTGCGAAGCGCTCTGTTTTCTTTTAATGTCGCTATGTGATAACCGATACGGCCATTCAATAATACAATAAATATTCCTGGTATTGCGAATCGGAACAACGTATCTATACTCACAAAAGCTTGAATAGTTACACGATGTACTTTTCTACTGGGTAGGCACACATTCACTCCATCAATATTAACGTTATCTACAGTCCATAACGGGTACGATGTAATAACGCAGGCTACCGTTAACAAAACGAGTACAATATAAATAGTTTTCCGCCTGCTACACAACCTGTGGCGTAACCACGGGTAAAACACGACAACATAGCGCTCCGCTGAGATACTGACAACTGCCCATACGGATAAAAAGCCGAAACAGGTGTTAAGATACATGTGAATGTGGCACCATCCTGCTCGAGTCACTAGCCAGTCGCCATAACCTAACCAGGACGTCCATAACGGAAGAAGCGTTAGCAGAAACGCTATGTCTACTATGTTTAAAAATGCCAGATAAATACTGGATGACTGGACTTTTAAATGAGTCCAGAGAAACACAATAAGTGACAGCGCGTTACCGATCAAACCAGGAAATAAAATAAGCGGAACCCCAATCATCTGTATTCCTTGAATTACCATGTTTGGTATTTCAAATTCATCCGTCTCCATGTCAGAGTTGATGCCCAGTACGTCTATTTTGTTCTCAGCCATCCACGCTAATACATCTTTTTGTTTTATATTCTTAGCATCTTGTGTGAGATTTTTGGTGCCTGTGAGGTCATAAAACATAGATGTGTTACCAAACATATGATAAAGAGTTTGCAAAAGTTCGTCGTCTGGGTATTCGCTGAAAAATTCGTAGCTATCCATGTTTCACAAACTGTCAAAAATTTGATCAATTTATATTTCTATCTGAAACAAGCTTGCTGTCAGATATATTTGTCTTTGTTCGTGGTTCAATCAATTTTGTACAACAATGACATTAGGAAGAAGCGTGACTTTATCTGAAGTGTAACATTCCAGTTGTCTTTCGACGCGTTAAACAATACAAAGTAACCATCATGTCCAGATATTTTTTCTATACAATAAATTATTATAGTTTCGGCTTTATCCTACTTTACTTGCAGTGTGCATTTACGTGGTGAAGCAATAGCTTAAATAACAACAGAGACAGAGAATTTTGCTCTCTCTTGAGAGAGACGGAGTGAGCAGATACACTCTCACTAAAGCGCAATTGCCATAAAATACACAAGGACGAAATGTGTCAATAAGTCGATTTCAATTCCCCAAGTGCCACAAAAGGAATAAGAACATGCCGTGGCAATAACTAACCACAGTTTAAAGAATTTCTCCCATTCCCGTTTTTTCAAGTGTTGCAAGTTTTATTGGTGGGTTCTGGCGTAAGTTTTGGATTTGAATTTTCAGAGAACGTGTACTCTGCTTTTCAAGTTTTCGCCTTCGCTCTCATTAAAACAACCTTGGAGAAATATTTTCACACCGGATTTACTAGCAGAAGTCCTGATGAAAAAAATGGTTTAATTCAATATTTATTCAATAAAAATACCCAATTTTCCATTTTCCCATTATGTTATGTAACGGCCCGCTATCTGTTTTTAATATAATTTTTCTTCCAGAGATCATTTTCAGTACTTCCCTTGACTTCCGCGTATTTTGTTTTCGGTCATTCACTTTTAGCAATTTTTTTTCAAAACTGGTTGCTTATATTATTTGCGATTGTTTCGTGGATGGGAATTTTTCCTGGCCTTACTTAATTGCTACTGCAGGTACACTTGAAATATGTACAACTGCATATCTAAGTTTTTATATGTAAACCATGAGGAGTGGTACCCGCTCGTGCTTTTCGTAGCCGGTAGAGATGATAATGTTAAGACACCTTAGTCTACTTATCCCAAACAAGGTCCCATAAAGTTAACTGGTTCGATAATCTATTCTATGATAGTGTGTCAAATACTCTTTTGCAGTTTGTATTAAAACCATTTTGCACAATACATATTGCAGTAGTGCGTCTGATTATGCGCTTTGTTTTGCATGAAAAGACGCGCTTATGGGACGTACTCCAAACTTGTTTGAAAAGAAGATGTTTATGCAGGAGTTAATCTATTCCAGCGTGGATTTCGAAAACGTGCGCTGATCTTTAACTTGTTTATATGGGTGTGCATTTTTCTGTGGGACAAAACTGCATAATTTTCGTCCATGTGGTTAGAAATCCCGCTCTGATTGGTATCGGTTTTGATGGATTTTCAATGTTAAAGAACGTACACTATAGCACATTGCATTTTAATGCGGGACTAAATTATGCAATTTTTGTACAATGTGATTTGAATTAGATTTCCCCTTGAATCACTGAAAATCAAGGGGGGTTTATGAAATCTGCAACATTTGCAGAAGACATGCTGTAGCCGGGTGTCTTTTTGGGAGGTACATATACGTCAAAAAGTACCCTTGTAGATCTTAGGCAAAAATGATAATTTTTAAATAGTTTTACCTGAGGGATGTATTATGCGAGAGATACTGACGAGAGTCTGACAACGTTAAAAGAACATTCGTTGCAGTTGTGGTATGCTACGAAATCAAACACTGGTGGTCTCTGCATAAGAGGCTGATTCTTTTGCCGGAGGGGGGGGGGTCTTCTGTTGCAACGATTGCATGTCTTAATTATCATTTCCTTGTTTTTCGAAAGATATTTGGCAGTTTCAATTTGGATACGGTAAAACACCGATTCAACCCAGGTCTGGGTGCAAAATATATCTTTATCCCTTGCGAAGATATGTGCTTTTGATTAAAAATCGGCGTTATTTTGTGACTCCCTATTAAAGGTAGAAAATGAAATTTAAAAAAAATAAATGTACGCGAGGTTTTTATCCCTGTAGTGCATGCTTGAATATGACTGTGCACAATAAAATTTCTCAAAAAAAAAGGACATATGTTGGCCTTGTAATCCTAAGGTTCCTGGTTCGAAACCAGCCAGGAGTGGAAAGCGGAGGATTGGCTTTCGCTCAAATTGCCTTAGCTAAACGACTGCACTACAAAATTCACCACCTCGGAATTATATATATATGTGGATTGCTGCACATATGTAATTCCACAGTCTGTATGTGATAGGGCTGGTAGTAAGATAATCTTATACTTTGTGAACATTCCACGTGCTTCCTGAAGTGTAATAATCTTGGGTTAAAAAATTATTGTAATCTATGTTGATAATTCTGTCTAACAAAGTGGTTTGAGAAGTTATGAAATAGCGATATAAAAACCAACATCATTATTCGACAACTAATCCAGTTCTGTTCAGACCATATCTGCGAAAAGTTTGGCCCTTCGCCTCTGAAATATATTATAATTAAAAAGATGTGCAATGCCCATTGCTTCTCCAAAGTAACATCAACATATCCAACCCGTAGATTCAGTTATGAAGTGAAAGAAATTAGATTAAATCTGGTCATATGTAACTCTTATTATATGTTCAATGTGCCGAGCTGTCTAAGACCGGATTCACCTACTCAGAATATGTAGGGATACAAAAAAAATGTTATATATTCTGACAATCAGTTGGTTCATATTATTATGAACTACCATACGCAGGACCTCGCTCTCATACCCCGATGTTTGCAGACAATGAATTGGCACACAATATCATAATGAAAATAACGATTGGTTTTTTCTCATTATTTTTTTATTAAATAAGAAATTCCTCCAGATAAAAACTGTAACAGTATCAGTAAATTGGAAATTATCATAAAACTTACAAAGGTTTCTTCCAGTCCTTCCCCGTTTCTCCATAGAATGCACCCTTAAATTTACATTATGAAAGTTCCTTAGTCTATATATTTGAATTCCCTAAAGGCAAAAAAGAAAACTAAATTTATTTAAAGGTTTCTCCTTTAAAATAGATTTTTTTACAAATTTATGGCAGATTTTAAAAATTGTTGAGAGTTTGTTCCCGTACGAAACCCACATAAACATTAGTAAAATCGGTTAAACATCCGCTAAACGTACGATACTGATGTTTTAGAGGTTCAAACTAACTGTAAATATATTCGTTGTATAAATTATTTTAGCCCTGGTATTTATTTTTAATCAGCAATTTCCGAGGAAAATTACACAATTCAATAACAAAATAGTGACCACAACACCTTTCCGAACTGCTAAATAAGTTTTGCGATGGATATTTCTGTTATGGGCTTTTTAATCTCGAAAGTGAATGAATAAATCATTTGTTCTTGCGAAGAGCTAACAAAAACGCGTTGCTATCCGATAATTTTAAATACTTGCTAAATGTTGCGTAATTTTTTTTGTGAAATCAGATAATTGTACGAAAAATTTGAATTGTTATTTATGTATGAAAACCCAGTGATATTTCGGGTGTGTGAGCAAATGACATCTGATCTGATTAAATTGGTAAACGCCCATAAAATATATCAAACAAAAAGATCTTGAGTACAAGGGAAAAAAGCAATTTACACCAATGTGGTTTTTAGTAATAGAGCTGATTTCTTATCCCCACCACTGTTACTTTAAATAACATTTTTTTTCTTTATTTGTTCCATTGCGTTGAAAATAACAGAACTGTTTTCTCATCCACACAGCTGTGATACAAATACCAGAAGTACGATTTTAATGCACAGCACTTTGGTGTACATAAGAAATAAATAATTATTAATCATCCTATTGTTGTGTAAATAACATTTTTGGGTTATTTTATGGATCGCTGTTGTGTAAATAAACAACACTACCAGGGGTTTCCGAAAAAACCCAGGGCTTTTGTTTGGAAACTAGCCAATTTCAGGCGCCCATTTAGAAACGAAACAGAAGCCCCGGGGATTCTATTACAAAACAGTATACTAATTAGGGCCTCAGGGCTTCTATTTTTTAGATGTGGGGGGGGGGGTTGTTGATAAGTTTTTATTGAAAAAAGAAGAAGAAAATTTACAATCAGTCTTCTATTAAAGCGCTACATGCTGCCCGTTTCAGTACTCAGTCCGTTATATTTCCAGTAATACTCCGGAGTAGAGGTGGCAGGGGGTGTCCGTCCGCCTTGTGCGAAGCACAGGATTAAGCAATGACGCAGAACATATCCAGAGGCTGCCTCGTATCAAAGGATTAAGTGCACCATGTCTCCATTGCGAGTAAACATGGGTTCTAAAAAGACTTGCAGGGAAGCGGGGGGGCGGCTTTTATTAGGAAACGATTTTTTCAGGTCTTTATTTTAACTCCAAGTAGAAACTCCGGGGCTTCTATTGAGAAACAGTTTCCTAATAAGAGCCCTGAGCTTTTAAATGGTGGGAGCTTCTTTTCGGAAACTCCCGATACTTCTTTCTGTACCGCAGTGATGTTCATAACAGAAATATTTTTTATTTTATTACAGTGGCGTATATCCATTGTGAGTGTACTCTGACACAAAATATGTATTCATTAAAATGGCCCAAAATCAAAGACAAATGAAGCAGCTTTCGCTTGCTGCACAATTCATATATTTGGTCTTGGATAAGCTTTGATTTTATACCCATGGCCATACGTTTTACTGACATAAGTTTCTATGCTATGCTTATTTTGATGAAAAGAAAAAGATGTTCTGATCAGGCTTCTGACGTAGCTCAAGCAGCATTTTTTATTCGAGTTCTAAACATTATCTATTTGGGCTTCTGCAAATAAGTGTGCTTGGGAAAGTCGTCTTGTCATGTGCTAACCTAGCACAGGAAGGCCAAAGAAACTTGGTATACAAACCCCTAAAATTCAAATCAAAGACTTATCATCCTTCAGTTTTCATTTGCCAAATATATGCAGTTTCACTTCAGTGATTATTTTTGTTGGCTCTAAATCGACATTTATCCTTCCATTTCTTCCAGCGTGTTTGTTTTCATTGAACTGAGTCTTGAATTATCGCCCAAAAGCACATTCACTGAAACGTCTTTCGCATCAAAGGCCAAACGAATATTCGAATTTCGAGACATAAAATGACAGATGAAGTCGGTGCAACGGTCAAGGTATTTAGTGGCGGTGATAATATTGGTGAAGCATTGTTGGATATTAAATCTGTCCTGCGAAACATTACACCAGCACTTTCTTAGTTACGCGGTGACAGGCAAAAGATGTTATGAACATTCGTAGTTCCGACAAAGTGCGCCACAAAGCGCTTGGGGTGTCAGTTCCGTCTAAGACTCTATTGATGACTTACGGGCTTCCTTCTATGCGCCAAAAGATAGCTTTCAGAGAGTACATCTACCCTCAGGCTTAAAACTCACTGAAACTAGACAAGGATTCGGTAAAACAGAGTTGATGGCTTTCAACATTCTGTTACGAAGTGTTTGCTACTCGAAAAGGGCCTTAAACCTCCTTTCCTCTGGTGACTCTTAGCGTGTGACAGAGGACATTGGAATACTATCCTTGATTAAGATTGCCCATATTAAATACCTTCGAGAAGACTACGTTGCAATAGCGTTAAAGAGCCAGTGCTCCGATGGCGCTTAGACGTGGTTTAAGACATTAGCAAGAAATGCATCCGCGTTCGCACCCTCTGTTTGCGACCGTATAAAAGCAGCAGCAGATATTGATAAAGCAACATATAGTTCTAAATTTTCCCGCGGATATGGAAGGAGAAGATTCAGGACTCGAGATTTCTTTAGCGGAAGGGGCGCAACTGAGGGGGGATACAACAGGTTTCTTGTTGCTAGAATAGTTCAGGCTATGGATTCTTTGTTTGCTTTAGACATTAAACACGGATATTTTCATATATAAATTCATTTCGAGTATTTTGGGTTTTACTGGAGAGGCAGTTTTTTTATATGGAATGTGTTGCCATTTGGCTGGAAATGTAGCCCGTACTATTTTAACAAAGTTCTTTGGACTGTTGTTGATTACTTAGGAAAGAAAGTTGTTGTCAGTATATATTGACGATTTCCTCATTTGTGAATGTCCTCCTGGTATTAATACTGTGAGTGGTTTTGTTTTAAAAACTCTTGAGAAACTTAATCTAAAGGTGAATTTTACTTTTACATGCTTTTTCTTGAATGTATATCGGTTGAAGGATAATCACTAAACAAATAAGGACATGCCATTATTAAGGTACCTTGGAAAAGGGTGAAGCAACTCAAAAGAACAATTAATTGTGTTTTGAATGGTAAGTGTGTCCGTGCACGCTATCACGCGAGGATTACGGGATTATGTGTGTCCATTTCAAAAACTGTTTCCCCGGGCAAGCTGTTTTTACGAACTGCATACCGCCTTCTAGCCTCAAAATCATTCGCGGGACGACATGTTGTTATCGACTTGAAGTGGTGGTATCAGGCTTTAATCTCGTGGAACAGTGCCCCTGTTCTTTGCTCTCCCGCCGACATCCAAATATCAACTGATGCAAGTTATGCTGGCTGGAGAGTTATTTGATATCAGAATCCCATGAAATACGTAAGCGGTCAGTTGGAACAACCATGGACTTACAAGTACTCAAACACTCGCGATCTGATGGCGGTATTTATGGGCCTACACTCGTTCCTGTGGATTATTCGAGGAACAAATGTTCAAGTTTTATCAGACAGTGTGACGAAAGTATCGTTTATAAATAATTTAGGAGGTCAGACTGAAGGGTTAACTCAGAAGCCTCAATCAATACGGCGGCTAGCCTATCAAAACAAAATTCAATTATCTGCAAAACACACATGCGACTCATGGAGCGGGGTTGTGGACTACAGAAGTGGCTAGAAATCTCCATAGAAAGAAGGAAATGAACCCCAGGTTTTTCAATATATAGATAGTCTTTGGGGTCGTCATAGGTTTGTTAGTATAACAAACACTCTCTCCCCATGTTACAACAGTCTTGTGTTCGATCAACAAACTAATGGAGTAGATGCATTAACTCAACAGAACTTGGGGAGGGCACTTAAACTGGCAATCCCCTTCTTTCCTTTTGGCAAAATTCTACAGTACATAATCATACAATGCGCCACCGCAACGATAATTGACCAGTTTTGGAACGGTGAACCATGGATACGAACGCTGCGCAATCTTTACTTTTCTCCACCGATCCTATTACCGAACTCGCAAAGATTAATCAAAACAATTGTTCTAGACACCATTTAAAAATCGGAAATGACCTATGTTCGCTTGGAGGATTTGTGGCGCACTCGACTTCTGCAACGAAACTGGTCATAGCGCTCATCAGTCAAGTTTTCTTTAGCAGGGACACCAAGTATCTTGAACCGCTATCACAGGGCGACAAATGAGTTCAAAGAATTTTGTGTTGAACGAAATGAAGGTTTCCCCACAGAAAATTTTCTTTCAAAATCTTTCGTTTAAAACAGTATCCAGTTGTTTTATTTCCCCCCATCTTTAAAAACCAACAAAGATTAAAGTGGATTTCACAAAAACCAAATGTGGTGCGGATAGACATTTCCAAAAAAAAAAAAGACATGTCGAGGGCTTTGAGAACAACGTGTAGATTCGCACAATTAGCTCGAAACAGAACTCGTGACTTACAGCTAGTCACAGGTAATTATTACACCGGTAGCCTGCGTGATAAGTTAAAAAATATGCAGAGTAATAATTATACAGAGACAAAATGGGCGATAAAGAAAGACTTACAAATGACATGTCAGAATAAAAGAAACCTCGCGTTAGGTTGCCATATAAAATGCTCCAATATATAAGAGGATATTAAAAGAACAAAGTACGGCCGTGGGTTTAGACCTCTATAGAGTATTTCACATTTGTGATGTAGGAGACCTGGTGAGACAAATTGACAGGTCAATTGTAATACGCAATCACTGCGGACTTTTTCTACAAGGCCCAAACCGTAGAATGGGACGGAGGGTAGAATGAGACATTTGACACAGATAGGCTGAAGCCTGCTTTACTCATTTTACTATTGGATATCCTTAGCTCCACATACTTGGGAAAGTATATCTCATAATATTGCAACATAAAATTGAAAGTGTCATTTGATGTTCAAGAGAAAAGCTGATAAAACCAGCCAGATTGATCAGCTGTTTATTTGTTGACGTCGCCATGTTGGTTCTGGGACATCGGTTGTAATGCTGTTTGTGATTGGTTCATATTCAGGCCGACATTTTATGTCCCAAACTTGTCTATTGCTTACCTTGCAAACACAATTTATACTTTTGTGTGTGTCCGTATACTGGGAAGTTGCTGTGTTTTGTATTAGCAATGTTTGGTTAGACCTCTTCTGTCGGTGGTATATATTTGTTCACGTGTAAGTTGAGGGATATTTCTCTAAAATCATTAAAAACCCATAATTTTGTCCCAATTACTATCTCGTCCTTGTATCTTCCTTGGAGAGAAATCGTATATTTTCTTGGACCGGATTATTATCCACTAACAGAATTTGTTCTCGAACTGCCGTTCTTTTGGAAAATATAACCGGTTCCCATCATCATCAAATATACACATGTTGGATTGCATTTGCGTTTCCCTTCTTATGATATTTTTTTTTTTTTGGTATTGTCATTTTCGTTGAGCGTTAACTGAATTAAATTCTTTTCTTCGAGCATCTTCCGGAATGAAAAAAAAAATCATACCCCAAGAGTATACAAGTTCTGTCAGAGATAAGAAGTTTTACATTGTTCCGCTAATAGGGATCAATTTCCATTTGATCTGAGGCACGAATCCTGCGTATTTGTCCGTATTGTTCAGACATTTACTGTAAGTTCATGCACAAAATACCCTTTTTGCAAACCAGGCACAATTTTTAATGGGCAACATATTTTTAATTTCTTCGTTAAGTGCACAGAAGTTAGCTTCCGCACTCACCTTTCAAATATTTGTTTACCTTCGGGCCTTTAAATGTCATGTGACCAAAGTCAAGTGACCAGAAATTTAAGTAAAGGGGTTATAGATAACACAGAGGTCATGTATCATTGCCGTTGTACTTTGATGGTCCTTAGCGAATGCCAATAAAGACTTGTGGGTCGTTGAATTTTTCACGACATCGCCACATATGTGCTTCAAAGCGAGCGTAGTTGACTTACATATCATTATATCGCGAAGATTTGAAGCGGGTACGCCGAGCCTCAGCAGCGGGCGGCCGCTTTTTGGAGCTAGAGTAAAGTGTGCCATTTTTACTGTGCATCCACCGTTCTTGTGGTAGCGAGGACGGACGATTCTCTCTTTTCTAAATTCCGGAATATATGCGATCGACCGTGTGTCGGTCTGTCATCAACAGCTTGTTTACACGATAACTTAAAAACTTTTCAAAGATTTTAATGGAACTTGGTATGTGGCTTCTATGGGAACAAACACAGATCCATTAATGATAATGATAATAATTAATGATAAACTAACCCCAACAGAAAACCTATTTTTCATAAAAAATGCTATTGGACGGTTCTTTGTAATGGAGGTATTAATGTGATGAACCTTTTCTAAAAGACTGCGGAAATTAGCAAATTTGCCACCTGTGGTAAGTTCTTTCATCGAAAGTATGACTTACTATCGTAAGCAGACAGCTAGAACCATCTAAGACAGGATAAACATAGCTGTAAGCAGCTGGTCCTTTTTTTCTGACACTGTGTAAACTGCAACGTGTACTTTCATACCAAAGGCTGAAGCCAGTGGCAGAAGCCTTGCATACGAAAGTGCACACGTACTTGTATTAACTTTCGACACAACTAAAGTTCCACCGTTGTGGCATTTAGGGGCACGTGATAGAAACATGTGTGACAAATAAAAAAGAGTTCTTACGAGTGCCCAAAGAGGGATACACTAGCACGGTATTGTGCGATTTATCCTAGTTAACCTCGCTGGATAGTATGAATATGATTTCGCTTATTGCATTCTTTCTAGTTCCCAGTTGAGCATGGCATAGTAGAAATAAACGCTTTTCTCATAGTTAACAAACACTATTTTCAGTGTCATCAATTTTCAGCTGTGTGAATCAGTTTCAGCTTCCTTTCAATTTATTAGTGGTATTAATTCATTCGGCGTTTGCCGAGGGGACGTCGCAACGTTTGGATGTTTGTTGTTTTTCCCTAAGCAAATTATACAAGTAAAATAAGTTTCGGTTTTTCGAGGTTTATATTTTTTCTTTATTTTAAAACGAGGGATTGGCGGATGGAGATAAACCAAGTATTGTTAATCCTTTCAGACCGCAATGGGAATCCACGACCGATTGAAGATATAGTTCTCTCGAGCTTAGGTCACTGGCACAGTCTTATGTTTCAGTACTGTGTGCCCAGTCGCATGTGCCGGTGCGCTGGGGCCGCACCGTGGCGCAGCAGCACCTACTGAGGGATCTGTACAAGAGAAGGGTAGCGGCGGGACCCGAGCCGGAGAGACCCCGGTCTGCTTGGTCCGACTGGTAAGTACCCAAATATAGAATGGAGGGAAAATTAAGATGGTAAGGGTATTTACATGAAATCAAAGAACTTACTGTTTCCTTGGACTTCGGCGAGATTATCCTCAAGAACAGGTAAATATAATTTGCTAGATTTCGGCTGATCACTGTATCGCTGGAAGTTGTGGTTACTCTTGCTTTCAGGAACTATTCTTCGGAGATATACTCTTTTGGGAAGAGGCTTGGAGAAGACTTCAATGAACAGACGATCAAAAGAGCGTTTATGCATAGGTTAGTGTTGATTGGGTGACGTCACAGTGTTTATTGGATGACGTCACAGTGGTTGTAATTGGGTTATGTTGAAAAGGTGTCTGCGCACAGAACTTATAAATTACTACTTTGCTGAAATGTGGCAAATATTTCATTGAAAAGAAAACATACTAATCTGTGAATGATATCGGATTGGCCCTATTTGATCACGTGCTATTTGTGTCCGTCTGTGACTTTAGCTTGTAAGGCGATTGAAATTCCCGCGAAATCCCTTTGTGGATGCATGAAACCATCACTGGAAAAATGTTCTTGATGATGTTTCTTACCAGAATTTGGATATCGGTTGAAATGATAGGGTATCAAATATGTACGAAGTGAACGGAAAAAAAACACGTGGTATAATGTGGATCACTTTTGAACGGGTCGTTCATCTTGGGCACGCAGGTCGTACGTGGAGAAGCAGGAAGCGGAGGCGGCGGGGGCGCAGGGGGAGGAGGAGGGAGAACAGGGGCTGCTGGGGAGCGGACTTGCGCAGGAGGACAATGCAGATCTTATCGCCAAGGGTGAGCGTAGAGAGTACAGTCAAACCCAGCGATCTCTCATATCTGTCCCCTCTGATAAGAAAACGAAGGAAGGGAATTTTAACCTGTGTGAAAAAAAAAACAGACAAGAAAAAGATAACTCAGCCTTCTAGATAGTCTAGACATATTGAAACTGGTTTTATTCAAATTGTGCTGTGCAACATGTGACACCATACTTCGTTGAAGAATGTGGGGGGGGGGGGGGGGGAGACTGAGAACGCCTGTCCAAGTTGCGGTACTTCGGATAAGCGTTGGTTTTAAAGATGTACAAATGAGACGGTCCATATCAGAAAAAAAGAGATTTCTCCTAATGGTCATTTTATTATTTTCCCATTTTGTCTTGTGTGTTTTTAGCTCCCACTTAGGGCTCTAGTCCCGGAGGAGACCGTATCTTTGGATGATGTCCGTCCGTCCATTTCAGCTGTTATTTTGTCCCTGATCATGCATTTCCTATGATATTTAGTATATAGATGACGTATCATAGTGGCTAGGTGCACAGTATTTGTATTTTAACCTTGAACCAATTTTCAAGTCTCAGTAGACGCCATCTTGGATTTTCACTCGAAATTTCAGTGCGGGGCTTTGCTATCTACGATTTGTTGCATTGAAAACACGTCTTGGTGTACTGGCTGATCATGGCCTTAAGTTCATGTGCCAAGTAAGATACTCGCTGTGTTGATACTTAATTTGGGGACTGCTGTCAGGTGAGGATGTACTCAACAACTTCAGCAAAGCCTTCCTACGGCATCATTTTCCGCGCATGCCCGAAGAGTGTATCTGGTAAGTACTGAGGGAAAAATATGGAGGAATTCGGTTAATAGTAAAAGCGGTTAATTGCAATTGATGCATGCCTCGGTGCACTTTTGTATTTAAAAGCAATCACTGAATTACCACATTTACTTGTTTCTTCGTAAAAGAGCAGTAACATATTGTAATTGTGATTAATATGAACAAGAAGAGAGATAAGATAAGGGATTAACCCTTACCAAGCCCTTGCCGCCTCTATACAGTCAGGCCTATTTAATGTGGTACTGCCTATTACTGGTTATGCCATTATGGATTCAGCCACAATGGGTGTATTTGACAGCGAGGGAAAGATCGGATGACAACCCCCACAAGTATTGTGGCTAACCTTTCCCGCATACAGCGGATTACCCTTTTCACGTTTTGTATTGTCCCCAGGCGCAGGCACAAGTGAAGAATAAAATGGTTCTGATTTCAGTTCCGTTCACTCTTTCCTGACTACGGATGAAAAGCTTTCTTATATTGGAATAAGGGTTGGGATCAAGGACTTGATTTTAACAGCCGAGGTGAGACTTTATGAACTTCTTCGTAACTCAGTTTTAGTATATGTTCCTAGGCAACCACTTATCTGTTTGAGAAAAAGAGTTCTAAACTTTTCCTTAAAAGTAGAAATTACCTCTTAGAAATGGTATGAGAGATATAGTTGTAGATATACTTGACACAGATCGTGTTAAAATTATAGTACCTAATTGAAAACTCAATCTTTATTTTTTTGCGTCCAGAAAGTATATTTGACAATATCAGTCGTCCCGTGATTTATAATTCTTTATATTTTGCGGTTGTTTGACTTGTATTTTTCGCGTTCCGAAAATTTAATATTTCTCCAACTGAATTTTATTAGTTTTTGTTATGTTTTTTTTTTCTTCTGTTTGGCAGGAACTTCCATTTAGTGACGTCACAATCGCGAAGACGTTCAAAGCCGTGATTGGAGCCCTGGCAGAAGATCAGGTCATTTAATTATTCTGAAAAAAGGCTTGGTTTATTTTCACTCCGGTCTCAGTAGAACTCGTTTAGATGAATTGTTATATTCCTTATTGTCTTAGCGATTTGCTGAGAAAGCTCTGAAGTATAGACAACTTAGACGTTATCCGGCGCGGTGGTGCAAGTGTACGTTTGCACGTTCGTATTTGTCAGTTTATTAGTTTACGTTTTCCTTCTACAGTAAAACCTGCGTACATTGGGCAACGGGGGGAATGGCGGATTTTGTCCGGTATATAGAGGTGTCCGGTATTTCATGGGTCCTGTAAACCAATTTGGAAAAAACAGGAGTGAGAATTGTGTTTCAGGGGTTTTTTCAGGTTTTACTGTATTTATTTTGTTCTTTTTTTTTCCAGGGCCAGAAGAGAGCAGAGAAATTTATACAAGATTTTGTGATGACCCAGTTAGTAGGTAAAGATATCAACGAATATCTGGGCATAATAAATCCCATGGGACTGCTGAGAATCTTACTGGAAAAGCAGAGTATGGCTGAACCGGAACCCAGGTGCGTGCATTCCTGTTTGCACTTTGTATATCTGGCTGGTGGAATTTTGCCATGTGTTAATTTTGCAGTTGGGTTATTGCAACGAACCTATGTTCGTTCATCAGTAAAATATTGCTATGCTTTAATTCAACATTTTTGATATTTCCATGCTTTATTTGAGCAGTTGGGAAATTTCCACGTTTTAATTAAGCATTTGAGATATTTCCATGCGTTAATTCAGCAGATGGGAAATTCCCATGCTTTTATTCATCAGTTGATATTATAGTGGATAATTTACGTGAGTGTTAGTTGTGGTTTTACAACTCTTTTTAAAGACAAGTGTTTTGAGCCGAAGAACATTGCTGTAGTTGAGGCTAGTTACGCGCGGGCGGGAGAGATTACCCGGAGATTTGGCAGCCGTTCTTATGTGTTGTTATTTCACAGCTAACCTCTACAGTGGTTAAGACTGTTCTTTATTTTGCTCTGGATTTTGCAAAAATAGTACTGTTATTGTGTTTATACATAACAGACTGTCTGTGCAGAGGTCAGCTGTTATCTGACACCGGCGTTTTGCGTTACAGGCTCATTCACTCAAGTGGCAGCTCGACGCTTCGTTCTGTCTACATGGTCGGCGTGTACTGTGACCGCCAGCTCATAGGCAAAAGTAAACCAACTCTTTGTTTAAGTCTAAAGAAACCTCAATTGTACATGGTCAAGAGTTGGGGGGGGGGGGGGGCGGGGGTTGTGTTGATCGACACCCCATAGGCAAAAGTAAACCAATTCTTTGTTTATGTATTAGGAAGCCTCCATTGTGCATGCCCAAGAGTTGGGGGGGGGGGCGGAGGGAGGGGGGAGAGGGGGTGTTGATGGCCAGCTCATAGGCAATAAATAGTAAAACAATTCTTTGTTCATTTAAAATTAGCTGTCAGTTGTGCATGCTCAGGAGGGGTGGAGTGTAGCCAAATTTTTAATTATCAGTAAAAATATTTGGGTGCTAGGTTGCAGCAAAATGACTATTGGTGCTAAGCAATGTACTGTTATAAGTGATTGGGTACGAGGTTATAGGGAACCGGCTGTTACAGTTCAGTAATTTACAAGTAATAATTGCTTAGTGGATAGGTTGCGGCAAAACGGCTGTTATTGCCAAATAATTTGCTGGCATAAGTGGTTGGTTGATAGGTTACTAGGCTGAGTAACTTCTTGGTTGCTAGGTTACGGGGAAACGGCGATTATTGCAGAAGAAATGGCAGCAAGAGACGCGCTGAGAAACATGTTCGGAACAACACTGCATCGGACTCCCTTGCCATTTAAGGCACCTGTAAACATTGAGTCGTCGAATTATCAAGAAAATTATAAAGTCCCTGAATACTTCAATCACAATAGCCAGCTACCAGGATGAACGTCCTTGACAGAAGAGAGAAAAAAAACCCGATGGATGTTGAATAATTTTAGATTCTTATTTGACAACGGAATGAGAAAAAGCGGCGCGGTATTTGCGTATTCTTCAATGATTGACAGGGGTCGTTACGGGTTGACGACGCGTTTCGGAAGCATCTGTTTTTAACTGGCTTTAAAAAAAAAAAAAAGACAAGGGCGCCGTTGGTCAGTCGCAAAAACTAAACATGCTCCCTTCCCTATCCAGGAAAAGCTACACCATAACTTTTCCAAAATGAGAACTCGCGCAGAAACGCCTTTATAATACGACTCGGAAGCGTTATACGAGGCCGTGGTGAGATTGTAATGGAAGGTCGAACCCGAGGTAACTGACAGTAGTATAAGTCAAAATTCGAAGCTGATTCAAATGTCCTTCATGTGGACATGTTGACTTTCTAAATTTTTGCATAAAAATTTATGAATGTTAAAAAGTCATTTATTTTAGGATAATGAATAAGCAAGAAAGGACAAGAAAAAACAAAACAAAACAAAGAACAAAAAAAAAAAAAAAAAAAGAAGAGAAAAAAATGTTGAACGGGATAGTTTCTATTTCTTGAGAAAGCTCTCGTACCTCTCTAGTGAAAGGCGTACTCCCCCATCCCAACCCCTACCGCAAGGGTTTTCCTAGTTTGTGGTGCATTTGGTGCATTTTTATTGCTATGCCCCCACCCCCATCGCGCCATGGAAAACTTGGAAAGGCGTGGAAACGTTTTGCCAGCTTGAAAAGTCTTGGAAAATTTTTGCTAGTCTGGAAAGCCGTGGATTTTTTAGGACTGGTTTTCAGGAGTTGGTTATATTTCTGTTGAAACAAGTAAATAAACATTGAGCTTAACCAAAATACAAACAATAAAGAAAATCAAGGCTGCTTTAGTGTTTAATTTG
The DNA here is from genome assembly GCA_949752745.1 of Protula sp. h YS-2021. Lineage (NCBI taxonomy): Eukaryota > Metazoa > Annelida > Polychaeta > Sabellida > Serpulidae > Protula > Protula sp. h YS-2021. The sequence continues at coordinate 20,563,750 of OX457030.1, forward strand.
TTGTAACAATTTTATTTCCAATATAATATGTAACAATTGGATATTTTATACACTATATATTAAATATGAAGTGGCGTATGAGGTTTTAGTGTACACATGATTTAGTATGGACGTGATTTAGACGGGGGGAAGGGGGGGGGGGGGAAAGGGACGGGGGTGGGGGAGCGTCCGGTAGTTGATCTGTAGCTGAGTAACAGTGCAAACTCCCGCCTTGGCCCTCCCCCCTACCCCTTCCATCCCTCGTCTACACAAAATTTGTGAGGTAACCAACTGATTTTAACAGTACAGCAGCATCTTCCCCCCCCCCCCCAACCCCCATCCCTCTCCACACCGTTGTGCTCATACACAGAGAAAAGTTATAGTGCGGGCCTGCCGGCCACGGTCAGCAGAAAGTGGCTCGGTTCGGCGCGGAATCTCCCCTCCCCCGCCCCCGCCCCCCCCCCCCCCGTAATGCTCAGGTACAGAGATAAGTTATAGTGCGGGCCTGCCGGCCACGGTCAGCAGAAAATGGCTCGGTTCGGCGCGGAATCTCCCCTACCCCTTCCCCCGTCTCACCCCCCCCCCCCCTCCGTAACACTCATGTACAGAGATAAGCTATAGTGCGGGCCAGCCGGCCACGGTCAGTAGAAAGTGGATCGGTCGGCGCGGAATCACTCAAGAGTTTGGAGGGTTATTTTATGAACATGAAAAAAAAATAAATAAATAAATAAATAAAAGAAAAAGAGCCTACAGGATTTCGATCGGGTCGGCACGCAATCACAGTTTGTGCTGAACTATGCACGTAACTTTTAGACGAGCCCTAATGCCGCATATAGACGGACACAATTCTGCGGGTTGTGTTCGAGCGGATAAAAAAAACTTAACTACATTGAAGGTTATCTTCCCTTTTAAAATCAGATATTGCATTAATACTGGCATCAAGAGATAACAAGAGATGACAATAACTTTTCACTTTTCTATGAGGCACATTTTTTTTTGAACAAAATAAATTTCTGCAGTTCAATCTTTATAAACAAGGTGTCGTTGCGTCATAGTCAGCCTCATGACGTCCGCGCACATGACGTCACAACAAATAAAGCAGTTCTGGTAAGTAAAAACAAAAAGAGTTCCTGTGCAAGTGTGAACGGTCTGTTACTTCTGTAGACTTCCGTAGACTTGTGTAGACGCTTTAACGCTGACAGTGTGAACGCACAGTTCTCAGTTGAATCCTTATTCATGGCACCGGTGTATAATACACGGTGACGAACTTTTATGTCAATTTGTGTATTTGGATGTTTATTTTACAGTAAAAGGATGCAGGGAGAATACCCAAGAGTTCACGAGGATGTGTTTTCCAGAGGAAATAATAAATCTTGTGTATCAGAAATCGAATATCATTAGTTCAGGAGAGGATATAGAAATGCTTGTGGTTCGGTTGTTTCCGTTGCCTTCCGAGTGGGCTCGAGAGCATCACCTCCTTCTGTATGCGGTGTACAGTGTCTTTCTTACGTAGTATTTTGAGTGTTTTGATGAGATCGTGCAGGGATGGCGTGCTGTGCAGGCGACGCCACTTCTCCAGGCTCTTCAACGCCAGGGTGCGAAATCCGCCACTCTGAACCCGCCGCGTGCTCAGGTCGATCACTGAAAATCACATTCACATGGTGCTCAGCATTGGCTTTATGAGTACCCAGATCTATCACTGAAAATCACATGTACATGGTGCTCAGTATCGGCTTTATGAGTACCCAGATCTATCACTGAAAATCACATGTACATGGTGGTCAGTATCGGCTTTATGAGTACCCAGATCTATCACTGAAAATCACATTCACATGGTGCTCAGCATCGGCTTTATGAGTACCCAGATCTATCACTGAAAATCACATGTACATGGTGCTCAGTATCGGCTTTATGAATACGCAGATCTATCACTGAAAATCACATGTACATGGTGGTCAGTATCGGCCTTATGAGTACCCAGATCTATCACTGAAAAATCACATTCACATGGTGCTTAGTAAGAGCTTTACACGTAGTGGGGTCTGTCACTGAAAATCACACCCAGTGGTGCGTTGCAAGGACTCAGTATATCTAATCAAGTGTATCACTGAAAATCACATTGACACGGTGCTTAGCAAGGGCTTTACGAATTCCAAGACAAAAAATTAATTTCGAATTTGGAAAATAACACAGTGCATTAATCTGGCACATTGTGGTATTTATTCCTATTTTGTTCTTTACGCTGGAACAGACCCCGGTAAATGTAAACGTAAAAGAAGAGCAAATCCATGGTCTCAATAATATTTAAATTATATATACACCGTAGTCGCAAATTTCATTTGATGCATTCTTAATACTGATGTGATTTTCACTAAATAACTGGTGTTTTTTCTTGGATCACCTGTAAGTTACAAACAAATATAAATGATTTGTTCTGTACGTAACAACACAACAAATATTGCAGTGGCTTAGCTGTGTGGTGACGTTTTTCGTAAAAACACGTAAATAAATAAAATAACAAACGCAGTCTTTAGTTAGTCTTTGCAATATGCAACATTCTATTTATTACAAGTTAGTCAAAGTTTTACATTTATTCTATTAGCTAATTTTTTTACAGATTATTGACAAAAATTTTAAGTCGTCATTCGTGAAAATTTACCGAAGCACAATAAAATAAGTAAACAAATAACCAAAAAAAAAAAAATAATGATAAAAAAAAATAAAAAAATAAAAATAAAAACACACACACACAAGAATAAAAGATACATTTCATAGATTAGATGTATAGAAAACGTTTTCACGAGTGAGTCAGTTTTTTTTTCTCGACCTTCTTTATGTGGTGTGAGATCTCTTTATGTGCACTGTTCACACCGCAAAAAGCCTCCACAACAGCCTTTGATAAGACCCTCTTACGCATTTCAGATAAGTACAGGTTAAGTATTTACAGAGTGTGATAATGAGGTGAGAAAAAACAGTTTGTTATTGTAAAGATTGTTTTTTTTTTCTATAACAAACAAAAAACTGAAAACTTTCAGCCGTGCGCCATAGAAGATGTGACCTATCGTAGTGCAAAAATGAAGACTGGCTCCAAAGATGAAGCGTGTTGCATATCTGAAAAGAAACTAAAAAATCAGGGGCGGGGCTGTCTTTCAGTTTGTATACAAACGGAAGTCCAGTCAGTTGCACCTTAAAAACAGTAAATATTTCGAACTGAGTAACGATGTAGAAGCACAGGTTAGAGGCTGTTGGGCTGCGCGCGTGGCTATTTACAAAATGGGTCGCAGTCCGCTCAGACGACATCCTCGTTCACTCAATCAGTAAATCGAAACAGGCTGAGGAAAGTGCCGAATTTTTCGATTGGCAAGCGGTTCACATTTTTTACGATCATTGGTTTATTAACGAGTATATGTAACGAATCTGATTAGCAGGAAGCATTAAAATTAAACCCATTTAATTAGTACACAAATTTAAATTAGAACGTGCCAACTTTTGTCCAATCAAACTGGGCAATTTGCACGTGAGCGGAGTGCGGCCATCTTGGTTTTGGTGGACGTCAGTAGAAGCATGCACACTTACACAAATGTTTAGTTTTGAAGCCAGGACACATTCCTATGTAATGTAATGACGCCGCTGGGCTGCAGCGTGGGAAGCGACCTGGACAAGGCTTTCTCTTTTCGCCGCCTGCGAATTACGCTAGCTACAACAGTACAGATGTTACCAAGTCATGATTCTGAAAACATGGTTAATAGTCAGTAAGCAAAAAAAAAAAAAACCTGATGTATTCGCATGCTGTTTCAGGGGTAATACTGGCGTATGCCATAACGTATCGATGTCCTATACGGCACACAAAGGTTTAGGTCATGCGCGATGATGGCCTCACGACCTCCCTAGATTTGTCAGCTCACACCGTAGAAAAAAATCAAATGTGCTCGTTGTTCCTTATGTACTCGTACAGACCAGTCCTAGGGGAAGGGGGTGGGGGCACTTGTTCTCTTATTCTTTCCAAACGTAATATTCAGCTGATCCGTATGATATCTGGCGCTAGGGCTTAGCTGAACGTCATCACATCTGGTGCTCATCTGGACTACAACACAGCCGGTGCCCAGCTAGACCGCAGCACATGTAGTGCTCATCTGGACCACAACACAGCCGGTGCCCAGCTAGACCGCAGCACATGTAGTGCTCATTTGGACCACAACACAGCCGGTGCCCAGCTAGACCGCAGCACATGTAGTGCTCATCTGGACAACAACACAGCTGGTGCCCAGCTAGACCGTACCACATGTATTGCTCATCTGGACCACAACACAGCTGGTGTCCAGCTAGACCGGAGCACATGTAGTGCTCATCTGGACCACAACACAGCTGGTGCCCAGCTAGACCGCAGCACATGTAGTGCTCATCTGGACCACAACACAGCCGGTGCCCAGCTAGACCGCAGCAAATGTAGTGCTCATCTGGACCACAACAAAGCCGGTGCCCAGCTAGACCGCAGCACATGTAGTGCTCGTCTGGACCACAACACAGCCGGTGCCCAGCTAGACCGCAGCACATGTAGTGCTCATCTGTACCACAACACAGCTGGTGTCCAGCTAGACCGCAGCACAAGTAGTGCTCATCTGAACCACAACACAGCTGGTGCCCAGCTGGACCACAGCACAAGTAGTGCTCATCTGAACCACAAACCAGCTGGTGCCCAGCTAGATTGTAGCACATGTAGTGCTCGTCCGGACCACAGCACAGCCGGTGCTGAATCGCAGCACAGCTAATGCTCAGTTCTGATAAACAGCCAGTGCATAACTGAAGCTGAAAACAGCTAGTGCTCCGTTAAATTCAACCGAGGACCCCAGTTTAACGAAGCAGAGTTGGACCCTGCGTACATCGCAAATATATTACTTTTCTTTCTGTGATTAAAAAGATGCATTAAAAGGAGATGGCACTTGATAGGAACGGATTAACAGAACATGTTTATACATTCGTGTGTAGGATTTATGAGACAAAAAAAAAGTTATTCTTAGAAATGCCTTTGGAGTCGTGAAGTGGCGGTAATACTGTTTGGGTGGAATAATGCTATTGTCTACCGGAAGCGAAGTCGTACATTATGGACAATAGCGACGAAAAGCTTGATTTCTTGTTACGCTGGCAAAGAGGAGTCCCTAAGATAACGCCCCTTCTTATTTGGGAAAGTTAAATTTTAATGTGAGTCGTAATGCTAATTGAATAGTTGACAAGGGACGGAATAGGTGTTTTGAGTAATATATTTATGACTAGGTTGTAGAACAGCCTAAGCCTACCCCTAGCCCCCGCTCCAGTGGGTTTTCTGTGGGGGTAGCACGCTTAAACTAGCCCTCCTGCCTGTCCTACACTCCAGTTGGTCGCAGAATTTTAAAACCTGGCACGAACGCTATAAATTACTCATGCTTTTATGCCTGAAGCACTGGCATTTTTTTTTTAATTTTGTGCACTGAATGGTCCCCGACTTGAGCAAGTTGTCCCGAAGATTTTCATGTGCTTTTCCTGTAACTGTGTTTACGAAGTCAAATGTTTACCCTTGAGATTACCTATAATGCATATATGGCTTCGCTTATTTTCTATCTTGTGGGAACTCGGGGTCTTTAAATAGGTTTAGATCAAGTTCATATGTGACTCTTCAAAGGATTATCGTAAACACACAAGTTGAACATATAAAGTTCTCAAAAAGACAAGGACCTGTTATGGACCTGTTATTTTTATGGACTGACTGAAATGGGACACTTTAAAGCATTTGTTTGGATCCAACAGTGCGTTTGCATCTCGAATCTATTTAATGTTGAGTTACAGTACATTCTCCTTATGACGACATCGTTATGACGACACTGACGACATAACTTTATGGTCCCGTTCAAGCTTTTCGGACTTCAAAAGTATTGATTATAACGATCTGTCGGATATAACGACATAAATTCTCGGTCCTAACCATGTCGTTACGACGAGATTGTCCTGAATGTCCTGTTACAAGCCACAATACACCCTGTTATCAGCACATCACATCGGTATTATTTTTTAGTAAAAAAGCACATGTATGGTTATTGTAGCGACCTCAGAGTTTACATCGATCTAATTAAATTTTTTATTTTTATTATTATTATTTTTTTTGTGTTCACTGTAAGTACAGTAAATCTTGCGCATATCGCCCGATAACCGCCCCAACCCCCATCCCAGGTTTGATCGCTTCCCAGGGTAATCGCATGTGACCAATTTGGTGCTCATAGTGCACGCGCATTTGTAGTTTGGCAATACTTCTAAAAGTGGTACCTTCGATGTCACGTGACCTGTTCTCGTAGTCTCTGTACGGCTGGAAGGGCAGCTTCTGATAGAGCAGGGCCCAGTCTCTGCCCAATCCCTCCGCCGTGATGCGGATAGCCTCCTCAAGCTCGTCTGCAATCCAAGCAGTGATTGGAGTGATACCCTGAATGCTGAATTCTTTAAAGTTAACAATTTGATATATCTGATTGCTTAATTATACAGCTAACAAGTTGATATGTCTAAATACTGCATCAAACAAAGTCAACGTTTTCTTGGCTATGAGTGTATTACTTTTTGACAGATGTGAATGCTGAATTAGACTGGGGACTGGTAGGGGGGGGGGGGGAGAGAGGGGCGTTGTTACCTCTGTTTTGCATCTGCCCTGGCTGGTAACCGAAGTGGTAGATTTTCTTGACTGTATTCGTGTGTAGCTTAATTTCGCGTATCCGTTTGAGCAGGCTGATTTGATTCTCCACTTTCTCTAAGCTGTTTCTGGCTTTTCTCAATTCTCCGTCACTTTTCTCAAGCTTTCTGTAGGTCTTGAATTCAAATGATTAAAATTCTGGTTTATAAAATGGAATATTTGGAATGTGTGGTTCAGGAATATAAAGCGCATTTACCATATGCCAGCGCACTGAGAGATTTTGTTGTGTTTTGAATATTTTCTAACTTTTTGCTAATCACTGTGGTAGGCAGTGCTAGCTGAGCGTGTCATCGCCTAGTGAATTCGTACGTAAATGGGCGAAACTCGTTCCAGAATTTGGTTAAGTCTTAAATGTCTTATGCCAAGAATGAATAAATGGCGTGATTGAAAAACCCTGCTGCATTAATTTGCAAACTTATATTTAAGTTGAATGCTGTTACTTGAGGTACAACAAATACTCGTCAATCCGAACACTCGATTGACCTTTAATCGATTCAACAGATTGTTTGTTTGTCTGTGTGTGTGTGTGTGGGGCGGGGAATCTAAAACTATATATATATACTAATTCTTGTTTAACTGTGCGCAGAATACCGAACGATAACAACGTACCTTTTCGTGGGATTTCTGGTTTTCCCTGAGCTCTCGGGTGAGCGCGTCAATTTCTTTCTGTGTCTGTAGCTGTTCACGCTGTAGATCCATCACCTGCGCTTGATTCGCCCTCACTTTCCCTTCCAACGTGCGGAGGTCTTCCCTGATCGATTCATTCATGGAGCTTAAGTAGTTAAAAACGGTCGGCGAGTTCTCCTTACGCGTCGTTAGGCGTCCTTTAATTTCATCCAAGTCGCGCTTTTTGCGCTTGATTTCCGCGTTTATTTTTATGACCACATCGCCGATATCGAGTTCCCGACGTTTCATGTTTTTCTTCGCGTCACGTACTCGTTGTATTTCTTGTTCCAGTCTGATACAATTAAAGGCTTTTCGCTTTGTTGTCACGGTGATGTTTTCCCTTTGGTCTTCGATAACCTTTATCTTATCCTTGAGTTCCATTTTTGAACGATTGTATTGGTTGATTTCTTCCTGGACACGCCTTGCGTACGTCGCGTCCGACGATACCCATTTCTTCATCGGGTCAACACTTTGGATAATCAGTCGACAGGTGTCCGACATTAGAGCGAGTACCTGATCATAGTCGCACAGATAGTTCTCCACTTTGTTCTTATAGCGGTCATGTTCGTCTAAAGTGCTGTCGATCTTGTCCAGCTTGTCTTGTATTTCGTTTGTCCATCGGATGATTCTATTTTCGTACTCCCTCACAGAATTGAGCGTTTCTCCCTTTCCGTCTTGTTCGAAACTTAAACAATATTTTTTCAACTGGGTATTGAAAGCACTTTCCAGCTGATTCTTTATACTAAAAGCAACGTAGTCGAAGACTTTACCGCGTTCACACACTCGCTTTAGTTCGGAAAATTCCGGAAAATCCTTCGGTTCACGTGCTTCAAAGTCGATCTTGACCGTGGTCTCGTCTTCGGTTGCCATGGTTGTGCTTGATTTAGCCGTTGCTTTACGCCTGTCCTTTTCCTTTTTATTGTCACGTGACTCCTTTTTAGGCGATGGCGGCCCCGCCTCTTCTCTTTCCAACAACGCATTGAGGTCATTGAAATCTCCCAGTTCTTTTATTTCTTTATTATGACGTGTACACAAGCTTCGCACAAATTCCATCCAATCAGGATTGACCGCTGCGTTTGTGAGATGACGCGACTGAAAGTGGCCCACTTCTTTCTCGACAGAATGCACCGCGCCCATGATTTTGCGGTGGACAGTCTCCAGCGAGGCTGGGGCCAGAAGCTCCTTTGCCCGATAAACTCCCATGGTCGGGGCGTTTGTCTATTCACCGTTGTTTTTCTCTTCCCCGAATGTTGACTCTCTCAGTCAATCTGCATTAATAAGTAAAAACACCAACCAGTTATACTAACTAGCTAAAAATAAATGGCAATAAAAAAGTTATTCAGAAGCGTTCTCGTTATTTATAATAATTCACTCAATTACGGCGCAAAGTAACAAGTGTTATTTGCATTGATTAACGTATCTTCAAATTGTTCTTGCCCAAAACATTACAACTTTATGGGCTTTCCTATAGTTGTGGTGATAATTTAGATAAAAAGTTTTGTTAATATTAGCATGAGGTCGGATTAAATGTTTCATGGAAAATTGATAGTTAAGGTGGATTGAGAGATCGGCGGATTCAGTCCCATGAATCCTGAAGCTTAAAAGATTAGTGAGATTAAAAACACGTATTATTTTTTTAAACGCAGAGAAATATTATCTGAAACGTTTTAAAAAACAGTATGCTCACTCAATTTGTCCATACACCGTGGTTTTTACAATGACATTTATTTACCATGTCTATATCTGTGCCCGATTACGGTGCACTTCGAACCCGGTACAGACAGTGAAATTATATCCATTAATTGACATTTAAGTGGTACACTTATTTTTAATATATCACATCCTTGTCAGTAATCAGTCTTATTCTTCATGACGTGTGGAATACGTTTTTACTTCACTAGGTTTTTGAGACAGGCGAAACTTTGATCCCTCGTAGCTGTGCGGATTTATCTATCCGGTCGGGATCGATGCATATGCTTTGTGCAAACTAACTAGACCACATGAATTGGCCATTAATGGAAATAAATTGCCTATCATACATGCCTATATTGAACATTTTATCTCATTCAGTTATCAAAAAATTCGCTCAATCATTGAGCATATAGATGGAATTTATTTGAATATTTATGTCGGTAAACAGGCTAAAGGGATTGTATCTTAATGCATTTTGTCAATATTTATTTCTCTCTAGCCTTGAAAACAGGTTTCAAACGTCTGATTGATAAGGGATGAAAAATGATTTAATCTCTGATTTAATGAAGACGATGTATAACATCTTGTAAACATAGTATTATGGTACAGAGTTAAGCGCAAACTTGAGGACATTCTGTACAAAGCTTCATTTGTAGTCCTTGACCTGTTCATCTTACCACCCTTCCTGATCGAAAGCAGCGGAATTTGGCGGAAATTGACACGATTGGAAGTCTTTCATACCACCAGTTTAGAGCGCATGTTGTCAAGAAATGCATCGTTGATGTTTGGCTGGCATTAGATGGCAAAAGTTTGAATAAAATGGGTATATTAACGCCTTCGCGAAACCGCTGATATTAACAGTTACAACGTATTTACGTTATTAACGTTTCGGTGCACAGGTCCATTACATATGTTACAGTGTGTATGTTACAATGCACGCGTGACATGTTACAATGCACATGCCACAGTGGATGCGTTACAGTGGATATCTTAAAGTGTACAGGTACTTTCCTTATAATGCATACGTTTCAATGTACACGTTACAATTTACACGTTACCTAATTAAAATACATACGTTACAAAGCAAGCGTTACACACATCACAACAAATATGTTATGACACATTTTTCCAATGCATAAGTTACAGGCATGAAAATTCATGTTATAATGCATGTGTTACATAGGCTACAACTAATAAATGACATGAGCTACAGTGTTACAATACACACGTTGCATAGCATACCTTACACATGTCACAGTGCACTTCATCAGATTATTTCTTCCTGTGTAAAATGATTAGAATGCTTAGACTTGTAGTTTTTGGGCACTTCCCTGGGCAAATTCGATGCAAATTTTCATCTGTTTTGAAGTGCAAATTCTTCAACTTTTGTCAATTTCAAGAATAGTGCGATATTGTACGTTAGCAATCTGCATTATTGCTGTATGAAATTTCAGAAGTTGGTGCTTTATAGTTTACGAGAACTTGCCTGCACATTTTATACATGGGAATCTTCCGGCTTTTCCGGCTTTTTTTTTTTTTTTTTTTTTTTTGCCAAATGGACCACTATTTTTCGACCCCGTTCCCGTGTATGGTAAAATTTTCCAGCTTTTTTTCTACCCCGTTCCCGTGTATGGTAAAATTTTCCAGCTTTTTTTCTACCCCGTTCCCATGTATGGTAAAATTTTCCAGCTTTTTTTCGACCCCTTTCCCGTGTATGGTAAAATTTCCCAGCTTTTTTTCTACCCCGTTCCCGTGTATGGTAAAATTTTCCAGCTTTTTTTCTACCCCGTTCCCTAGTATGGTAAAATTTTCCAGCTTTTTTTCTACCCCGTTCCAGTGTATGGTAAAATTTTCCAGCTTTTTTTCTACCCCGTTCCCTAGTATGGTAAAATTTTCCAGCTTTTTTTCGACCCCGTTCCCGTGTATGGTAAAATTTTCCAGCTTTTTTTCTTCCCCGTTCCCATGTATGGTAAAATTTTCCAGCTTTTTTCGACCCCGTTCCCGTGTATGGCATTAAGGATGTTACGATTCGTACCGTAACCCAAAACCGACCGCGGTTTTTCCGTTCGGTTCGGTTAAAAAACCGAAAGAGAAAAACTGATATTTTCGTTTTTCGTTTTTTTTTATTGTGTTTTTGTCTTTGCTTTTTGTTTGTTTGTTTATTATTTGCAGTTTATTTTTCACTGATAGTGGACAGTTATGAAATCCTGTACTGCTTTGCGCACAACTATAAAACTATAAAACCTCAGCATATTGATGTGTTACTCTTTTTTTATTAACCCAGCCGACTTTGTCGGACTGGGTTGGTCGTATCACTATAGGGGGCTTGAATGTATGTGCGTATGTTATGTGCGTTCTTTACAATGCCACGCCTCCTACAGATGTGCTCCAATCGTTTTGATATTACGCAGGAATGCTCCGTGGGTGGTCCCCCACCTTACTAATTCTTTTTTTGACGATTGACGAAAATCTGACAAAATGGCGGCACTTTTTGTGCCCGTTTTGACCCATTTTTAAAATGCTACTCTTCCTACAATTTTACACCAATCGTTTAGATGTTACGCTGGAATGCTCCCCAGGGGTTCGCCTACCAGGCTATCATTTTTTGCGGTTCGCCAAAAACTGCCGAAATGGCGAAACTTTGAAGTTTGGCAAGAACTGGAATAAATGGTAGTAAATAACTGAATTGTCAAACCATTCATTTCTCTCAGTCTTTTTAGCCCTCAGCCAATATTGGCAGAAGGCTATTTCTGTCGGTCTGTCCGTCCGTCTGTCTGTCCGTAAACTTTTTTTGTCCGGGCGATATCTCAAAAAGTATTCATCGGATCTTCACCAAACCCTACAAGAAGGAAGTATGTATCGTGCAGATGTGCAACGGATGGTTCAATGGTGTCATGTCCGTCCGTCGCCCTCCGAACTTTTTTCTTGTCCGGGCGATATCTCAAAAAGGAGTCATCGGATCTTCACCAAACCTTACAGGAAGGAGGTATATATAGTGTAGATATGCAACGGTGGGATCAATTTGGCTCTTGTCCGTCCGCCTGTCCGTCTGTTACACTTTAAATTTTTCTTGTTCGGGCGATACCACAAAAACTATTCATCGGATATTCACCAAGCCTTACAGGAAGAAATTATATATACTATAGAAGTGCAACGAGGGGTTCAATTCATCTCTTGTCCATCTGTCTGTTCGTCGGTCGCACTTTAAGCTTTTTTCTTGTCCAAACGATATCACAAAATCTGTTCATCGGATCTTCACCAAACCTTACAGGAAGAAAGTATATATAGTATAGATGTGAACGGTGGGTTCAATTTGGCCCGTGTCCATTGGTCTGTGCGTCCGTCGCACTTTAAACTTTTTTGTTGTCCTGGCGACATCTCAAAAACTATTTATTGGATCTTCACGAAACCTTACAGGAAGGAAGTATATGTAATGCAGATGTGCAGCTATTCATCGGATCTTAACCACACCTTACAGGAAGAAAGTATATATAGTGTAAATGTGCAAGGACCCGTCCGTCGCTCCATCCGTTGCACCTTGTATATTGTTTTTGTCCGGGCGGTATTCGAAAAGAGTAACTGGACCACAGTGATGTAACCACTATTGGCTGAGGGCTCTGCATCCCCGATGCTTATGTTTGAAATAGTTATTAATTTTAATCGAAAGTTTCTTAGGTGCTTCTCCACCTGGACTTTTTGCAAATGACAAAAAAAAAAAAAAATGCCGAAATATAGGTATTTTAAAAATTTCGTAAAATTGTGTAAATGACGGTAAATACGTGAATCGCCAAAACCCAACCTCTTCAACATCCCTTTTCGGGTAGCTTCCAAATTCGAATTAAATGCATTTTACATGCTTCAATTTTTGTCCTAACAGCATTCGTTTCAGAGGTTTTCTCTCTTTCCTTGTTTGATAACTCGGCTGGGTCATGTCCTTGGACATGCTTGTATAAATATGTCAAGTTGTCACTTGATATTTTAATGTGAACTGTTCCTTTAGTGGGAGTAACGTTATGCTCCCTAAGTGTACTTCAAGATTTAAAGTTTCTTATAATATGTGTGAACGCGTTTTGTTTATGGCATTATAATTAAGAAACTCTGTAAATGTTACCGTCACACCCGTACTGCGCATATGTACATTATATCCATTTTAGAAGAAGTACCGTTTTGTCAATTTTTGATCGAAGGGTGACAACATAGAATGACAATTAAAATGTGTATTTAATATGTTTGCAAAAATGACTAATTGTTACTGAATAAGAAATTTGTAGTTCCTTAGATTAGTTTAGCCCAGGTCAAAAAAGTCTTGCTACTCATTCCAATTAAAAAAATGCCGCGGTCGGCGGTGATCTTTAAAAAAGGCAAATTCGTGTTTCGGAATGAAAAACAAGGTGATTTTTCCCTGCCTATAGAAAAAAACCTATAGATTCCTCGAAAATTAAGCATGGTATAGATTCACAGTCGTATCAGATTTCTCTGTTGCATTCAATACTGCATACTGCACGTTTTGTCTGCCGTTGCAACAGAACGCCCATAACGTGCTGGTTTGTTTTCGAAATAGCACAACAATGACCTCGTATATGGTTTTGTTTGCTGACGTCATTTTCGCGGTGCTGCTCACATCCCATTCTTCCTTTGACACTGGGCTTTAAATATAAATCTACGTTTACTTTTTTCAACATTTTTCTGACAGTATCAGGCTTTTCTTTAGGATCGATAAAAATGTGTCATTGTTTACTCCTGACTGGAATGTGCTTTGAGGGAATGCAGGCCGCATGGGTGTAACTGATGAGCACGGAGTACCTCACATTTAACGCCAAACATGCGTAACGATTAAACTCTCACACTATAACTGTTAAGTATTTCTTAAACAGTCTTAAGCATTCTTTTATAAACTACGTTGCTGCTGATCGCAATGACCCTGAACATGTTTGTTCTCTTTTATCTCCAATTTCTCTATAACGGTAGCTGTATAGTGTTGATAAAGATGACACGACACGGATTTTCTCGTCTTTGGCTGAGGGCTATTGCCATTGATCATTTTGTCCGTCCGTCTGTAAAGAACTGTGCGCTCAACTTTGTCCGCAACATTTTTATGGGAAGCCTTTGTGCTACAGATTGAAACTTCATGCAGTAAAAAAATATCTATTACAGATGTGCATTATTCAGGTTTGATCCGGATGGACCGAAATTTTTCGAAATCGCAGCGCTTTAAAAAATAGGTAAAAACTCTGTCTCTGCATATTGATTTATATATTAAGAAGTTTGTCTACGGCATTTTTGTGTGAAGCCTTTGCACTACAGGTCTGAAATATATGTTGTATAACAATATATATTACAGATGTGCAACGCCTAGGTTTGATCGAAAGTTGTCGAAATCGCGGCACTTTGAAAATAGGTGAAAGCTGCATATTGATTTAGATTTAAGAAATTTGTCCACGTCATTTTTGTGTGAAGCCTTAATACTACAGGTTTGAAACGTTAGAGAGTGAAAGAATGTATATTTGCAACATCTAGGTATGATTCGGATTGGTCGAAAATTGTCAAACTCCACACACTTTGAAAGCATGTGCCATAGCTTATTGAAAATGGGTTTTGAAAACACTGAATTAAAACGAAAATACATAGGTGCCTTACGTGTCTTACGTTGTTGCGGACTTTTAAAGACGCGCAAAACCACAGCTTCGTTAGGACGCAATAAGCCGGGTGATAACTGTAGACGGGCTTTTTCTTAACAATTTCAGTCCGACAAAAATAAGTGTCTTCGTTAACTTTTTCCAGAAGAAATGAAAAGACACAATGTGTTAGCAACTACATAAACGCCATTATTTTCGCGAATTTCAGTTAGGGTTTATCAGTGCTCAGTCCCTGCATGTTCATATTCATTATATACGAACAGATGAAAGATTCCACACTATGGATGTTTTCTTTTGCTCTGAGACAAGAGTGAAACAGTCTTTATGGTACTAAGTATCACTCTGGCTGGGGGCTTTGTATCTCTGATGTCTGTGTTTAATTTAAGATTAGTGTCCGCTTTTTTAATACGCATCTAGAACGAAATTTCACTGTTGGTATTATTTCTTTATTTCATGATGTATACGTACAAAGGAAACAGTGGTCTTTGGACTGGTAAATACGCCCAGTAGGCACGCAGAACCGTACTAATGCTTCAGTATCGAAAACGCACTACTGAAAATGTGTACTTTGCATCGTCATAACAATGCAACTACACGCCAGAAAGCATAGCAGAGGAGTGCAAAAGTCATTTAAATTATAGCAGGATATTTTTTATCAAAATTCTTGAAATAAAAAAAAACAGACTGAGCCGAAAACTCTCCCTTAGCATTGAGCCTTTCAGTCTCGTGCAGCCAGTACTACAGGCTACGGGAGGGTTTTTTCGGATAGTCCCCCCCTCGTGTGAGTTTGTCATTTTCAGTTTTTAAATTCATCACGTAATATTTCAGCTAAACCCTCATTCAACAGACTTCGACTGTTATGGTACGTTTTTATTACTAATCATTAATGCTACGTTTTGTATACTAATCATGAAAGGCAAGGTGCGAGATAAATCTTTGTTATCGTACTATTGACGAGTAAATAGATAAACAGATAAACAGCTTGAAATCAGGATTGTTAAACAATATTAAGTTAACTTCTGAACTAACATCTTGTTCAATTAATGGTTTACATTAGTACAAGGTCAATAAAAGTCATTGGATAAAATTGAATTTTTTGTGTTGTGTGTTTCAGTTTTTTTATTCTGGAGTTAATTCAAGCGTTGGCCAGCATCATGACGGAGACAAAGGATGTCACCCTTTTCTACCACCCAGCGTCGTATTTCTCCCAAAAGGTCAGCAAACACTGTCAGGCAAACCACCAGAGGATAATCGCGTGGCATGAGAAAAGTTGAAAAACAGTAAAAATATATATATATAATTGATGTATCGGTGTGTATGCATGTATGTATGTCTATATGTATGTATGCATGCATGTATGTATGTATGTATGTGCGTACATATGTGTGTATGCATGTATGTATGTCTATCTGTATGTATGCATGTATGTATGTATGTATGTGTGTATGCATGTATGTCTATCTGTATGTATTTATGTATGTTTGTGTGTATGTATGTGTGTCTGTCTGCATGTATGTATGTATGTGTGTATGTACGTACATATGTATGTATGTGTGTATGCATGTATGTATGTCTATCTGTATGTGTGTATGCATGTATGCATGTATGTATACGTTTGTGTGTATGTATGTATGTATGTGTGTATGTATGTATATACAAACGAGGACTAATTCATGCTCTTTCGCACTGTTCTCGAGACAGTTTAATTATTCGGCCTCGTCTCTTCGTGATCATGTTATCTCTTAAATATCAATTAGATCAATAAGATGAGGTTGAACATTATTCGGGTTCTCAATATGTAACTTGGTTTCAGTGAGAATCCTGATACACCGATGTCTTTTTGCATGCACATTTTCACATTACTAGTGGAAAGAATACGATCCCACAATGATCACAATGCGGGTGAACAGATATCCGCCTCTATTCATATTTGCAAAAGACACTTGATGAATGAAACATTGTGTGAACAGATTGCAATATGTAACGCGTAAATTGTACATTTCAGGCAGCGATTGGTTTAAAAGAGAAAGGAGTGGAATTCGAAGGACACATTGTATGTCCCAGTGGCACATATGAAACATACCAACCTTGGTTCATGCGAATAAACCCAAATGGTCAGGTAATACATTAAATATTGCAGATATTTAAGCACATTGAGTCCCCCTCCCTACAGGGCTATAGGTTTGGTTGTATTGCCTCTATTACTACCACATTGCTAATTCGCTTCTTATGATTTTGGACGTATATTTAAGTAAAAACAAACAAATGTAACATAATGGTCAGGTACACATCATTTTGACTTAATCCAACTTTGGGTTGTCACACCGCTTGTTGAAGAGTCAATTGCGTGTTTCGCGTAGTGCAATGTACGTTGGTAAATCACGTATTTTTTTTGCACTTATATATTAAATATGCACTCATATCCTTGACTTGGCTGGTATTGGTTATGTTGAATTAAATTTTCAAACAAATCAAATAGTACACAGTTTATGTTCAGGCGACTGCACCTTCATGGACAGCATTGATGGCTATTCTGTTGTTTCAGGTGCCTGTATTGCAACATGGAAATGCTTATATTCCCGATTCCGTGAAAATCATTCAGTATCTAGATGATCATTTTGGTACAGTTATTTATTTTTAATGGTTTAAGATACAGGAATGTTAAATTTGCAAGTTTTAACAGAATATTGTAAAATAACTTGTTACTGAAAAGTAAAAACAATAACAGTCAAGAAATGAAAAGATACAAGTGGTGGTTGCTAATGCATTCTTGTAACAGACACAATTGTGACACTGTTAATTTGTGGTGAATATTGTCTGTTGCCACTGGGTTCTATGACATGGGCTTTATTGTATTGCGGCATTATGCTTCGGTGTAAATAATATGCGGCTATATACCACAACAGTAAGCAATAGTTTCTATAGTGGAAGCAAGGAAATAATATTGCCAGTGGGCCTGTGCTGAAGTTCATGGAAAGTAACGAAACTTTTGAGAAGTGGTCCTATTTGCGAAGTGGTCCTTTCTGCGAAATGGTTCAAACCCTGGTTATCATTGTTTTATGAATCCTTTTAGTAATAGCACTGAATGTGATAATACAGCTGTAGGTATAAAGCAAACACTTAGATTCAAAAGTGAATAAAACTTTGTACTCATAGTCTACCAGTAAAGTCTGCTAGTTCCACGTTATTTCTGTTTTGTTATCCTGGTGCATCGCGCGATAAAACGTTCTCTTTAGCAGTTTATTGCTTCCCAGCAATTGAGTTCTGATTGTTTTTCAAACAAAAATCAAATACTGCTGTCTCTAGGTTCTGGTATATGTTCTATACCTCAAAAGACATGATAATTCAACAAAAATACTCTTGTTCAAATGTGACTGACATGCATTTGAGTTTTGCGACAAACATTTACAGAGGGCAGCAAACTTATACCTGATCCAAACTCCAAAGAGGGACAACTTTGCAACCGATTGGTCGCTTTACTGGATTCTGTGCGGGTTGGACCTATTACTTATGGTGTTGTAGCCAACCTGAAATTTAGTGAGGGTCTTGAACTCCCAGAATATTACGTGCAATATATGAAAGGTAAAGTGCCGCCTTACGGGAATTTCTGTGAATTGGGGGGAAGTAGTAAAGTAGAAATTGAACCAGTATTGATAAGAATGGGTAACACCTTAATCTGGAATATAATTTAAAATTGTAAAAGATCATGCCCTTATATGTTTGTATCTTCCTCCCTCGTCTGAGTTTTCTTTTACTTTTTCGCTTCTGTCAGATGGCGATTGTTTCTTACTTTTATGACATTTTGTAACTGTTTCATTAATGAGGACTGTGCTGGTAACAATGTCTTCATTTGTGTTTAGAGGACATTGAAAAAGGCACGCGATTAGAAGCATTGAAAAGGCACCAAAGGGAAAATCCGGACCTCTTTGAAGATTATGAAAAAAAGATTGTCCTTTTCAGCAAATTTGGTATGAAATTGAAGGTAACTAATTTTCAGGTGTTTTGATTACCATTGCAGTACACATTTAATACATTGATATACATTAAATTTATATTCTGCGTTGAATGCTGTGTAATGCACTTAAAAGAAAGTAAGAAAAATAGGACGAGTAAAGAAACAATATATATATATATATATATATATATATATATATATATATATATATATATATATATATATATATATATATATATATATATATATATATATATATATAATATAATATAATTACCGACATACACTTAAATTACTCCAAGGGTTGGTCGAATAGAAATTAATTCAAAAGCAGTCATGTACTTTATCCCATCTCTTTATGTATCAGGATGAGGCTTTTGTTGAACATAATATTCAAGCAGTGAAAGGTGTTTTTGAAGAGATTGAGAAGCATCTGTCAAGTGCTAAAGGTAAGACAAGTGAACATTGCAAGTGAAAATGTTTTCTTTGAACGTGAACATGCGCTTATAATTAAAAAACAGTAATGAATAGCCATTAGGATCAAAGTGAATGTCACAGTGCTTAAGTTATTTACCAATGATTATACTAATTCTGAGATTCAACTACGTTATAAATAAAGATGCAGTCGACACAATTTTTCATGCAAATCTAAAGAGCATCATGGTACTCTATGGTATCATCAAGTCTTGATGTAACTTTATGTCCCTTCATATTGACACATGATCGTTAGTAGCAGCTATATGCGGTAATAAGAATGAGTGACTTTGTTGAAATCCGTACAATATTAACTGTCTATTGTGCTGACATTGTTATGTTTCAGTGAACTTGTTAAATAGTTGGCTGTGTGGCGGGTCGTTTAGCATAGCTGATATCACATTAGCGGTTCTTCTAAGGAGAGTAAGAAGTGTAGGAATTCAGAGGTTAGTTCTAGAAGACGGACAGCACCCTCATTTGATGCAGTACTACGAACGGCTCAAGGAACGGCGAAGTTTCCAAGAAGCGTGTGTCAAACCATTCGCTGAGTGAAATGAATCCCTGAGTGAAATGAATCGCTGAGTGAAATGAACATGAGGTGCTTCAGTTGTTGATGAGAAAAGACTGTTGGAAAGTGACTTTGGAGAAGGTACATAGATTGTCTTTTTGTCGCGGTTTAACAGCTCTGGTGTGTTGCAACTTTAGACTTGTTTGATGCACATAACCTCTTGGCGGTGATAATGAGTCCTGCTATCAAAGTTTCACTCACTTATAAGTTTACATACTTCATTTTTTTCGTAGCATTTGTGCATGAAATAAAAGCCAGTTTTTACTCCTCCTTTGTTTCTGAATTTTCAGACTTGGTGATAAATTTTGTGATCTATATTAGCACGACATATTGAACATATATCAAGTTACACGGTTAAAACCTTCCTCTCAAGAATGTTTCTCCGCTATATTGTCACAGAAACAGGAACTGTGCATCCCGACTGCAGTGGACAAGATCTTAATGTGTGCCTCATCAATTATTCAAAGAAAGTTCATGTGGCGTTGTATATGTATATATAAACAAAATTTAAATCGAGACGTGTCCAGGTGGAATTTTGTTGCCACCACATATACATAAATCTTTTCCTTTGAGATGTATAGCAATAATATAGAATAATGACATCGTTGTATTTTTAACTGGTCACCGTAGTTCAATGTAAAATAGGCCGATTTTTTCTGCCGAGAGGAAAATTAAACTTAGGGACACAAAAAAGTAATTAATTATAGATTATAGATTAACAATTCCTAATGAACCGATTCGCTGTGTTTGGAGTATGTGGGGAGTATGTGTAAGGTCTTAATGCTCTGCAGGAACACTCGTTCTACTTTTACCCTCAGATATTGGTTGAATTCAGTAAAAATTTTCATGGGAAAATAGAATAAATTTATGATAATTCGTGAGTAACGTTCAGCCGACACTTTCAGATATGGGTGGAGAAAGTAGGTCTCTACAGGTTGTATACAAATGAGTGTTCAAAGTGATGCTTGAAATTTCAATGGTAGTGTGTAGCTAATGATTGTGCTCAAATGGCAATAACTCAGTGTCCACTTTTACAGTAGGAACTGCAAATGAACTTAAAACAATGCAAATAGAGATGAGTATGTCTCTGCCAAACTTGCCCCTCCTGTACTCAATCGCCTTTGACTAGTCCCATGGATAAACTCTTGAAACGCAACAAAGACAATCTAAGAGACACGCTTTGTAGTGAAGTATTTCAAGAAACGTTCTGGTTTGAAATCCTTAAGTGTTATAGCAAAAATAGTGACAGTAATATAAATATATCTTGTTGTTGGTGTTGTTATTGTTGACGATGATGATGATTATATGGATGATGATGATTCTGAGCATAATTATGATCGCGATCGTAATAATGCGAAGAATTAGGGTAATAACGATACTTCGTTTTTTCGCTAATTACAAAGTAATAAAGACATTAAAAGCAACAACGTTAAAACGAAACTAGAGCATCAGTGCACATCTACATCAGCAGTACCGGTAGCACACAGAACACTTTGAAATTTGACACAGCCCATTGTTCATTTCAGTGACAATATTTCACCTAGAGATCTAAAAAAAACTAAACAAAAATTATTTATTGGGTTGAAATAAACAGAATATGAATTAATGAGTTGTAAAAAACTCAAGTGGATGACCAGCTAGAACCTGGGTGTTTTAGTTTTTCCACGTTCAGCAAAAAGTGACCCCGGATTCTGAGTCACAGCCCTAATTGCATTCAGCAGCTATGCTGCAAGTTAAATTATGATGTAAAGATAATAGAAATATCGAAGCCATCAAAAAATCATTGCCAAGTATGTTTTTTGTGAAAGCGGGGGGGGGGGGGGGGGGAGGTGGCAAGGGCAATTTTCATGATTTGAAAGTTTAGCTGTGAACAAAGTTATACCAGTTATTTGACTGTTTCACTTATCTTTTTTCTGCATTTTAAAAATATAAAGGGTTCCCGCAAGCAGGCCGAGTCAAAATAAACCATTTTGCATGAGAAACAGGGTTAATCTTTTCCTTGCTTGACCGAAGAGTGAACAATCGCGGTTTTGTTGAGCTTAAAAATGATACAGTAAAACCTGCCTCCGGACAAACCTGTGTAATGTGGACAACGCCCTTATTCGGACAAAATATTTTAGATCTTTTTAATTTTCCGTTAGTTTCTACACAGAATCAACCTGGATAATTCTGGCACTCCCCTATTCTGGACACTGGACAGAATTTTTCGGGCCAAATTCTGGTTTTTACTGCATGATTAACCCGTATAATTCGGACAAGTAACAGCGCGGTCTTTCACTGTGTCTCCCAGATAGTGCCAATCGTAATATGCCACAACAAAAATGACTGCTTTTGCCTACGAACTGTCTAGTCCATTCTAAACGTTCGTCCCTAGTGGGTTATATCTTTAAGTGTCACTTAAAATTCATTCAAATTGTCGGAGAAATGAACTGAACAATATTGTTAATCGACATTGAAAATGGGAAGAAAAAAAGGAAACATAATTATGTACATTTTGTTGAAGGATAGGTTAGGAAATTATTGGTAGGAGCCACTTTCTGCCTATCCTTAATTTCTCCACTTTGTTTGGGTCGTATATTACATCTATTTTATTAGTAATTTTTGTTGGAGGGGATGGGAGGTACTAAACGAATTTCCTTCCGTTTTTTTTTTTTTCATGCAGAGGTTATTGAACTTTCAAATCAAATAATTTTAACGGATTTTAATTTCTAATCACAGGGAAAATTTTCTGTTTCAATTCAAATTGACAAGTTGTACTCACTGCAGTTATTCAGTTCACTTAAACTTAAAACATTCTGTAATGGGATTTCATGATGACATCATAGAACACTGGAAAGCGAAGAATCTTTACCAGCTGTGCAAAATGTAGGGACAAAACACCAGGGAGACATTATTGCGGGAGGCGCAGATTGCCTACATTACCAATAATGATTTATTCAGTAGACAAATCAAGCCATTATTACATAACCTGAGTAATTCGGACAGCTTACTGATTCGGGATAAATTTTGTCAGTTCCATCTATGTCCGGATTAACCAGGTTTTATTTAACTGCACCTATTTTTAGTTACACGCCAACCACTTCAAATGTAATTTCGCCCCTTCCAAAATATGAAGTAAATATATTGGCTGAAGAAAACCGATGGCATCTTCTACCCTGTGATGTGGGACAAGTAAATATGCGCATTTGGCCTCGATAAATATGTACGACGTCTGGCACTGCTGAGATGTCGGGCTTTTATTTAGGCCAGCTGCTTGAGCAGCCGAGTCTTGTGCAGTTGAATCAATCAAAGGACCAGGAAATATAAATAGTCTTGTTTTTCATTCCATTCAAAAAATACCGTGTTTCGCTTTTCCCCGGAAAGCATGGGCGTAAATGTTCGAGAAAAGGTCGATATGACATAGCACTTAAGTTATACTATCAATTTAGTCTACTTCAATTTTTTGTAATTTCTTATCCAAAAGGCTATTTCCAACTGTTTTTCTTCATTTCAACAATAGTTGCCGGGTCCCTTTGTCCAGTACTTCTTTATGGGCCGTTATGTCCCTGGCCCATTTGTCTCGGGCCCTTAAGTCCAAGGCCGTTATGTCTGGGGGCCTTATCTGCCGGGCACTTACGTGCCGGACCCTTATGTCTGTGGGGCCTTATGTCCCGGGCCCTGTCTGGGTACCGACTCGCCTACAGATGCAATTTCCATATTTTTGGCTGGTTTAAAAATTCGGAAAAATAGTGTTGTGGCCAGTAAGTTCAGTCTTGACTTCTACTTTTCTTTTTACGCATTTTGGTTGTGATGAAGGATTATTGTGTTTGCTGTGATTCTGCACTATGAACAGCGCATCGCCCTCCCCCTCCTCTCCCAACGCACAATACACACAAGAAAAAACAAGGTAAGCCCCGCATCTATCAGTAGTTTATTGACTTACCAAGCGGCCATTTAAGTACTTTGTGCAAAACACTATTCAGTTCGAATACTTTGGCAATATAAAGTATATAAAACAAGAACCAGTTTTATCATATCTATTTGTATTGTTTTGGATAATGTGAGATCATTATTTTGCTTGTATATTTGTTGTTTTAAACATGGATGCATCTTAAAAACTTAGGATTGTGTTTTTATTACATAACCCGAGTTGTTAATTGAAGGGGTCCATGCATAAACTTGATAGCTGCAGTTATCAGCAGTGGAGAAAAACGCTATTAAAGTTTGAAATTTTAGTAACAAACATAGGCTTTTCCCATCGCATTTTCCTAAAAAATACCCACTTCTAATCGGCTTTGAGGTGTAAGACTTACATGCGTGATAGAACAGAAGCCAAGAAATAAAGTGGTGGTAACAGTGCATTTTCCTGATAAGTGGAGTTATCAAGTTTATGCATGGACCCCTTCAATTGTGTTGTTGATGTAATTTTTATGTTTGTTGGCGAAAGTATGAAAGGAAGATCAGGGAAAGGGGTTCCCCCTGGCTGAAGGATGCCGATAAAGAAGCCCATTCCCCGCCCCATTTAAACAAATAAAAATCTATAACCAACGTCTAAACACTTAGGTGGCGAAGCTCCGAGGGGCCGTCTAACAATAATTCATACAAAAGGGTGGCGGATTTTATATTTGGGTGACTATGTCATTTTTATCTGGGGTGCTTTGGTTTGAGGTAAATGTCTGGAAGAATATCAGTTGATTACTGCAAATAATTAACCCCAAACATTTATTCAGCTTCAGATTTTTTCCTGATCTATTTCAAGTGTGGATATTCTGAAATAACTGAACAAAATAACGAAGCCAGGTTTGATGATGGCAAGTGCAGGAGGTGTCACTCTTTACTATCATCCCATGTCGTTTTACTCCCAGAAGGTAAGTAAGATAATAAATAAATAAATAACAACAATGAATAATAATAATAATAATAATAACTAATAAACTGTTGTCCGGTCAAACGAAGTCACAGAAAACACGATTTGTAATCTTCAAAGTTGATTTTGCAGGCGGCATTTGGCTTGAAAGAAAAAGGAATAGAATTTAGTGTGAAAATCGTCTCCCCAAGTGTCACTTACGACGCATACGAGCCGTGGTTTATGAGAATTAACCCTAAAGGTCAGGTAAGGTTTTGAAAAAAAACCACGTATTACAAGGCAAAGTAAAGAAATGCGTGTATTTGACGCTTCGCTTGTCCTTCACGCTGTCTTGTATGAGTACATCAGTGCTTCAGATATCCTCCATGCCTTATACGAGCATATCAATGCTTTAATATAACCACAGAGCGGTTCTTTTACAGTACATTATATGCAGTTATATATGTTGTCCCCCCCCCCCCCCGCAGAAAAAAAGAACAAACAGACAAAAAAACAAAACAAAAGGAAGTCTTGTACGAGTACACGAGCGCATCAGATATCGGTGCTGTCTTGTATCAGCATATCAGCGCTTCAGATATTTTTCTGTTTATTTACTGTTATTTGCCTTGACTACAACACTGGCAATATTGGCCTCAGTGCCACCAAATTTCGTACATACGTAGTATTCTTAATCTGAAGTTCGCAGGGATGATGTTTCTCAAAGTAAGTAGCCAAATGTTCAGTATTTCACTTTATGATAAATAGGATCTCGTTTTGTTTGAGATGCCTGTTTTTATCTTGTTTTTATCTTGTTTTTATCTTGTTTTTATCTTGTTTTTATCTTGTTTTCATCTTGTTTTTATCTTGTTTTTATCTTGTTTTTATCTTGTTTTCATCTTGTTTTTATCTTGTTTTTATCTTGTTTTCATCTTGTTTTTATCTTGTTTTTATCTTGTTTCAGGTACCTGTATTACAACATGGAGATGTTTATATTTCTGATTCTACCAAAATCGTCGAGTATCTTGATGGCCATTTCGGTAAGCATTTCACATTCGCAAATACATTACCTATAATTTGATTCACTTAAAGAAAAATACCCCAAGCCTTTCTCATCTTGAACTTTTGTTCTGTACGTGTGACCTTTGACCTCAATGCTACTGTGACCTTCACAGAAGGGGGCAAGCTTGTGCCCTACCCCTCATCGGAAGAGGGCACCGTCTACAAGCGGCTACTCGCACTACTGGACACCATCATCATAGAGGCTGTTACTTTTGGGGTGATCGCGCATCCCCGGTTTAGTGATGGCTTTGACTTGCCTGATGAAGCCCTGAACAAGATGAGAGGTAATGTGCCTTAGATTGTTTATAAATAAACAGGGGTATTTTTTTTACGCTGGAGTAATATAGCTTACCACTGAGGAGGCCTAACTGTTACGTTTAAACACATAGCGGATGGATGTTTTAAAAAGTAGTTCCTTGTGAGTACTGGTTTCTCAGAATTCCCAATGGGTCTTTGGAGAAAAGAGGTGTCATGCACAGCAGACTGAACCACCGTGGAGGTCAGCTGTTGGGTAATAAACGGTGTTTTTAATGTTATCCCAAATTCCATATCTTTCTAAGTACTTCAACATATGATTTGAGAGAAAGTTATGGTTGAATTCGCAATATCTTAAAATTATTCAGGGATATATTTCAATTCATTAGGCATATGATAAATAAATTAACGTTCGCTTTCAATAATGTAGAATGGGCCAGATTTTGTGATAAGTTATCTATAATTTACATGGGGATATCCACAAAAAGAAATAGCTCTGATTAATGAGAGATATCTAGAAGGTATCAGAAAAAACTGCCACCTGGAGAAAGGTAAATGCTGAGCGTGCTCTAAGTAAAGTCATGTTTTAAAAATATTTTTCTAATGTACAATGTTCAGAGGGTATGACGAAGAATACGAGGACAGAAGCATTGAAACGGCATCAGGCGGAAAATCCCGATCTTTTTGAAGCGTACCAAAAAAAGCTTGAATTTTTCTCCAAATTCGGCATGAAATTAAAGGTGCTTAAATTTATTGTGAATTATTTTTTAAATGGGTAATTGAATAAGATGAATTGGGAATACGGTATATATATATATATATATATATATATATATATATATATATATATATATATATATATATATATATATATATATATATGGTTAAATGATCACCAGCGTTATTTTCGCATTCTCGGTGTTTTTGATTAAAAGGCGAGGACAACCCATTGTCCTTATAGTAGCAAAAAGGCAAGGCGAACTGTAAGTTAATTAGTACGACGAAGTCAAGATGAACATTAAGCTAATTAGTGTGACGAAGCCGAAGTGACCGTCAGGCTAATTACTGTAACAACGCCGAGATGAACGTTAGGCTAATTACTGTGACAAAGCCAAAATGAACGTTAGGCCAAATAGTCTGGCAAAACCAAGATGAACGTGAGGCCAATTACTGTGACAAAGCCGAGATGAACGTTAGGCCAGATAGTCTGACAAAACCGAGATGAGCGTGAGGCTAATTACTGTGACAAAGCCGAAATGAACGTTAGGCCAAATAGTCTGGCAAAACCGAGATGAACGTGAGGCTAATAACTGTGACAAAGCCGAGATGAACGTTAGGCCAAATAGTCTGACAAAACCGAGATGAACGTTAGGCTAATTACTGTGACAAAGCCGAGATGAACGTTAGGCCAAATAGTCTGACAAAACCGAGATGAACGTTAGGCTAATTACTGTGACAAAGCCGAGATGAACGTTAGGCCAAATAGTCTGGCAAAACCGAGATGAACGTGAGGCCAATTACTGTGACAAAGCCGAGATGAACGTTAGGCCAAATAGTCTGACAAAACCGAGATGAGCGTGAGGCTAATTACTGTGACAAAGCCGAAATGAACGTTAGGCCAAATAGTCTGGCAAAACCGAGATGAACGTGAGGCTAATTACTGTGACAAAGCCGAGATGAACGTTAGGCCAAATAGTCTGACAAAACCGAGATGAACGTTAGGCTAATTACTGTGACAAAGCCGAAATGAACGTTAGGCCAAATAGTCTGGCAAAACCGAGATGAACGTGAGGCTAATTAATGTGACAAAGCCGAGATGAACGTTAGGCCAAATAGTCTGGCAAAACCGAGATGAACGTTAGGCTAATTACTGTGACAAAGCCGAGATGAACGTTAGGCCAAATAGTCTGGCAAAACCGAGATGAACGTTAGGCTAATTAGTAAGGTCGTGTTTCATATAATGATGTGAAGGTAGTGTAATATCTGTGATCTGTTTTATCGCATTTTGTCGTAATTGCAATTCCTTGTCCCGCCCCCCTCCTCTCCCACCCCGTCCCCCGTGCCCCTTCCTCCACCCCGTCCCCTGTCCCCCCTCCCTTACCCCCCTCTTTACTTATTTGTCGTTCGTATCTCGTTATGTCGCACAGGACGAGACTTTCGTTGACAGTCAGATTCAGGCGCTGAAGCGTGTTCTGGACGAGGTGGAGAAGCATCTCGTCGACTCAAAAGGTAACAACCAGGATATGAGTGTATTGTCGTACTCTAAACTGTCCAAATAATTTTCCATAAGCGTGTACTCTGGCGCCATAAGGCCATATTTATTCTCCAAGTCTGGACATATGCGGATTTATTTTACGGCCAGTTGTGCTATATTGGTCCGTAAAACCTACTTTTAAAAAATGAAATATATATTTACCTGCTTACTTTGACACATGTAGCATATTTGCAGAGGAAATTCGCTGAAAAGTTGCCATTTGATGGATTCAAATTTTATGCTTTAGCTAACCAATCCCAGAGCTGGCTTTGCGGCCAATCGTTTAGCTTTGCCGACATCAGTTTGGCGGTGCTAATGAGACGGGTCTACTTCCTGGGAATTCAGAGATTGGTTGTAGACGATGCGCAGCACCCTCATTTGATGCAGTACTACCAACGGCTGAGGGAGAGAAAAAGCTTTCAAGATGTCTGCCTCAGGGCACTTGCTCACTGACACTTTCACAGTTTTTTTATCCAGCAGAAAAGCTTATTGACATGAAGCTGTTATTGGCTTTGAATCGTTGAAAAAAATTCTTTTAATGGGGAGACAATTTGATTTAAAGCGCGTGAAAACTTTTATTTATCAGATGTGACATTGACCACAGGGATGTGTTTGTTCGCATGATGGACTGCTTTTTTTATCCGTGAAAGATCTGTCTCTATCCAACATGTTCCTGTCCAGAAATCACAAACATGTCCCTGTCCGGAATCACAAATATGTCACTGCCCATGAATCAAAAACATGTCCCTGTTCGTGAATCACAAACATGACCATGTCCAGAAATTACAAGCATGTCCCTGTCCAAAAATCACAAACATGTCCCTGTCCAAAAATCACAAACATGTCCCTGTCCAAAAATCACCAACATGTCCCTGTCCGAAAATCACCAACATGTTCCTGTCCAAAAATCACCAACATGTCCCAGCCCGCAAATTGGTAATCTTCTACGTCATTAATTCCTGCGTGGACAGCTTGTTTGGTCAAGAGAACTTTTTGTACAAAAAATAAGGTGTTTTGCTGCGTTAAGCAATGACGTAGAAAAGATGTCGCTAAAGGTCTCGTCGGAGATATTTACTAAATATCACAAGCAAATGCACTCGGGGGGGGGGGGGGGGGAGTGGGAAAATGAAAGAGCGATATAATTAGGCTTCCTGCTTATTTCACTGTTTTATTTGAAGAACGCAAGCTGTAGGAGTCTCTGACTTAGAATCACAAATAACACAAAAATTGTATTTTTTTGTTTTGCTTCAAGACATGGAGAAGAGGCGGGGTGGGGGCGGGGGTGGGGTATGGGGCTCATGCAATGTAAATGGGAGACGTCAATTTTGCGTTTGGGATGGGGGGAGGGGAGGGAAGAACATATAATTTACGGATGGTCTTTCGCAATGAACGCATTAAGCGTATAATGTTTTTAATAATTCATAGAATTCGAGGAAGGCAAACAAACAAACAAACAACAACAACAAACTTATTCAAAATAAACAAAACAAACGGAGCCTTGTTTAGCAAAGACTAGGCTGAATACCTGGATGTGTTCATAAATTGTCCAGACGGCAAGGAAAC